>OY734947.1:18559131-19159131 GCA_963457585.1 Spergularia bocconei | reverse complement strand
TATTTGATGGTTTAGGCACGCGGTTCAAAACTGAGTTAGGTCAGGTGCAAAAAGGGAGGAAATGATTGTTTTTGGCCTTGTTTTGGGTGAAGACGCATTTGCTAACGGATTCACGACAACGGTGGTTCACATAGTAGAGCAAGTAGACGCAGTTCACAGTATATTGTCCTTTCATCATTGGGCATTTGGGTAGGGACAAATGCAGGTGTCTACAGAAGCCCCCACTTTGACTGAGGCTTGGACAAGGCGAAAGTCAAAGTATGTAAATCGTGCAAAACGGGATGCGAATGCACGTGGAGGGTCGTTTAAGGTCCATTAGACCGCTGGTGCGTTTTTAGAGGTTCGCCAACCAATTAGAGAACATACCTGTTGTTTATAGTCAGTACGACTGCGGAAGTTGTTTTAGGTCGGTGCGACCGTTGGATAGCGTTGTGAATCTTGCTGTTTGTACTTGTAGTGGGTTCTGAAAGTCGGAAGTGGGTCCGATGCTATTTGGTGATTATGTCAATGTTTAAGGTCAGTGCGACCGTTGATTGCTTCTCGTGGTTGTTTTTGCTTCTATCGGAGGTGGGTCCGAAGTTCCTTGATCACGGTGGAGTTAGGTCCACTGTTGTTGATGATATATTGCTTGAGATGTCGAAAGTGGGTCCGACGTTGCTTGATCATGGTGGAGTTAGGTCCGTTGGTGTTGAATACAAGGTTTTGCTAGATGCTCGAGTTTAAAGTCGGTGCGACTGTTACATGACTTGAATGTGTGTGATCTCAGTTGTTCTATGCTGGATTGACAGCTTCGAGCGGAGCCCTCATTCTTGCATGAAAGAGGAGATTATGGAGCAATTGGATGCCGCTTGACCTCTTGTTTGCCAGTTGATTATGCATGTTGAAAATTCTTGTTGTACTTTGTCTCACTCTTGTGCGAGCAAGGAGGTCGTGGCGTAGAAGTGTGTTCTTTTGACCTCGTCGTGCCAATGCTTGTATAGTAGTATCTTGTTGCACTCTGTCTCACTCTTGTGCGAGCAAGGAGATTGTGGCGCCGTGACTTGTGCTTTTGACCTCGCGGTTGCAATACTTGGAGAGTAGTTGTGACGGACGATTGCATCTTGTCCTGTGGGTGGGCCAGTGCTGCCTAGTTCTCATGCAAAGATTTATGCAAGTAGTGTGCAAATGTATATAATGGTATGCAAACCGGTGATGCCTAGTGCTCGTGTAAAAGGGTTGTGCGGGTGGTGTGCAAGTGTAACTGACTCGATGTAATGCAATGTTATGAAATGCAATGCGATGATGTAATGGAATGTTATGAAATGCAATGCGATAATGTTATGCAACTTAAAGTAATGCAACCTAAACTCGAGATACATGCAGATGTGAAATGCGAAAAAATGCAGGGGGTATCCCGACTTCCCCCAAAAGGAAAAAAAAGATGGTAAGTTTCGTGGAACAAAACTAAGAGTGCCTAATAGTGGAAAGAATAGAAATGTATAGGAGTGAGTTTGAGGTATCCCCCAAAAGAAAAGAAAGAAAAGAAAAGGATGAAAATGGTAAAGTTTTATGGAAGAAATTTGAGGTTTCCCCCAAAAGAAAAATGATGAAAAAAGGTGAGCAAAAGTTGTGATTGTCCAACTCATGGTGACAGCTCATAGTGACATTCCAGCTGTTTGAGGATGATTTTCGTGCTTGCTGCGCAGCAGGGCTTTGTATTTGTGGTGGCACAAATGTATGCATGTGGTGGCATACGACTTGGTGCTTAAGGTGGTTTAAGGCTTACTGTTTGCGGCGGCGCAATGTCTGATGGTTCCAAATGGACGAGACGTGCTGCTCGTGATGACGATCGTTCTTGTCTTCGGTTGACAAAAGATTCCATGCGTGGGCAAGGGAAATGAAAAGTCCAAGGATTTGGAATGTGGAGTTCGGTAATTGTGGCTGGCTCAATGAGGATTTGACCCTTGATGTTGGACCAGGTGGGATATAAATTCTGAAGACAAGTTTGATGCGGCTGGCCAAGGGTTATGGCTTGTATGTGGGTGGAAAAGGGGAATTTAGACCTATGCGTCGGCCTAAATTTGCAAAGGGGTAGGTTGATAACGTGGGTTCAAATTTCCATGTCATTTAGCACTATGGGAAAAGAATCGGAGAATGCATGCATGGCGAGCTTGATGAGCGATCCTCAAAATTCCTAGTGTCTTACCTTCGCGATTATTATCCGTCGTGCGGAAGAACTCTCGCGGTGAATCAACAAATGCCGGATGTGCATGAAGGAGGACTTTTTCGGTGCTTTTGTAGGTGGCTTGGGTGACAAATGACGGATGTGCATGAATGCTCTGGCCCATTTTACCCCTAATTGTGCTGACTTGACCATGTTTGCAGTTTGAAAGACACATTTTGCTTGATCTTTTCAATTGTGTCCCTATTGGAGGATGCTTTCACTTGTTCGTGGCACTTGTTACATATTTTGGTTAGAGTCTGGCTCTAGTTTCAGAAGTTTTGCTTCTTTATTTTGTTATCCCTTTTCTCATTTTGGCTCCACTTTTTTAAGTCTTGTCAATTGTTAGCCAAATTTATTGTTAGTGGCTCCACTTTTTTAAATCTTGCCGTTTCGGTTAAGTCAACACCCTTTACCCAAGGTAGGAATATGTAGGATCAAAATGAAAATGCTATTTGCATGGAGGCTCTGCGGGCTATCAAAGAAAGTGGATTCAATCGTTAGGGATCAAAGTCATTTATGTAGTTACAAATTTTTACCTCCAGTCATTAATCGTGCAGCGTAAGACAGACTAGGATTCGTCGTTGGATGCTCATGAGAAATATGCTAAACCAAAAGCTCATTTATTCCATCAGCGAAAAATAGAAATTTCAATCGGTTGGAGGTATCTATGTTAGACATGGAAAGGAGGTAAAGAAACAAGCATGAAATCTTTTGTCGTGTGGTTGTGTCTTGAAAGACTGCCTACGTATCCACTAGCGCGTGGAATCAAACCAAACGTAGTTCGGAAAGAACGTTCATTGTTGATGTTGTTGGTGGTAGCCTCGTTGTAATGGTGCTTGTTCTCATCGTCTTGGTTTTTCGTGCAATGTAAGTTTTAGAGTTCAAAACATAGTGTATGGATTTTGCTACCCCTTTGATTTTCGGGATGGTAATGTCAAGAACTTGTGGAGAAAACTTAACATTGACGAGAGGAACGTGTGACCAATCTCGATGTGGATTGTGGATCCATAGAGAAGTAGTAGCAGTCCCTCAAACCATTGGCGCTTCAATTGAGTTACTTGAAAACGTGGGCCGGGGTCACCGAGTTGGACAAGGTGTGGATGATCTTATGTATGTAGAGATCGAACGGTCGTGAAGAGTGGGCTTCAATGACGGAAAGGAAGGAGGTGAGGAGTGGGCCTCGATGATCCTAGGTGGGTAAGATCGAAACAAGTGCAATATGTGTGATGTGTACGCATACGGATAGACGTATGGACGAGATGTAAAAATCAATAATGATGTGAGTGAGGAGTGGGACTCGGTGATCCTAGGTGACTAAGATCAAGTTGTATGGTTCGGAATTGTTGAAAAATGGGCGAGGAGTGTGCCTCGAAAATCGTAGGTGGCTAGAATTGAATGATACGGATTGACGTGTCGTTATTATGCGGAGTTTTGGGTAAAACTGAGCGAGGAGTGGGCCTCAAAAATCGTAGGTGGCTAGGGTTGTTGATACGGATTGACGTATCGCTAAGGTGCGGTGTTTTGGGTGAAAAAGAGCGAGGAGTGGGCCTCGGAAATCCTAGGTGGCTAGGGTTGATGATACAGATTGATGTATAAGACAGAGATAAAGTGTTTGACATGATGGTGACGTAACTTGTATTTTTTTTGTAGGTTCGATGCTTGGGTTGTGATGCATGTATGCATAGATGCATGTGATCATATAAGTCGCAGTGCAAAATGCGTGCAATGGTTCGAGTCCTAGGATGCATGAGTACGTAGTTAGGTACGAACTTGACCCTAAATGAGACGGTTTGTTCTAGGATGGTATGGACTAGGATGATGCATGATTTAATTTAGATGACTAGGGGTGGACCTAGATGATATTCAAATGTATGATGCAAGATGCGACTCTATGGACATGACTTATGTATGGATGTATGTATGTATGTATGCAGCAAGCTACGGTTGTGTATGCATGACACGGAAATGCAGTATTCAAGAATGCAGCACGAAATGCAATGAGGTTGACTCGATTTTGTGGGTGTAACATGTGTGTGCGAGGTGTATAGGTTCATGGTAGTGTATGCAAGTATTAAAAATGACTCAAATAATGGGAAACATGCAGTGGGGCATGACTCGAAATGGGAATTGCACCATTCAAAGACAAAGGCGTGGTGCGTATGAGTGGGTAGACGCACGGGGTAGGTGCGCACAGGCGCGCGGACGCACGGCAACGTGCGTACAAGGTCAAGGACGCACGCGCCGTAATGTCACAGAAAATGACGTGGGGCACGGGAAAAGCGTTGGTGTGACTAAAACTTGATTTGACATAGTTTTAAGATGAAAAAGACACGAATAAAGCACAAAGGAAGTCGAAACAGAGTAAATAAGTCATGTAAGTGCAAACACATACCATGCAAATGTACTATGGGTAAGGTTTGAGGTTTAGGCTTAGGGTACCACGTTATAGGTAGCTATATCTCGATTTGTGGCAGCCCATGCTCGAGAGTATAACATCCTTACACCATAAACAATGTTTCATTGGAAACGAAGTGTCGATGATGCGAACGTGGGTGGTACAACCATTATTCAGTCCTACACGAGGTAGAAAGACATGGATGTACCGAAAGGACAAGCGATCCTATGGGACGTGGGTTGCGTCCATGCAAATGAAGGTGCTAAACTTCTCAACAAATGTAACGTGATAACCAATCTTCGAGTCTCACCCACTTTGAACAATAAGTCCCCAGCGGAGTCGCCACTGTAGATTCCACGGATGGCCTCTATTTTGGCGGACGCGCGAGTCGTGCGATGATTGCACTAGGATAGGAGTCGCCACCAAACAATTGTGGGGTGTTTGGAAACCATGCAATGCGATCTTGTTCCTTGTTACCGAGGGACTACGTAAACGCTAGGTGAGTCTGTACCCATTAAGCATAAACGCTTGGGGAAGCGAGTCATGCCAAGTACAAAACACTTTCGCGAGTCGTTTACCGAAAGGGACAAAACCGAGGGACGTAAGGAACAAGATGCGCTTTGTGCCCTACGCCAATATGCAGCCTACGAACTGCAAGACTGGGTTCGGGGGTGACGGTACGTGTTGGGAAGCCATAAGACACCCAACCTCGCCCACGTATAGCGGCCTCTACTAGTTGAATTATCGTTTACAAGTCGTCGAGAAGTTAAGCCATGCAAGTTACAATCATTTACAAGTTATATACAATCTAGTAAATTAGCTAAGTCGGTTATTTAGCAAATAAATTAGATCTTGGGTCGCAACGTTGTTAAGATTGATTAACGGTCCCTAGCTACCAATTTGTCCAAGCGCTTTGCGCTATGTGTGTTAGGCGTGATTCACGTTATTTGTTTTAGATCTAAATCTTGGTTAGGCAAAATGTAAATCTATGTCGAAAGCATTAAAATGTGCACGTAAAGAAGGGGTAGAAGATGAGAATAAAGTAAAAAGATGAGTTTAGAAAAGAGGGGGTGCCCTCAGGACTTACGTGTGTCCGCGATACCACTACTTGCTCTACTATGCTTCGAGATCGTTGCGTTGATCCTTAGTATGCGTCGTAGGGGCTAGATGTGTTCTTGGAGCGATGCGTTGCTCTTCGAACGTGGGTGTTTGAGAGGGGCTTTGCTTAAGTAGTGTTTGATTGTGTTGTGTTTAGGGGTGCCCTAGAGGTGTAGGGGTGCTATTAGGGTTTTGGTGTTGTAGTTGCTAGGATTTTTGTGTTGTGGTTAGGGTTTTTTGTGGGAAAAAGAAAGGAGCAGAGATTCGGGGTAAAAATGGTGTGTGTAGCTGTGTGAAATGAGGTGGAGGAGGGTTGTATTTATAGTGTATAGGAGGCTAGGGTTTTAGAGTAGGAGAATAAGCTGGCCGGCCACCCTAGGGCTAGGTGCGTCATGGTGCGTCTGACGCGGGGGACGGTGCGTCTGACGCAGGGGTGGCTGCGTCTGGCGCAGGTGGGGCTGCGTCAGGCGCAGGTGGGGCTGCGTCAGGCGCAGGTGCGGCTGCGTCAGGCGCAGGTGCGGCTGCGTCAGGCGCGGGTGGTGGTGCGCCAAAGCCTCTGTGCGCGGGTAGAGGTGCGCCTGGACCTCTTGACGCACCATACAAAATTGCATTTCTGGCCTTTTCACGACATGAGTATTGTACATGTGAATTTGGGTGGGCAAATGATGTACAAAAACATGTTTTGTTGGTGATATTTGACGGTTTAGGCACGCGGTTCATTCCTGAGTTAGGTCAGGTGCAAAAAGGGAGGAAATGATTGTTTTTGGCCTTGTTTTGGGTGAAGACGCATTTGCTAACGGATTCACGACAACGGTGGTTCACATAGTAGAGCAAGTAGACGCAGTTCACAGTATATTGTCCTTTCATCATTGGGCATTTGGGTAGGGACAAATGCAGGTGTCTACAGCTTGTTACGCCTTTGGAGATTTCCGATTGTCTTTGTTGTGACATTATATTTTGCTGCAATCTCCTTGATTTTGCTACGATTGGGTTTCCCATTTTTGGAGTTCTCCAATAAAAAACAATGTATTTCAAGTCTTTGAGCATCGGTGAGATTCTTTTTCGCAGGCATAATGTGATTTCCCTATCGAACCTTGTTCTACTAACTTGTGCTACTAACCTTGAATGCAAATAAGGTAGGTTGGAAACCTTCTACAGTGGCGGCAGGAGAGCAGCAGGAGAGCAGCGGACCAGCAGCAGAAGTAGCGGAGAGCAGCAAACCAGCAGCAACAGCCTACAACAAACCAGCAGCAGCAGACTACAGCAAACCAGCAGTAGCAGCAGCAGACGACAGCAACGCAGCAGCAGATTACCAGCAGACCAGCAGCAGTACACCAGCAGACCCGCAACAGTACACCAGTTGCACCAACAGACCAGCAGCAGCAGCAGAAAACCAGCACCAACATACCACTGATCAGACCACACCAGCAGCGGACCAGCAGCCGAACCCGAGCAGCAGCAGCACCGACCACGAGTACGACAACTTATCCTAGTTTTATTTTAAATTTTTTGTTAATGGAAATGGAGTGAATGTTCTCTCATTTCCTCTAAACTCTCAGATATTTTTGTGAGAATTGTGTATTATTGGATGTAAATTAGGATATGTATCCAAGAAATGTTTATGGAGATCCACAATTTAGGTCTAAATCACATCACATTATCAGATGGGTGTTTTGGGGGGAGATTCAAATTGTTAAAAACTCCCTCCAAAAACCCCACTTGCATTTCCATGACATTTCCCTCCCTTTTCTCTCTTAAGCCTCCGTCCCATTTTTTGGTGGGTGATTAGTGGGTTGTAATTTGGTTTCTAAACCCAAATACCCCACCATTATTTCCACTACCCATTTCTTTATTACTTGATGTTGGTTCATGTGTCCAAACCAAAGAGGAAAATAACTTTGGGTAGGAGGGAGTATGGTGTTATACAAAATTACAAACAATAATAAAATTGTTTGTCTTATGTGATTATTACTTGTAAACACTCCTATTTAACTTGTAGTGTGGGCAGTTTGCATCGCTAGACGCTAATAATGTGTTGCTCCAATCCAAGAAACAGAGAGGGGGTACCTTTGGACATGGGAAACAAGGACACTCCTACAGTCCAAGTGCCCCAGCGAACTTAAGGGCACCTTATTGCACCAATGCCTCGCAAAATAAATCTCAGATTGACCTAACAAAGGGTCCAATAAATTGTAGCATAGAGACATTTTACCAAACTATAATACTATACGAGTATTTTGTAATTGTAGGGACAAATAAAATATTTATTGAAAAGGAACTTTTGCTATTTACTTTATTAGACATTGGATATTTTTGCTTTTTTTTTTTTGTATGATTTTCTGTAAGTACTCCACCATACGGAGTACTACAAAAGGGACCACATTGTAAAATCAATTGAAATCCCACAAATGAAAAACCTTGCCAGTAGCCAACTTAGTTGGTGTCCCGGTGGTAAAGGGTTCCCCCTCTTAACCTCCAGGTCAAGGGTTCGATTCGGCACAGCAGCATTTCCTGTTTATGTCCTGCCATTTCCCTATGGGCCCTAATGGGCCTATGTGGGGATGTGGGTTGCCATGGATCTTCCTGAGCCTGGAGATAAGTATTGCCGTATTGGCGTCCCCCCTGAGCCATCAGGTCGAGCCTGTCGCACGCAAGTGTGGCTAACCTGGCGTGGCGTGGTTTGCAGGCTACTACGCTCGCCCGTGAGTTTACCTAGTGCGCACCCAAAGGGCAGCGGCTGGGGTTCTTACGTACTCCAAAAAAAAAAAAAAACTTGCTAGTAAAAGTGTACAATCGAGAACACTACCCTTTCTACTGCCCTATCAAGTTTTAACCAATTATTGATGCATGTCTTGTGAATTGCACATTCAAAATCTTTAAAGCAAATTTTTAGAGGTATACATTGTAGACGCAATTATTTTGTTTACAATGTAAAATTGAGTTATTAGTAGTAAAATTGAGATCGGAGTAGTAAATTAATTTTTATTAAAAATTCAGGTAGTAAAATTAATTGTGTGAGTAGTAAAATTTTGATAGTGTAGTAAAATTATTGCTTATTGTAGACATTTTTGGGTCTCTAAACTGTACACCTCTAGCATTGTCTTTAAATTGCGCATAGTAATTTAGCCTTCGGGCATTGCTAGAAGGCTAATCACATTATTAAGAACATTTGTTAAATGTTGGCTGTTCATTTCATGAATAGGTTAACTAAATGAAGTGTTACAAAACTTAGTAATTTAGTTAGTTCATTTGTGTGGCAGGTATTATAGGAAGACTTGATCCAATTGGTGAGGAATCTGAGGATCCTATATGCATAATGACTAGGCTTTGAAACTTATAATTAACTAAGGATGGCTCTAGGTGTCTATATGTAGATAAGAGAAAAATTGTTTATAGCATAATCAAGTGTTGTAATGAAGAGGATCAAGATTGGTCTAACGTTTAGAAAGTCAATCTGTTTGGAGGTTGTCGCAGATTCGAAATCTTTAACCATCTTGATGTATAAGATGAGTAGCAAAGATCATAAAAGCTCCAATGCGTCATTCCATGAGAAGATCGGAAGATCCAATAACGAAACGGACCTTCAGATCTACCAACCAAAAGTAACGACTCTGAAATGGAGAAAGTTGAACTCCTAAACAAGGAGATCGAACAGTCTCAAAATAAGAGTAGATTTTAATTATACTACACAAACTAACTACCATAAATAAGAACAAAATCATAAAAACGGAATAAAATCAGGCCGGAAATGACCCAAAATGGCCACTGCCACTCTGCCAGCCTGAGAAGTGAGAAGAGCTCGACTTGTTAAGTTTTGGGGTTCGGGGGGAGGGGGTGTTTGGTTCTTTTTACCCCTTCTTCACTCAAGCACAGTAAATATTTTTCTAGAAGTACTCCGTAACAAACAAGGAGAGGACAACCACGAATAAAGAAAACATATTATCAGTGCCCTTTTGCAGACCAGCTGTAATTCAGAAATGGTTGCGGAAATTTCGTTTGCAAAGCATCACATGATGCCACTATTATACAACACGCCCACAACAACAACTCACAACTCACAATCATTCATTTAATTTTTCTTTGTCATTTCCCTTTATTTTTCGACCCACTTATTTTCCTATATATTCCCTCCTTCAACTCTCTTCCAAACCTCTTCCACTTCCCTTCTCTTTTTTACCCCTTATCATTCTCCTTCTCTCCCCCTCCTCTAGAATTTTTCCAAGGCAGCAAACCTCTGTTTTGCTCTGTTTTGCTCTGTTTTTCCTCAAACCCCTGTTTTTTTCCCTCCCCCTTTTTCTCATTTTTAGCTCAAAACAAGCTAAAAATCCCACAAATTTCTCCTAAATTCAACATATTTCTAAATTATACTAAAAACCCATTTCATAAATCTCATATTATAGTCAATTTCATATCAAAGTTTGAATCTTTAGACCTAAATCCTCTGTTTCTTGCATTTCTGTCAAAAAAAAAAACAGTAACTTTTTTTTACCATCAAATGCTAGGTAAAAGCTAGGTTATGAATTGGTGAGATTCATGACTCCAATTGTCAGTGAAATTCTCCGTTCTGGGTTTATGATAAATTCTTCTCTCAGGCGCAGGACCCATTTAGTTCAATCTTTCTCTGTTGTCTTCCTTTATTGGTTTTATGTTTTTTCATGAATTACCCCTCTTTCTAAATAATTTACCTTAATCAATCTTATTAAATATCAGATTAATCTAGCAATTTTTAACAATTTTAGGCATTTCTCATTAGTTTTTATTTCATCTGGGTCCTGTGTCCTAATCATTTATTATAAAGATTCAAACTTTGGGTTATAAAGATACAATCTTTATCATAAAGTTGCAATTTAATGGCAACATCAAGCGGAAATACGACAGCAACAACAATATCAAGTTCAGGATCTGAAGGAGATCAGCATCCTGTGATGTTGGATGACAGGAAAAGGAAAAGAATGGCATCAAACAGAGAATCAGCAAGAAGATCAAGGATGAGGAAACAGCAACATCTGGATGATCTAACGGCTCAGATTGCTCAGCTGAGGAGAGAGAATGACCAAATTGCTGAAACTACAAACCTCACAACTCAACAGTTTCTGAATGTTGAGTCTGATAACTCTGTTTTGAGGGCTCAGATGACTGAGCTTAGCCAAAGGCTGGATTCACTGAATGGGATGATAAATGACATGAATACCCTTAGTGGGGTTGGGTCCATGGAGGGTGACAGCTTGGGGATGTTGAGCCATGGAATGGGTGATTTTGGAATTATGAATGGGTATTTTGGGAATTTCCTTCAGAATATTAACAATCATCCTTGGAACTTGGGATATTTGAACCAGCCTATCATGGCTTCTGCTGATGTACTCCATTATTGATTAATGAATGGTTACTAGAGGACGAAATGTTGGGGCTATTTATTAGTATTGGAATAAATTACCGATAAAGTGATAATCGACATCTTGGTCTAGAGGTTAAGATATAGATTAGTTACGTAATCTTTGGTTATAGTCATTATATAGGCTTTTACCCTTTATGTAGGAGGGGAAATGTTTGTTATTGATTGTGTGTATTCTATGCAATTGTCTTATTTTTATTGTATCGCCATCGTGCATGGTTCCGAAAATTGTCTATACTATTGACGTGTGATATTTTTGTCCAATTGTTGAAAAATAGTCTTCCACTAAAACATTTGGGGTAGGTTTGGGGTGATCATTACTACTTCCCTTATAGATAGTCAAAATTTTAAAGGTTGAATGGTTGTTGATCAATTAAAATGTAATTAAATAAGCCAAATACTAATTACGTTGCTTGCTCGGCTGATTGGTGAACTGTGATTAAGTCATTCACCACATTTTTATGAAAACCCTTTCAAGTGAAACACACAAGCCAACAATTAAGCTGATGTGTGCCAACTTCACAATGCAGCCGATACGAAAATTTTATTATAAAACAGTTTAATTTATTTTACGATTAAACTAACGCGATTTTCAACTCTATAACTATATGACCATTTCATGTAGACTACTTAGTATTGAGTTAAAAATTGTTTAGATTGCCTTTTAAATCCAAAAGTGAGATGGTATGACAATTAGTATACGACAAACTTGTATTATTATACAAGCATTTCAATCATATAATAAAATTTTTTCTTAAAAAACAAGATAGATAATGATTAACTAATACTCCATCAGGTGGTGGAAGCCATGACATAAACTACAAGGATATATTTAAATATTGTATGTTTTTGGAAGCAAAACAACTTAAACAATGGCGTTTAATTGAAGGAATGCCGCTATTAACAAACGTCTAAATGACTTGATTAGTAATCGTAGTCGTTATTTGTTAGGTAGTTCAAATTGACAGTTTGGCTAGACAATGTAGAGTTTAAAAGCCATCAAATTCAACGCCAAATACGACCTAAAAAGACGGCAACATTTGATTTAGAATCGACTTAACATAAACTCTTTACACAATCTTAGTATACTTTTTTGTCTCAACAAAACCGTTCCTTTTATTATTGAGATGACAGGAATACATTTCTTTTAACATTAAACAGACTTGCTTAATAATGCAGATGCTATTTCTTAAATCAAGAGCATTATTTTAGCTTCTTTGAACTTCAAGGTTGATTATATAGCTACTCATCTGTAGTAGATGAGTATTATTCTAGCTTCTGCGCATGCGCATTACTTATAGTAGCTATTCAGATGTGAAAGTACAAATAAAAGGCACAAACATATGTACATGTTCAGCTCAAAAACTTCAGTATCACAGTAAACTTGCAAAACTGTGAATGTCTTTACCAACATATAGGCTACACAGACAGAAAAATTATGATCATAGCAAATTTATAAAAAAGCAATTGCATACAGAAAGTGCTACAAGAAGTTTCATGGTATGGCACTAAGGAGATTGCAACCATGTTCAATTTAGTGCATATATCAGTATAAAAACAGAACAAAATTAACCAAGTATAATTCAAAAACAACAATTCTGTTTTTATGCTAATTGCTAATCATACATCTGATCAATGTTCTCCATTCTGTGTATCTTGTAAAGAGAACATCTAATTTGCTCGCTAGATTGTAGAACAAACAATGTCATTCACTGAAATCATCTGAGGTTGAGGTCTGAATGCAGAAAGGCAGCGTCTTTGACGAAAGGGAAACCAGGATAACTTCCAAAAAGAGCACACCTGATGCACTCCAACATTGTAACTAAGAACAGAAAAGTAGCAGCAGACCAGAAGTAAGGAGGAAAGGCCGAGGTAGGAAACCAATTGCCCGAAACTCCAATCGTCTGAACCAAAGCCCCTAACAATATACCCATCATAACATGGAACCTGATAAAGTGAGGCCACTCTTTTCTTCTCACTATCCACAGATACAAAATGACTGAATAACTTGCAAGGAGAAACCTTGGAAGTGATAAAAGGTTGCTTATCAAAGGGTATACGAAATTGTCAAAGTTTTCGAGGAATGGAGGAGGATTATTAGGGTGTGCTAATGTCCACGACAACTGATCAATGAAGGGTAGGAGATATGGCAAGCCAGCCAAAGATCGCAACCACCACTTTGGCTTCTCGGTCTTTGGAGGGTACTTTTTTGATGCCCTTGGTAGAATGGGCCGTCCTTTTTCAAGTGGTTGTTTGTTTAACGGATTATCCTTTCGAGCCATGCTCATAAATGGTGAAGTCAAGGCATGAACTCGAAGGGGACGAGCTGGTAACATTAGGTAATTAAATCAGTTAAGCAAACTATAAACTGTAAATGCTAATTCTCTAGTGATCACTTGAACAAGACTAATGAAGTAATGAGTGTAATTGGTTTTGATCTTCCTGTTAAGGTGTGCACAGATTCAATGGAGAACGAACAAATATCTCAATTGCTTGGAATTGCTACAACAGGCAGAATTTAAAGGGAAAGCCTACCTGTGTCGTTTAACTTAATACGCGGAAATGTTGCCATCAAAGAAAAAGGCAGATTTGTAGAAACCTCTGAATGATCAGCAAGGCGGCTGTACAACCTCGGTTTAGCACAAACTGGTGCGCAGATGATAGGTTTTGCTATGACCCCTGGGACATAAACCAATACACGAATGTTTATCACTTGTATCAGCATCCTATAATAAGCAATTCAGAAAATTTACTTCAAACAGAAGTTTGAAGTGTTACTAGTAGCAGGACACTCCACTGACTCTGGACTGTCTCTATTAGAGAGCATCAATCGGATCAAAAGTTAATAAATACTAATGCCCTAATACTGTACAAGTGTACAACACATAAGGTGAACTGAAAAGTACCAAAGATTTAATTTGAAGCATATATATAACAAATGTTCATTCTGAAATCATTAATTACTTTCTGATTCCCGATCAGACAGAAGACACCAGTAGTAGCTTAATAACTACACTGCATACTGATGTCAACTGAATATTCTCAGGATCTCATTACAAGTACTCGAATATTGTCAGATTCAAGCAAGTACAGAAGTTGTTCATCTAGTGATTCCAAATTTCCAATCATTATTAGTGGAAAAGAAAGAGTCACAACAAGCTATCTGAACAATTCCAAGCAACGATCTTTCTACTTAACTGGCACGGTTATGCATACATCTTGATTCTTACACACTAAAGATTACAGACCACCAGAAACCACAACTGTTACATTTCTTTTTCGGGTTAGCCTTGATGTTAGAATCATGTAGGTGACATAAATCGATGAATAATTCGTGATTATTGTCAAACAAGGGGTGAAATGATTTGCTACACAATTTGATTTCAGCATTTCCTCTAATTGAGCTTTTCTAGCAATTCTAAGATCAAAGTCCTATAGACCCTAATCTCTTCAACTCAAAAGTTTCGATGTGAATCGTGGCTCTATTAGTACCAACATTACGATTTACGACTAACTTCATTTTCTGTGAATTGAACTCATTATTGTTTATAAGTCGAAGAGAACACGACCTTACTCTAGATGTTACTCCGTGATCCATCTCAAACTCTCTGATCAAATTGACTTTTCTTGACTTTTTTCTTCATTTCATACATTTTTAGGGCAGCCCCCAAATTTTCACCTACTCCAGACATCTCCGAAATGTCACAGACTAATTCAAGTGTTCGAGTTTCGTATTCCTCCTCTAAATCATTTCTCTACGGGTATTATACCTACCATAAAAAAAAAACACAATCTGCTACAATACAAACCAAGCTCCAAAAAGCCCTAGGAAAATTCATTCATTCAGTCATATACAATCGAAATCGATCTTTCTCGGTCCGAATGCTTTCGACACAATCAATCAAGATAGGTTAGACTTTCACCTGTACCTCCTAGCGGAAAAAACTCTTCCTAGTCTAATTTCCCCAAAATTAAAAATCCTAGGGCATAATCAAAATGACATGTAAACTTCACCATTTCAACTAAAAATTCAACCATGAGTTCTTTCATCAATACGCTACATGTTAATACAATAAAAATGAACAAACAAAAACATAATTAACACCCAGAAGACATAAAATTCATTAGTGATAAACTAATCATCTAACATGCACAAAGAAATATCATATTCATAGCAACGAATGAGTAAAACTATAAAAGTTACCTTGCATTTTTTGGGGTAAATATATAGCTTTATTATAAATCCCTGATTTTCGTTATGTTTTATGAAGATGAAACAGAAGTGCATTCAAACTGGAGTTTCGAGTACTTTGTATGCTGTCTGTCTGTCTGCCTGTCTAGATACTTCTAAGGAGTGCTTTTATCAGCAATTCAGCACCTCCTATATATGAAATGGGCTCATTTTTGTTTTTGTTAGGGCCTGATATTTCATGGGCTTAGGCCCAAGCCCATGATAAAATTAACAATTCTTATACCAATGCCTATATGGCCCATATATTGAGGTCCGGAGTTCGTTTTTGTTTCGGAGAAAGGGAAATGAGATCGTGCCACCGGGTGGTACTTAAAATGAGTACAAGGTTTTATTCGACTCGGTAGTATAGCACAGGCTAGTATGATATCAATTATCGCACCATATGAGGAACTCTTGAGTTGAGAACTTTTACGAACTCTTTGAAATGATGTTGGGAGAACAATTAAATGAATAAATGGCGAGATGTGGATTACTATTACCTCGTAAAATAGCCGGTGTTATTGTGTTAAGAATTTGAAACTCAATCGGAACAAAATTTTGCAAAGCTCCATTAAACACGTACCCGGCCTCAACCTAATAAATGGTAGACCTGAACCTAACAAGCTCGACACCAATCATTCAAATTGGTCCTAAGCCAACAAGAGACTGGCCTCCAAATTATAATCCTATCTGACTCGGTTTTGACTCGCCCAATTGATCACCCATTTACCATGATTGATTCGTTTTGTTTTTATACATATTTGTATTTGTGTAGCACGTCATGTCATTTCTTTAACAGTATTCCACTATCTCTTTACCTATACAACAACTCAATTTTCTTTTTTTATCTGGTTGGTGTCAATCATTTTATGTACGAGTAGTTGCAAAACAAGAAAAATAATGCAAATGGGGCAATCGCGTTACACACACTCCTCAATATTTTTCCCTCCACACCTCCAATCTCTCACTCTCACACAAAAGCTGACACCACCCACAAATTAAAACCAAAAGCAACAATTAAAATTAAAATCTAAAAATAAAATAAAATATAGAAAAAAAACAGAAGAAAAAGAAAGTGGAGAGTGAGTGAGAAGAAAGTGTGGGGGAAAGAGATGGGCCCCACCATCACCAAGCGCACAATTCCCAATGTAAACAAAACCCAAGTTTGGTCATCACTTTCATTTTCTCTCTCCTCTAACTCCGTCATAACTGACCCCCTCTCCCTCATTTCCTCCTCCTCCTCTTGTTTGCCCGGGAAAACCACCCAAACACGCCGTGACCTCCGGTCAATCTTCTTCTTCACGCTTCCGTCAACCCCCTATCTCGGTGTCACTGTCTCTGCTTCAGTTTCATCTCCATATTTTCTCTCCTCCTTCAACTTTTTCAGGTACTTTCACTTTAATTCCCCCTTTTTCTCGTTTTCTAAATCTTATTTTTGATGTGTTATTTTCGTAATTTTGTTTTATTTTTGTGAATTTATGGTTTAAATTTTGGATGGAGGAGATTTACTCACTGATTAGTTGGTTATTTTTGTATATTATTATTTTATTTTATGAATTTTGATTGTGTGTGTGTTACGCTAAGCAATACATTTGTGGTTCAGAATTTGGGGATGCTGGGGAAAATTGTGGATGTCTTTTGACTTGATTTTGATTTGGTAAAAAAAAGTTACTGAGCTTTGTAACTTGTAAGAGTGAGATTCTTAGTTAGGTTATATTTTGTGGGAATTTTGGGAATTTTGTGTAGTTTTACTGGATTGTTGGATAGGTAGGGTAAAAAACTAAATCGAATTGATTGGATTGTGTGTTAATTCTCCGGTGGTGGTGGTGGCGGCCGAGAGCCGGTTAATTAAGAGGTTGGAGGTTGCAGAAACCAGAAAGGATATGTTTTTATAGATAGTTTAGAACTTTAGATAGGACTTTAGGATGGATTCCATTTATGGTTTAGAATCAAGGGTTAAGTGGATTGGAATCACCATCGATTAATAATGGCATTTGCTATGAGTTGATAGGATAAAGACCGGACTTTTCCGAGCTAGTGGTGTACGTAGAACGATTACCATCTTTGGGTGGTTTAGTTGATTTGTTGGGAGGTGGAGGTTGGTGGTGAGGTTCTTTCTTTGCAGATACTTTGAATAGGATAGTGAGATGATATGGCGGTCAGGCTTCCAGTGATGACTGATGAGGCTGGGTGACTGCAAGCTTCATGTGATGGTTGCTTGTTCCTAGCTCAGCCTCGAATGTAAGGAGGCTAGCAAGCATGTGAGTCATGACTTACGACACTTGCTAATGAGTTGATAGGATAAAGCCCGGATTTTTCTGAGCTAAAAGTGGTATATGCAAGAGAATCAATGCCTGCGCTATTGGAGTGTTATTTTGGAAGAGTAAAATGAAGGCGAACTGTTATTGTTGTAACTAGGAGCGTCACCTAACCATTCCAAGCTCCACCTTGGATAGTGCATGGACTCATGGAGGGTATGATATGAGCACGTTAAAAGGTCGGCATGACGTCATAAGTAGCTTCTAGAACTTCGACATGTGGGTTCAGTGTCTCTTGCTTTTGCACAGTTGATTTTTTAGAAGTGGCTTGTGCAAAATAATCAGTGCCTGAGTAAATTGGAGTGTTTTTTTTTTCTCTTTTGAAGAGCTGAATGAAGGGAGGACGCTAATTGTCATACTCTTAGCTTTCTCGATGGCATGTAGGGAGGCAGAATCAGTTTTTGGAATTTAAGTTTACCACTTTTTTTCCACACATTAAATCATTTTGGGAATAAGGCTTGGTTGTTGTTGTTGTTGTTGTACTTGTTTCCCACACATGATGGTTAAAAATGACGTCTCATGGTAGCTGACCCCAAATCATTTTGGGAATATGGCTTGGTTGTTATTGTTGTTGTTGTAAGTTTACCACTTGGTTAGTAGGGTAAGTCAAAGCACGGCTCTGGTATTATATACGGAATAGGTTTCAATTGGTGACTGCCTGGTGGAGCTTATATTTTGAAATGTGGGACTGACAGGACTTGAATAGTAAAAGGTTAGATGCAGTGATAGAACTTTCATTGAAGGCCCATTAGAGTGATATGTTAGGATACTTCTCTAGGGTTGAAACTTCAGGCCAACAGGAAAACATATGTCAGCTCTTTCTGCTAAGCTTTATTTTCGGAGTATTTTATGTTTCAAATGTCGCTGAAGGGAGACTTTTTAGTAGTGGACAAGGAGGCGTTAGTTAATTCACTTTGATCCTTAGTGCTTCTTGGGTCGAGGCATTCTCAAATGGATGCTCAAGTGGTGTGGTGGTGGTGGAGAGAAAGAAAGAGAAAGTCTCTACTTTTTTAAGAAAAAAATTGATATGAAAAATATAGTTTTGTTCCTTGACTAATAAATACAATCAACTGACATTGACTGCTACTTGTGATTTTGGTTTGTGAGCAATGTATTTGCCCAGAGACTCAGAGTGCCTAAACAATTTTTGGTGTTTGTGCAAGCTTTGTAGTAGAATAGATAGCAATTTGGGAACCTTTGTGCTTTTTGTTTGATATAAGGTCATCGCTGGAATCAAGGATTCTTTTTTCCTCTCCCCTCTTTCTTCCTAGTTTGGAAGTGTATGTCCAACCACTCACTACATATTGTGCTTTGGAATATTGTCTGCTCCTTATTAACATGTCGCATAGGATTTATTATGGTTTGTTTGTCTAGTGTTTTTTTGCTTATCCAGAACTTGTATATGATGTTCACACCGTGCTTATAACCTGCAAACTGAAAAAATGCGGAGATCGATTGATCCATATCGATTATTAATCCAGAGGTTGGTTAGGACTGAGGAGAAACATTTTAAGTCTGTGATGAAAGAGTTTCTGGCCTTCTCAGAACCTCATTTATGACACACTTCTAATCTGTATCTCTTGTATAGAGTATATGCTTTGTTAACTTCTTTTGTTGTAATCTCACGCCTAGAAGATACAGATATACAATCTACTAATTGATGACTCTGCTAATTTGACTATCTTTCCTTGATATATTCGGCATTTTGTGATTTGAAAGAAGATGTGGTTTGTTCGATTAAATGTTTAGCAATTGATTGACTAGCTGCTCTATCACATGTTCCTGTTTTGTTTTCTGCCTGGTTCAGTATTATAAACTTCGGTCTTTGGTATTCAGTGCCAGGCCGAAGCGTGTTTAGGACAAGAGTTGCAGAAGGTGTGTGGCTGCCATTGTAAAACCTTGTCACAATTCACAAATCATATCATATGGACATGAACTGCTTTTACTTTCTCTGTTTTGTTATCTTAGAATCAAGGTAGATTCTTTTTCGCTTGTCATCATTTGATCACCACCTTCCATAGCGACCTAGCCATAGCCCATAGGTCTTTCCCTCTGTTGCTCTTAATACTGACAATCTAGTTCCTTTTAGTCACCTTATGTGTATCAGCCTTGGCACTATTTCATTGTGCTTTTATACTGTTAAAAGTTCAAACACAAGCTTTATCTGTGTAGTGCTGAGAAGCCAAGATATTTTAGCTGGACTTTACCCGTCAAAGAAAACTTTTCCCAATCACCTGCTGACAAACTTAGTCTCTATGTTCTTCTTTGACTTTTATTCTAAATTTTTGTTTGTCCTTGCAGGACTTGGATCCTTTAACTTGAATCTTGATGTTGTGGATTTTTTTACTTCCCTGAGAAAAGCTGTCTGGGTGCTTGCGTCTATTTTGTCATGGGTTCAGCCTGTTGTGTGGCTGCAAGGAATACGACTCCGTCCAATAAAAGCCAAACTGGAGAATCACAAAGGACTACAAGATGCTCTCCATCTTGGAGCTTTCGGTGGGACAACTATAGACGTGTGGCAGGTGAAAGTGAAAATCGTTCATGCGAGTTTGACGAGAGAGCAAGCATGGACGTTACTATTAGCGTGAAAGATGGTATAGCTTCAGATAGGGGTATTATTTCAGATGGGGGTAGTCCTTTGGAGAATCTCAGTACACCCATCTCTCACAAGTCCCCCCCTTATGAAGGCATTGGCCCAAGTTACATGTCTCCTTCTGGTATAACTTTTTGATAAATTGACTTATCTTGGTGGTGTTTTATTTATTGTGTTTGCTGATCATTCATTATCATTGTGTCTGTGTTGCTGTATTACTACCCTGACCACCTAGGGGAGTGGGGGGGGGGGGGCATGTACACTCAGTTATACACCTCTTCTAATCATATGCTCCTGTTTACTGCTTTAATTTGTATTGTAATCGTTTCCAGTAAGCCTTAAAGACTCCCGCCATAATGCGGGTTAAGGGGGGTCGGATGTATGCAAGCCTTAACCCTATGGAAACATAAAGAGACCGCGCACGAATAACTCAAAAATGAAATTTGCTTCGCGAATCGCACCAACTGACTGCTACTTCACTATATCAGAACCACACAGTTTTATAAGCCATTTGCTTTATTCCATTATATACTAAAGCCAAAAGATAATTGGTCTTTGGCTCCTTTAGAAATGGAAACATGTTAAGAAACGGTGCCTTTCGTTGTGTTACCCCACCCCCTCCTTTTATCTCGTGCTCTAATAGATATCTATACTATCTTTTACCAATTTAGTAGATCCAATCCAAGTTATTTATTTGTGGTTCAACAAAGTTCGGATTAGCTCAAGTTGAACTTGTTGTATCTGATTGATTGTCTTTGTTGACCTGTACCCTTCTCTTTAAACATAAGCTCACTGCTCTCCAGTGACTTTACATAATTCACTTGTTTTTTTTAAGGACACATAGTTCATTTGATTTTATGGAACTTTTGAAATTTAAAGAGTGAACGCTTTTATCCTCTTTGGTGATTGGTCTTCAAAAAATCTTACTTCATTATCTTGTGGCCACATGAGGATTGAATTTATTTATTTACTTTGTGAATTGTGTCGAACAACTTAGATATCGACTTTGTCATAGTATGGGGTCTGAAAGTAGTCATGGATTATTGTAATCGCATTTTGCTGAAGGCCATTTCTATTTTTGCAAAGCTGCCTTTTGTGTTTGCTTTTCCCATTGTTTTTGATGTACTGTATTGACTTTGTATTCGCCTTACTGAAGACTGCATTCTGATGTGTGCTTTACAATCGGTGTTTCAGAGGCATCTATGGCGAGTAGCTGCGTTTCAAAGGTGACAAGAACTAGTCACACTTATTGTATTCGATCAAAAATGTGGCTTTCTTTTCTCACGCAGTCATTTTTTCAGTTCTTAGTTTGACTCGGTGGTCTCATGTTGAACAGATGAAGAGCACTGCAGAAGTGCCTGAAACTTCAGCTGCTCCTACAAATCTTCAATTTTCAATGCCTTCAAGTTCAGCTTTTTCAACACCAGGTGAGCATTTGTATCCACAGCGTCAACTGCTCCCACCTAGTTCAACCCCATCAAGACGAGCCCGGCGTTCACCTGGACACCAATTGTTCAGACAGATATCAGATAGCAGAATCCTTGGCTTGAAGTCCCCTAATAGCAACTCACTTTCTGAAGGAAGGCCTTCTTTTGTGCTCTCAACTTTAAGCAATGACCTAGCAGGTGGGTCTTCTGATGGATGGTCACTCCGCACATTTTCTGAACTTGTTGCATCTTCTCAGAGAGAAAGATGGTCTTTCGATAGTGAGCGGTTTGGTTCTGGTCGCCACAAGATTAGTGGTTCAAGCAGCAGATTCTCTTGTTCCCCTTCTCTTGATCTTCAAACATGTGGAGCTTGCTCGAAGACACTGTCTGAATTTTCAGTAGTTGCTGTTCTAGCCTGTGGCCATGTTTACCATTCTGAGTGCTTAGAAACCATGACTACAGAAGCCGAAAAATATGATCCTGTTTGCCCAATTTGCTCAGTTGGGCAGAAGCAAGTGTCAAAAATGTCTAGGAAAGCATTAAAAGCAGAGGCTGAACTGAAACTGAAGTTCCTGAAAATATCTAGAAATCGTGTTGTAGATAGCTATCTTGATGGTGAAATTGAGGAGTCAGAACATCAGAAATTTACGGATAAAGGGAAGCTTCCAAAAATGGAGTCAAGTTCTAGTTCAAGGACTTCATTTGCTAAACCTTTTTTGAAGCGACATTTTCCTCTTGGATCAAAGCGCAGTAAACCTAGTTCTGAGAATCAGTCTGACAAGAAAAAAGGGTTTTGGGCTAGATATCGCAGAGATTAACATGTCCATCTTGTTTATGTAAGCGCAAATTGCCTTTCCTGTGTTGGATCCACTTTGTTCTTCATCCTGTACTCCTGTAGCTATCTTACATTATTGTTTCTGATGCAGCAAAACCAGATCACAGCTGAATGCGCCTTAGAGGTGGTTTTCGAAAATACACGAGCTATGCTGCTGGTAGTTTGGCCTTCATGATAACTTATTAGATTATGATTGGAGGCCTATGATAGATTCTGGTGTCACTTCCATCTTCAAAAGGGGATCCTGCTCCACATTGACACAAGGTGATGAGGACAAACCGAAGAAATACATAGAATTATTCTGGCAGATTTGTTGTAAGGTTCGTTTGTGGAAGTGAATTCTGTCTCTTGATAAATTGTCAGTAGCAGCAGCAGATCCAAATGCAACAACAGATTAACTTGTATTTGTGCGCTAGAACTGATAGAGCAGCAGTGGTTGTAATATATGGTTAAGTGCTAAATGTGCCGCTTGTTTTTTGTGGGCGGTTCTACTGGCTATTCCCGTGATATTTAGCATCACTTTGATGTACGAATGTTCTTATATATGGTTCAATGTCGGTTTCAGTAGCATCTACTTGTGTGTTAAGGTGCTCGATCATTTCACGACAACAGGTTTTATCTTCCTTACTTTAGGCCAGTTCCACCTGTTGGAGAGCTCATTCTCAAGTTGACTTTCTTTATTCGTGTCTTTGGCTAAATGTTGAGCGTCTTCTCCATAAAGATCAAACAAAAGGGAAGAGAAAGCATAAATACACACACATTCAGGAAAGTTTATGAGGGGTGGACATTTGATAACATCACATATTCTGAACAACAAATAGAAATACGTGAGGATCAAGGTTGGCCTAGTGGATAGGAACTCAACCTGCCTGGGGGTTGTCCCGGGTTCAAATCCTCATACCCCCACCCCCGCAGCATTAGCTGCTCCTTTGTACCAAAAAAACAAATAGAAATACGTGAAAAACAAGCGTGAGTCGAAAGATAGAATATACATCTTGTATGACAGCTGCGCAAAGAGCAACAGGTGAACAGCTGTGTTGTTTAGTCCCTTGAAACCTGTCTGAGCTTTTGAACTGCAACTTTTGTTACTGATAACTTACAGCTACTGCGTCACTGGCATATTCTGCCTTCGCTATCACACAGCTTTTTGGGATATGATGAACCAAGGCCTTACTGTTACAGCTGGAGAGAATACGCCTGCTGGCAGCACCAGCAGCTCACTGTTTTGACTGTGTCGCCCATTCCTGGAAGAACATCATGATATGGGAATAATGGGATCCTTTATGTGATCTATGATGCTTTGAAGTCCTGACCTGTAGCTTGGATGAAGTAGTCTTACACCCAGTTCCTTCTTCATACGAGCATTCAACACTCTTTTTTCCCCTCCCATAGGATATGTTCTGTGCACAGAGGCGTCATGTCTGCTAACTAGACCGGGCCATCTATCCTCCACCAACTGCTGAGCAAACTCAAATACCTCAGCCCTGGAGGCGGGATCATCATCAACTATGTTATATATTTTCCTGCAGTGTGAATCCACAAATAAAGATGTTAGTCTCTCCCCTGAAAAAAAATTACTATGCCAGGTTTTCTACAATGTGGATTAACTAACAACGAGGCAGTCAGTATCTAAAGAGAAAGAATCAGGTTGGCAAAAATGTCTTCGAGTCTGAGAAGACTGCTTATGCGAAGGTTTTTCAAATTTCAATAGATGAGCTAGTTCAGAAAAAACAAAAATGTTTGTCCCAGAAATGCTAATTTAGAAGCCAACCTCTGTAATTGCATTGATAGACTTGCTCTGAGAGCCTGGCAAATATCTGCAACATGAACTCGTGATGTGAAATTTCTACTTGCTCTCCTCTTTTGACGTTCTGATAGATGCTCCTTCTTTAGGATGGTATCAATTGCACTGCAATATCATACTTCTCATAAAAACTGGGTGTAAGAATTTTCCAGCGTTACATTGTCAATTCACAATTTCACATACTAAAAGCATTTTACAACCTTCTGCCCGGGCCATATATACCACCAAGTCGAAACACAGACGATGAAAGACCAAGATCTTGTCCCAAGTGTAGCCATCCTTCCTCTGCACTCAATCTCATTTTACCTTTGCTGCTGGAAGGCTTTGGCAAATAACTGCACTAGATTAGAAATGTAGTTATGACCACAGGGCAATCAGATTAGACAATACCAAGTCTACATTCAGTTGCTTACTCCTCATCAACCCACGCACCTTCTGAATCTCCATATATACCTATATGTCAAAGGATTTGTATGTCAAGAAAGATTAAGGTGCAACTTACGAGAATATATCACCTCATGACACGAATAGAATCATTTGATATCATTAGAAACATTCACTTCAGTATAGTGCATCAAATTGGCAGGACATCAGTTTGCAAAATTCAACAATTTGGACTTGTCCATAAAGTATCCGTACACATTGACGCACAGAACATGCTTTCCGTAAATAGATAGTGTTCTTATTTGATCAGTGTATTTTTCTTGTGCAGAATCCTAATATCCAGTAAAATTTCATGTGAATTAAATTATACAAAGTTCATGCTCTTTTGCTTACATTTCTGTCCTCTACACTAACTGATTGAACACTTTTGAGCTCAGCTTAAACAAATTAGCATTTAGACTATAATAGTCAGTTTGTAAAGTTATCAAGTGCTCTGTACATACTTGTTGATGACAGATAACAAAGCCACCGAAGATTTCCACCCAACAATCTAGTTCGAAGGTGATCCTCATGTTGAAGCACCTAGTGTCAAACAAAAAGGTCATGAAAGCACCGTACAAGTACTTTGAATTACTTCGAAGCATTATCAAAAAGTGATTAGTAAAAGGTGGTCTAACATACTGCAAACATCATATAATTCGCAACTTACTGGGTCACCAATATTCTCGACAGGGGGAACTGAGACTAGTAGGTGCGTACAACAGCTCAATATATCCAGAATTTTCCATCTGAAACAACCAGCGACCAATTAAGTGACTAGAAAACCGGAGTTGCTGAAAACACTACAAAAGAGTGTTCAACACTGACAGGCAGGCCAGGACCACCTGATTTCTCAACTGCTTCGGAAAAAAAAAAGAGAAATAAATCCTGTCGAAATAAGATGTGCCTCCTAGCCGCAAGGGTTTTTCAGAAGGAAGAGCTCTCTCATTCCAAATACAACAAAACAATAGTGATTAGTTGTAGTCGATAAGGCTATGCCACCACATTCGTAAGGAGGGATTGCGAGTTCTTGCATAAAATCTCATGTCTGACGAATAAGAAAATTGTAACCATTGCACAGCTGAAGAAGATTATAAATAAAAAAATTCTAACATCATGTGCTTTGGAGGCTATAGCTGATTTTTTTTGCAAGACATCAGAGATCAGATTAAGAGCACAAGTAACACCATATAACACCTTAAAGAAAACAGAGATCAGACTCAAAATTAGGACTATGTAAAAGTTTCCATTGGATTTCAAGAAAATCTGAATGAACACTGAAGTCTCAAATGGTTATCATGCCTCCCAGTATTGCAGAGGACTGCCATAAGGGATCAGTCATATGGACCTAATTAGGGTCTCCGAACGCAAAAACAGCTCCACAGATCAGATACAGACATTTCTTTACATGTAGATTCACACATCTCTCTTCCAATCTCATAGATGATAGCTTTTGACACTTCAACAACACAAAAGAGCAACTAGAAAAGTGAAATAGAGAATCGAAACGTACTCTGGTTGACATGCATCAAAAACATGGGCATCAAACCCCTTCTGCTTCAGTTCCTCTTTTTTCACAAGACTTGTGCAAGTCCCCGAGATGTCCCTGTAACTCCATTATGTTAGGTTCAAGCAAATTTCACGACAACATCTCACCCTGGATTTATGAAAGTTATATCACATAGGTAATCCATGTCATAATTATAACCTATGGTAGGTGGGTTATCTCAACTTGGTTGTACTGGCTTACATTTTGAATAGACGGGATTTCAAATCTTCACACGAACAAGAGAATTATGCGACAACCATCGCCCAATAATTCATGGATGGTACAGCTCGATGCAAAGTTGAATGAACTTAAAGAGCTCACGGGCAATAAAGTGGCAGCACGAATAGTAGCCAAAGTCATGAACTTAACCTTTGCGAGAATGTATATGCCACTATGGCAGTACATGATATTCCAACATATTAGGCTTGAGACACACAATATTTCCCCAGATAATTTTGTCATCAACCCAATTCATGATATCAATATTATCTCCGAACATTTCTCATTCTTGGTAACACCACTCACCTACAACATATTCCCTTAGAAGACACAGTTTATACAAGTTTCATCATGATCTGCAAGGACAATGTATATCTTGGCAGGTTTTAATTCGTACATACTCCCTCCATTTCATCCAATTCTTCCCAAGTTCCCATTTCATTTTTTGGTAAGTTTTGTGTAGTCACATTCTAATCACACCCACTCCTACTATCCCACATTCCCACCCTTCCCACTCGGTTTGAACTTGCCTTAAACTTCGATCAAACTGAAACAAGAAGAACCACAAGAAATGGAGGGAGTACCACACTTCCACCTATATGTACAACTTCTAACAATATTCGATGTTGGTATGATCTCGAGATTAGATATACACAACTTTACCTCTACTAACTCGAAACTTCGTATGCAATAATGCAAAATCAAAATATACACAATATAAACTTTCTAGTTCAGTAGTACCACCTGAAAATTACTAGTACTAGAAGTCTAAAACATGACAACTAACTTAACTAAACACCAGAACTTCAAAATCCATTGCAACAAAAACATGTCAACTTCACATTTACTACTGACTAACTAAACCAGTAACAAACAGAATAACAGATTTCCCCAATTATAAACAAAAAAACTTCCCCTTCGAATTAATTCAACTGAGCTCCAAATTGCAACAAAATAAGCAACATTTATGTATAAAATCAAAAGGGTTTGCTAAAAAAAGGGGTGAAAATTGTACCATCCATCATTTTTCAACTCTTGCGCAAAGAATTGACCCACATAACCCATGCCAAGAATAAACATTTTTTTGGAAGGACCATCTCTTTCGCATTTTATGCAGTTGCGTGATGCTAAAGATTGAAACTTTTGAGAATTGGGTGGTTTATAAGCTTGTTTGTTACGCCGGAAAACCGCCCAAGTCGCCGGAAATTGCGCCGCCGATATAGTCTGAGCTTCCATTTTCGCGGTTTGGTCAATAGAAAGAAGCTTTGACTGTTGAGTAAAAGGAGAACCCAGCTCTAGGCCCGGTTCAAGCCCGACTTGAGTTAACTGGCCCAATAATGCGGGCTGGCTTCTATGGGCATAGCCGCAGGTGAAGAGCTATACGTCGCCCAACTTTTCACAATAATTTCCAATTATGCCCTTTCTATCATATATTTTGGAGTACATGATTTTTGTTTTCCATTCCCTTAAAACAATTAAAACAAACTGAAGAGAAAAATCATCTCCAAACTATCACCAATGCGAATCCCTAATTCCTGATCACCATCATTTTTCCCACGACCACCACTTTTTCCAAACCATCATTACGCTCGAACCTGAACCAACATTGCCATGGATATAATAGTTACAACAAATCCTGAACCGGTAAAGTTCAAAAACCTATAACCTATGGATTCGTCAGGAAATAAATCTAATGCATTCATCTTGTTAATGAACGCAAGGCGCCGCCGCCATTTATGAACTGCTCTGTGAATACAGCAGACGTGTAGATCACATGTTCCGAGTCATGATGCAGACGTGTGGAACACACGTCTATTGCTCAAATTAGACGTTTATATCAAACGTCTGGTGTGCAACACCGGACATGTTGACCAGACGTCTTGTTCACAATTGCAGACGTTGACTAGGTGTGTTGTTCGCGCAGCGTTGTGATTAGGTGTCCTTGCCAGGAACAATTATGTGTCACTTGATGTTAGCGTAGTTAATTCTACACCTTAAAATGCGTGTCCGACAAGCATAGAAGTCGCGTTTGAATGGACGTAGTAGAATTTTTAATCTGGATACGAATATTTGATCCGAAAGTTCAATTACGATTGAGTATATGATCATGTTCATCTATACTGTTGACCTTTTAATTCATGGTGTGACAATGCAAACCATATATTTCAAGCAGAACATATTTCGGCATAACTATGAACAAATTATTGCCGATTGATTTAGGTATTTGGAGTTATCATATTAGTAATTGCTTCATAATTCGGTATAGTTCTCACTTGTTTTTAGTACATTATTAGTGGAGAGCTACAATATGAGGGATTAGGACATAAAGCGACCCCAAACGAAATAATTTTCTAACCATTAAACCGACTTTGCTCATCCCGCATAATTGACACTTGTTTGAGATGGTTAAAATGGTCCCGTACATTTAAGCCATCTAACTTGGGCCCAAATAGCTTGCATTCATTGTTTATCGTGGCAACCAACAAACTACCCGAAACATGAACAGAGGGCCCATAAAATTTCCAACAAACCTCACTCCTTACGCTACATTCCAACGAATTCTTGCAATTCATTGGCCGCTAATTCAATTCAACGGCATTGCTTCTTCCACTAAAACACAAGTACAAATAATGCAAAAATGATCAAACTTGAATGGTTCATTGCTACTCCAACAAGAATCCTTAACAAAAACTACTCCATAAAGCATTTTTTTTTGGTATACAAATGACAACAATCTGACCTGCTCTACTAATAGTAAACTTGTCACTCGAATTCATACTCCATCATAAAACTATATAGAGGTCTTAACTCTTAATATAAAGAAATTTATACTCATTTCTTATACAAATCTACTTTGTGGTGTGTCGTCTATGTAAGTGTGATAAAGTTAGTACCCCATAAGATATGACCGTATAACACAAGTTCAATCACTTGACAATTGACATATCTCATATGGTCATATCAAGTCAAATTAACATACTCCATCTTAGCGCAAATTATACCATGCTCCCGTGAGCACAAGGAGCATGGTGGTCCTCCTCACAATAAAGGAGTGGGAACCATACTGAAAATGATTTTTCATTTTTTAATATATGGTCCCCACTCATCTATTGTGAGGAGGACCAACATGCTCCTTGTGCTCCCGGGAGCATGGTATAAGCACTGTCATCTTAGGCATGAACTCCATAATCCAAAATACATACTGTATTAAACAAATTTAGCAATTGGAATTATTACATTTAATTCACATACATTCAATATAATTTATTTTTTAGGTCAATTTTAAATGACTTTGTATACGGATTTTTTTTTTTTGTTTTTTATTACAAGGATTAATTTATAGTGTTATACTCCGTATAAGTTCTAGTGGTGTTGACCACTTTCATGACCTCTATCAAATTCTAGTCGTTCATACCTCTCGTCTTTACGGCTCAGGGAATCAAGGCTCATCATCTTATGCACAGTGACACAACACGGTTTTAATCAAAATCAGCTTTTACACCTCTCCTACGATTTGAACTCATAACTGCTTATTTGGTGCAACAACACTCCAACCGCTAGACGAGACTCTTTAGAGTGGAGTATATATAATTATGATTTGCCTACTTCTTAAACCTCTGATTTTGCTTCCCTCCCTTTCATATTTTCAGTTTCTATTCATACATACACTTCTCATTGTCTAACAGCCTCCTCTCTCTCTCTCTCTCTCTCTCTCTCTCTCTCTCTCTCTCTCTCTCTCTCACACACACACACACACACACACACATAACAATGGAGGAACATATAGTAAACCTGATCATAGTGGCAGTATTTTCATGGACATCACTATTTTTGCTGATCAGAAAACTCCTACCAAACAACACCTTTGGGTTCTGCAACAGGCTTGTCTCAACATCTCATGCCACTTTAGCTGTCACTTTATCTCTTCTTTCTGTTCAAGATTGGTCTTGCCCTGTTTGCCCTCTTGCCTCCCACTCCTCTCCCAAACAGGTCCTTACCATACAATAAAGCTCCTTTCTTTTCCAGTTTTCCTTACTACTTTTAGCTCACCTAACTTATCTACATACAGTACTCACTTTCCTTTTACTCCTTCCGTTTTCTTTTTGGTTTGTTAACGTTCGGTCTAATATGCGAGAGGAATTCAACTCAAACGTTAACAGTCCGAGAAAACGGAGGGAGTAGGAGTATATATTATCAAGTATGTTATGTTTTTCTTTATTAAATTTGTTGAATATATGTAATTATGTGCAGATGCAAGCATTGTCAATCACAGTTGGATATTTGATATATGATTTGGTGTGCTCACATTTTGATAAGAAATCAAGTAGTCTTGACAACACCATCCATCATTTGGTCAGCATCATTGGTCTTGCGGCTGGCCTTACTTATCAAAAGGTTAATTTACTATTACTCAACTTTAACACGTGCTCGAAATTACCTGTTCTCGCATGATGAGGCTGTAAGAATCAATTCTGGAAGTGTAAAAATCATTCATTTGTCTTTGCTTTCGACTTTTTATATTATGAAAAATGTTTATATTGATTGAATTGAGTTTACAAAAATGCAGTGTGGATCGGAGATGGCGGCGACATTATTCATTACAGAGATATCAAGCCCATTTCTTCACCTAAGGGAGCTTCTCAAAGAGCTTGGGTACAAGGACACTGATCTTAATTTAGCCGCAGATGTGAGTTTTTAATTCCCTCTTTATACTTACTCATATCATATGTATAGTAAAGTAAAAGAGTTTCAAACATCTATAAGGAAGGTTCAACGTAATAATTAAACAAACCCTAGTTTTTTTATATTTACGAAATAATCTCACTATGCGTCACGCCTTAATAATCCTCGTAAAAAGAGAACTGTACATATTAGCATGAGGTTGGGTTAGTATGGTACCATACAAAATGTGTAGCAACTACTGAACAGAAATGTCACACTTTGTTTGTCCAACAAATTCAAATGTTATTCTGTTTGCCAGTCTGTTGAATCATTGTCGTATGTTCCATGAATTCTTATTGGTGAATTGGTGAATTGGTGATTGTCCTTTGCTATACCGACACCAAACGTACGCAATTTAGTAAGGGTACGGGACAAAATTAATTGCTTTTTTGCGTCTAAAAATATCAATTAAAAGTAGTTTACTTTCATCAACCCTAAAGTGGTTGTGGTAGCTCACTGGTTGAAGTCCGACCCTCTAACTCGACATTTTAAACCTTAGTTCTACGGTTTTTTGGACTCCAGGTGAAATTTCGCGTTATGTTTGTGTCGAGTTCTAACTTCATAATGGTTGAATCATCTCGAATTAGTATGTTAAAAGGACAAACAAATTACTAATTTTGCAGACCTTTTGCTTTTTTCTTTTTTTTGGGTAGTCTTGTATAAAAATGTAGTGAATGAAAGATGACGTGGGATCTTTTTTTGGCAGGTTTTGTTTGCAGTGATATTCTCAGTTGCAAGGATGGTAGGGGGTCCTATTCTGGCATATGTTACTCTCACTGCTGATAACCCTCTTCTCATTAAGGTAAATCAATTTACCTTTGAGCTTACTAAAGAAGTTGTCTTGAGTCGAAATCCGTAGCATCTATCACTCGAATTACATTGGCATACGATCTAACTAATTCCACGTAATTTATGTCATTCAGGCAATGGCGGCAGGGTTACAACTTGTTAGCGCATTTTGGTTCTACAAAATTTTGCGAATGGTGAAGCACAAATTTACTAGGCGAGCTACCATGAAGAAGGTAGCATGACAAAATCGACATGACCATCGGGTCTCAAACTTGAATTGGAAGTTCGATCAACTGAAATGTATAGAATCTAACATGAGATTGGTGTATTCTACGATCCTTAAAAAACCGAAAATTGTTATAAAGAGAAATAATATCAACGGATTAGTTGTAAGTTATAAACCAAACCTAATTGTGAATGTTATTCATACAAGTGTGTAATTTAATGGAATGTTCCCAATAAGTGGTAAAGGTCCCAGACAACTCGACCAGTACGACATTGAAGTCTTTTTAATGAAGGTGGAATATACAGGTCTCAACTTCTAGTTATATGGTCGACATATATTTGGGAAGGCTTTTAATAGACATTTATGTACACCGAAAAAGATTGGTGAGAGGAAGTCACAAATTCTTGGTGAATGGTGGTTGTACTAATAAATGATTATGTCTTCTTTTGATCTTTTGAGAAATGTACAAAATGCTCCCTCACGAATGGGTATGCCGTATGGGTACCCCTGACTTGTCGCTTTCCTTCCTGATTCGTAGATGTAAGCTAGCTCAACTAACAAGGTTCTTGTAAACCGTCCCTAAAAAAAGGCGCAAACAAAGCAGAGCAGGTGATATTACAGGTTCTATGTTCACGATCACGAATGTCGGTCATTTTGAACTGGAGTCTTAGCCTCTCAGACCAGAGTTTAGGACCCCCTGCTCTATTTGCATGGACAAAGGAGTCTCAGATAAGAGTTATGGAACCAAAGTTTACTCTTTTTTTGTTTGTTACACCAAAAATACGGAAAAGGATCACAATCATGGCACTCGGGTTAAAAAAAAACATAAATTTTATACCTTAACAAATTAAAGATCCAACATATACAAGTTACAATCGCGGTTTCTGGAAAATTGTTCAGTCTGATTCTCCTAGTGTTAGCAATTGAAGTTCCTCCTACATATTGTACAGATTCTTCAATGGTGTACTGCTTCCCCTTACAATAGGATGACAACAACCAAATTTGGGAGCATATAATGTGTTAGCGTTCTATCAATATGTTCTTTGGCAACTCAACTATGGTTTTTGGCTTTCTTTAATACTTCTTTGAGGACAAACGCTATTCGTTCAGCCATATGGTACTCGAGGAACCTCTCTTTCACCCTTCCATAACCTTTCTTACCCATTGTTAGCCTCCTCTCGACGTGTGTTGCTAGTTTCACTATGTTCCTTGCAAGGGGAGTGACACCATCTTTTCCAACAGGATGCAACAGACCCGTTGTCTGGTTCACGACTATCTCCATCGTGCCTCCAGCTGCCGTTCCCTGATGTTATGAAGAATTTGCAGTTGGGCAGATTAAACACTAGATCAAGAACCAAATTAACTACCAACAGAACAAGTTTAACCACAAGGCTTTATCTCGCAAAAACATGCCTCTAATTCCAGTTTTTTTGGCGATTTTGAGAAAACAACTACAGATGATTAGTGATCATCTAACCATCAACAGCGCGCACACGCACACACACACAATTAGTGCAACAAGAAAGGTCTTAATCCTTTATTTGCACAGGACTTCAGACTGGTTCTCTAATCACCACTCAAAAGCAAAACAAAACCCATGACGGGGCTACTTAGCATAATTACTAATGTGAGGTAGTTGTTATGGGATTCTGTCCGAGAGCCAGAAGAAAGTCTATTTCGTGATAGTTATTTGCAGTTCATGAAAAGACTGATATGCACAATTTGTAATTTTACATCATCGAGCACATATCTATCAACAGGTTAACTTTTAGAAGAAAGCTGCACTCCTTTATGCTCAAGTCACAGATAATACCAACAGTAGTTTACGCGTTTTCTAGTGACTGCCATGAGCATTTGTAGTTGCACCCAAATAAATGCAAACCATGGTTGACAAATGCTATGTAATAATAAGTGATTCAGACAGAGTGTACTTACCAGCACAGGTAACTGAAAGGCCATAGCTTCAATAGTAATCCTCCCAAAACATTCTCCGCGTGTCTATATGCAACAAAGAAAAAATATAGCGATGAAAAAGTGACATTTAAGGTGTATGTTCGCGAAAAATAATCGACGCTTAGCACATGAGGAGAAACATACACAAGACAGGAGAACAATGTATAGTAAAAACAAAGTTAAAGAGAGACACGGGAAGCAATACAAATAAGAGAACCACAGATCATAAATCAAGAGCAGCATCACATTCAAAAGGGGATGCTCTGATTTGAAGGATCTCGAATACAGTCCATATGAGACTTTTTTTTTTTTTTGACGGGCATAAATACAACAAATAGAGGAACCCCAAGTTCTATACCATGTAAATGGTGCTCTTGTGTTCATGATGACCATAGAAAAGAGTGGAACACCCATGACTGGCAACACAGTTTTGACCCACCACAGCAAGAACATTCGCCACAGCCACAGCCACAGCCACAACACAGAGACAGAGACAGACACCCACACCAACACCCCTAACCCCCCCCCCACACACACACACAAAAGCAACTCCGCCCTCCCCCCCTCCCACACGCCACCACCCAAGGGCACAAGACACTACTTTTACAGGCCATGTTCTCCCTCTAAGCTGTTGATTTAAACATTTGGTCATTTGGGATAATTCTGAAACATCAAGAGAACATAGTGATATCAGCTGCACGCACCTGTGAGTTTTGAACAAGGACATCAACTGAGGCAAGATACGGAGCGACGGTAAGGGTTTTATTAATGAAATGAACACGATCCTGAATCTTTTTCTCTATGACAAAGTTTCGAAGTTCTGTTTCGAACTTAGTTTGTGCACTCATGTCGCTTCCTACAACCAGTGCGTGCATTGGGGGCACCTGAAGCTTCTTCTCTTTAATAATCTGAAGGCTTTCATGAAAGGAGCGCAGAAACAAATCCTGACCTTTGCCACGGGATACACCTGCAGCCATAGAATAATAAGTTAGAAGTGAACAGAAAGTAAGTCTTCCTCTGCACATCAGTAATCGTAACTGCACCCAAAACAAGTTACTAAACTATATCACCCTTTCAGAACCAAAAGACACAAAGGCTATAGTCCCGAATCAATAAGGGATACAGTGCAAACAAGCTTACAGCCACATTTATCTATAATCACTGTCATGCTACACCAGGATGTCATGGACCCAAAATCTATTAGCCTTTGTTAATCCTACTGTCTTTTCATATTATATCAGATGCTCAGTCACAAACAGTGACAATATTGGCAAAAGGCTGAATGACAGAGTCAAGTCATAAGCCAGCTGATACCAGAATAGAATATAACTTCCACCTCCTCCACCCCAACCAACAAGAACAACAATCGTGAGAGGGAACAATTTGTTAATGTTGGAAACATACTATTTATGATAGCAAAAAGAAGATCATCATTCCGAACACCAAGAGCCTCTCGGACATGCTCGCGTAGAACTCTTTTCGCCACAGTGTTCTCAGCTACATCCATAAGGTCCTTGCTATTCCCAAGGTGTACAACAAATGTGTCTGGCATATTTATACTGCATGATTTGCATAGTTCTTAAAAAGTTAGATACAAAACAATATAATTGAAGAGCAAGCTTTACATTGGCCCATACAAAGCGATTTAGAAAATTAGCACAAAATAGTTCCACTGAATATAAAGGTGCAAGAAAGACAGAAAAGGAATGACTCCAGTTTTTTCCACATAAGATACAAAAATCAAGACGATTCACAAAACATGTTTCACCATCTTGCTTGTGTAGACAAACTTACCATCACGAAATTAAAAAAGTTACTATAAATTTAGCAGGATCATAGCTAATTAGTCTTTGTTACAACCAATCATTTGCTTAGCAGAAGCGGAAGACTATTTGAGTACCAAGATCACATACAACCTACAGATGGGAAGTAATGCCTAAGCAGTGAGTATACTAAAATCATCTCATGACATAAAACAGGAAGTAAACTCGAGCCAACCTCTAAACTCTCACAGACTGTCAATCATCAGTCAGCAGTCACAAATTGATGAATAGATTATAATCACTACCAGACATTTGAAAGATTCCTCAGAGATCACCATGAAACATACCCCAAGCGCTCGTGAGTTCTGTTTTTCCAATACTCTGCTGTAGTGTGAGAATCAATCATAACACCTGCAACATATGGGAGGTGCTTCACGAATTCCAACTTAAAGTAATGCCCACGCATTTCGTGAATCCACCACAAAACCTTTGGAAGAACACGATGAACATTCTCTTTTAGCACTGCATCCAACCATTTCCCAGCGACAGCAGTATTCAATACAACTAGATCAGCTTTAAGAGCAGTATCAATTGCCTTTTGACCTCTTGCTGATAGGACCTGCATCCACAAGGGAAAAGGAATAAGCATGGTAGCAATCTAAGACTCTAGGCCAAGTCAGAACTCAAAGTGATAGCCAAATTTCGATTCAAGAGTGAGGTAAAGAGGTCTCACTTGTACTCCTCTGTCTAACATCTTGTTCTCGAGACTATATACGACCTCATCCGTTTCTGATGGCTTCTGGTAAGTAATCCACACAACATCAGAACCCACACCCCTCAACAGGAATGCCAACTCCATCAGCAACAGAGGTCCACCTGACAACATAACAGATGTATTAAATGAAAGCCCAAGGTGCGACTAACTGAAAGAACCGCAATCTAAAGTGAAGAGTCTTATGGGAGGGAAGGATCCAGAGAACATGATATCATCAAATTTTCAATATACTACACCTCAAAAAAAAAAGAACTAAAGGAAGTTATAGATGATGCAATGCAGAATTTCCAGCGCATATCTGGAATACGTAGTGGATAGTCAGCTAAAGGATTTCAATGCTTCCTTGATTGAATCAGTCTCCACTTTCTAAATCTGGTATTAACCAAACGCCTCATAAACCAAAGCTCCCAGAAACATAAGTTTTCATTCGAAATCATATTGAGCCATACAATTTCATCCTTGCTGGCAACTTGTGACAAGAAGTATAAGAGCTAAAGTTGCAAATCCACTTTCTAATCATGGCATTTTATTAAACAAAACTACAGGGTTCCAAGTTTCCGACCATTAGATTTCCATTTAAGGTAAAATGTCAATTCCACAACCTATCTCAATGGTCAACGGGTAAAGCTGCACAAGACATTGGAAATCGATACACAAAGACCACCTCCGACAGTTGGATATCATCTCAAACACCTTACTCAGATTACATAATAAACAACCAATCACACCACAGAAAAGATTATGTCTTTCCAGTCTCACCTATCCCACAAATCAACCTCCGAACAAAATCAATTTAAGGTTTTAGAACAACACAAGTTTCAGACTTTCAGCTCGATACACAAGCTTCCCATCCACATATAGACCACCCCCTTTCCACCAAAACTCAGGCATATCCTTCCATTGATAGCAAATCCAAATCCACTAGCCGGGAAGCAAAACCGTGAGATATCCCCAACCAAAGGTCCTTCTCCACTCAATTGCCCAAAATTCACTGAAAAGTTTCAGCTCGATACAGATTCATACAAACCCACAACACAATTTCCAAAAACTCCCCATCCCCTTCCACCAAATCACATTCACATCCTTCCATAAATAGCAATTCCATCAAAAACCCGAAAAGCAGAACCTCAATTACCCCCATCCAAAGCTCCTCCTCCACTCAGTTGCCCAAAATTCATCGAAAAGTTGAAAACTTTCCCCTGTATCACATCCATAGCTACAAGGTTGCACACATATAAACCTTCCCGCGACCCCAAATCATAGTACAACGATAACCTCCACATGACGATTCATGTTAGCCAACCCCAAATCATTTCCGAAAACATATTCATATTCATATTCAGCTCGATACAGATTCATACAAACCCACAACACAGTTTCCAAAAACTCTACATCCCCTTCCACCAAATCACATTCACATCCTTCCATATATAGCAATTCCATCAAAAACCCGAAAATCAGAACCTTAATTACCCCCATCCAAAGCTCCTCCTCCACTCAATTGCCCAAAATTCATCGAAAAGTCGAAAACTTTTCCCCTGTATCACATCCATAGCCCCAAGGTTACTTAAATACAAACCTTCCCGCGACCCCAAATCATAGTACAATGATAACTTCCACATAACGATTCATGTCAGCCGACCCCAAATCATTTCCATTTCGAGACTACTACTATTTCTCGTTATCGGACCCGGGCACACTACATATTCAAACGGAACGCAAAGAACCTAATAAAACGGAGACGATACGACAAATAAAATAATTACAACAAAAAAGAGGGGAAAACGAACAGTATACCAGAGAGAGAAAGTTCATGTGAAACCAATAAAACAAGCTTAGACTTCATGAAAGACAGCGGGCTCGACGACGGCGACGACGACGACGACCGTAGAGGGATCTGGCCGGAATTTTTGCGGAAATCGAGGAGACGATCGGAGGAATCGGAGGTGGTGGCGCGCATGAGAAGGACAATTAAAGTTGAGAGTGAAAGTAACGCAACAATAATAAGCAGCCATTTTTGCTTCTTTTGAAGGTGGATCCACATTGTTGATAAGCTGCTCCATTGATGTGGGTGTGAGTGTTGTTTCGCCATTCTTTTTAGTGGGTTTTGATGCTGATGTGTGATCTCTGCGTGTGCTAGAAGTTATTGTGATTTGGGGGAATTGGGTTTTGATGTGATGATTTCATGGCTTTTTTTTCTAGGGTTTATGAGGTGTGATTGAAATTTGGTTTCTGGGGTTTGAGTGTTGGAGGTGGGGAAGAGTGATGAGTGTGGAGAGTGTGTCTGATTTGGGATTTTGATCTATAGATCGAGTGAACAAGTTCTGTCTGTTTTGTTTGTGTTCTACAAGTAACTTTGATTATCAAACCAAAACAGTATTTACGGTTTTATATGACGGTTCATGTGAGCAGCGGTGACGGTGATTATCTTAATGGTTTTTCGACTAAAGTCGTTGTTAAAGTTTAGTTTAGTTGGAACAACTTCTTTAGGATGTAACTCTCATGCTCCAATTGTAATGGAAGACCATATATTTAAACATTTGATATTAAAAACGGGAGTAGGTATTAAGGATATCTTTGTCTAATTACTTATCTGATTATCTTCTTCCATGAGACGTGGTTATATATGCACATATGATATAAGGTAACTATTTTCAATTGAAAAGAGGGTCGTTCTACATTAAATTTGGTTATTTTAATGTCAAAGGAGTGATTACAAATTTACAACGCGTCGATAAAGGTAAGATGGGTCTAATATACATACACTACTTGGTAAGAAATTAGCGATTAATAGTACATCACCAGTAATTTTGCCACAACTATTTTGGCAAAAAATTGAGTACTCCGTATAAGAGATTCAAAGTCTTCTTAACTAACCTTCTAATAGAGGATTAAGGTTGGACGAATGGTTAACAAGTCAGCCTGCCTAAGGTTTGTCCCGGATTCAAATCTTCATTCCCCACCCCTACAACATAAGTTGTTCCTATGTACAAAAAGAAAAACTAACCTTCTAATAACGCATGTTTGAAATCTATATACTAAACTGAAAGTAGTTTTCGAATGTCATTTGAAATATGTATTAACAAAATTAACTAGAACAAGCTGAAAATAGAACAAACTATTTAGTAATTATCATCATGTTTCTTCTCACAATTTCAAGTATTTACATGATCATATACATTATACATTGAGAAATAAGAAAGCAAAATGAAATGAAAAGAAATGATCATCCCTAACAATCTATAAAAGACGATTTTCTACTTAAGAACTTACTTAAGGTTTAATTAAAACTTTATTTCCAACTATATGTCGGATTATATTATACAACTATTGTATTACTGTAATTTTGGACCAAAAGAAAAGGGACATATTTCACATGAAAAACAACTCTTTTTGCAAGACGAACAACGTTCTAATTGCTGGAGATCCTTGTGTCAGTAGTGTTTGTGGAGGCGAGTCTAGCAACATGATGCTGTGATGCATACTTATTTCTTGGAACCTCTCCATCTATCACTGGTGGCTCGTTTAGGAATGCCCAGTTGCTTCTTGTCCACCTGCATTATTTCATGCCCAGAGTATTCTTTAAGTTTCATCATATAAGCCACTAGAACCACACGTAAACGTAATATACAAACGAGGTTTCATCTCAAAACTTAACAATGTCGTGTTATTCTACGTGTTGGAGTAACTTATATATGGACGTAATTATAGATTTATAGTAGATCTTCTGTCTCACTTTACGCGTCATTAAGTTTGCTATAAGTTTGGGTTAGAGGAGAAAGCTCACCAGCAATCGTTCTTCATAAGATCATCTAAATCAGCAGCTTCTTCCTTGATTTGTTTGAGTTGACCGCGTTTGATATCAATCATAGGTAAAGAATTCGTTCTTCTGTGCTCTTTATTATTACCAAATACTTCACTTTTTATGCTTGTCACCCGCTACATATAGCAAATATATACACTACCAATTAGCTAAAAGAAAAGACCAAAACAGAACGTTTATTACAAGTGTACGTGAACGTGACTAAAATTCCGTCTGTTTAGGATGTTTTACAGTTAGGTGGGAGAAGAATTCAAACTAAACGTAAACAATCCAAAAACTCGGACGTAATAGTATTTATCATACCTGAGAGGTGACAGGGGAAATGGATCTTAGGTGATCTTCCTCTGTTTTCTTCCTCAATTTCCAGTAATCTTCAATCCCTTCCTTTGTAAGTGACTTGTTTCTTAATACTGTCACTGTATAAAATGAAGGCCAAAACCAAATGAGTTTAGATTACTCTCAATGATCACAACAAACGCAACATATTCGAACTAAGATATATATGACGATTCATATTAGCCCGACTTCTAGTCCTTTCCGACTCGAAATTTACAAAAAGAACGTACCATATTTAGGATCTTTAGTAGGAGAATCCCATCCTGCCATTAGAGAACCCATGTATAATGCTTCTTTTTTTTCTTTGATCACTAAAATCTTGTAATTTGCTCAGTAATGTATATTGCAAATGAAGATTTTTTTGGGTCTTAAAGATAATCGGAGGGAATAGTGGTGGGTCCTGAACAAACTATTAATGTTTATCTTCTTCTTATTTAATTAATTAAATTAAAAATCTAGAAGTGTACAGTAGGAGTTTATACGATGTTTTGGTATGATGTTGGACGATGTTTATCTAGTTTTGGTTTCCAATTTTGGTGGGCGTGGATATATTTGGAACATAGTATAGTTTAGTTGCAGAAACCATGGGCTTCATGTTCATTTCACCTGTTGTAGGCGCACTGAACTAGTCCACGTACAAACATGTTGGAGTGTTTCCGTACTAACAGCATTGAGTTCACACCAACCCACTTGAGTATATGCTATGTATTTGGACAGTCACCAATCTAACCTCGTAAAATTAGGTCGGTATTATCGTTTTATGATAAAGCATTATTTACATAATTTTAATAGAGTAATTTTCATATAAGTGTGAATATTCCAGGTACTCTAGCATAATATTTAGATAGCGCCATTGGATTCATTTATTGTATTGGACTATTCACTATTGGAGGAATTAGGTCCCGTTTGATAGGACTGCATCTTTTTGAACTGATCTGAATGATTCTGACCTGAACTGATCTCATCTGAATGATTCTGAACTGATCTGATCTGATCTGAATGTGTGAAAATTTTGACTGAATTTCAACGAATTAGTATCAGTTATGGACCAAATACATTGATAAAGATTTGAACATTTCTGATCTGATCTGATCTGATTTGAATGATTCTGAACTGATCTGATCTGATCTGAATGATTCTGAACTGATCTGAATACTACTGCGAATAAGTCCTATCAAACAGGGCTTTATAGGGTCCCTGTTAAGCACCGTAAACTACCACAACAGTATGCTACCATTGCATGTCACTGAGTAGCTCAACTGATACATGACTTGACAAGTATTTAACATCATCCACTTTGTTTCGTTAAGGCCTCCATGTTTAGGGGAGTGCCGAGTACAAGTGAATCGATATTAAAAATAAGGGTGAAATCAAACGAGTCAAGTAGTATTGTGCGAACTGCGAAGTATGATTAAACAAAGATAATGGTAATTAACACCAAACTATGGGCAAATGCCTTGGAAGAAAGGTGATAATAACGGTGACAAACAAGTGACGGGTCAAATCAATTAAGACTAAATGAACGATTAAGACAAAAGAAGGTTGCTTTGTTAACTAAATAATTAAGGTCATAATCTCCGACGTCACGTCCCCAAAGGCGCATCTGTCTTTCTTCAAGGGTGAAAGTAAACATCGTATTATAACATGGATGGTGACTTTCAAATAAAAGCTCCACAATACAAGGAAGGAGTATGAACAAATATCACAGCTAAATTTAACTCTAAAATACCAAATAGCGAGATTAGGAACTTCTTACTTTTGAAGTATTTTTCGCCTTTTACGATCATTTATTTTGAAGAAACCTTCAATGGTGAAGGTATCTTCTTAGAAAAGATACAGAGAGAGAGAAAGAAGTGAACATTGTAGAAGAAGAATTATTTTCATTGATTTGGAAAGTTGTTACAGTAGGAGTATTTATAGTAGTACAGATGTAACAAACTAACAACCAACTTGTAACTAACTCCTAACAACTTCTAACAGAATTGTGTGGCAAATTATCCACTGTGTAGCAGTGTACCATAAGCTCAGCTACTCCTCTCTACATACCCCCCTCAAGGTGGATCTGGTGACATTTCAACCATACCCAACTTGCAAACAAAACCAGTATGTTGAGCTTCAGTTAAGCCCTTAGTAAACAGGTCAGCCAATTGTAAGGCTGAAGTAACATGAGCAGTCTGAACAAAGCCTTCATAGATTTTATCTCTGACATAGTGACAATCCAGGCGCAAGTGTTTGGTGCGCTCATGAAAAACAGGATTAGCTGCTATTTGCATTGCAGCTTTATTATCACAATGGAGAGTAATTGGAAGACTTACAGTGACTTGCAAGTCATGAAGCAGGCCTGTTAACCACTCTAATTCACTTGAAGTGGCTGACATTGCCCTGTATTCGCTTTCTGCAGAAGACTTGGAAACAGTCTTTTGTTTCTTTGTTTTCCAGGAGACTAAAGAAGGACCAATGAAAACACAGTATCCACTGATTGATTTACCACTGTAAGGGCAATTACCCCAATCTGCATCAGTGAATGCTTGAACAGTTAGGTGAGCCTGTGCAGGATAGAACAGTCCTAGATCAGTGGAATTCTTCAAATATCTCATCACATGCATTGCTGCTTGGTAGTGAGGTTGTCTAGGAGCACTCAGAAACTGACTGAGTTGTTGAACACTGTAACTGATGTCAGGACGAGTGAGATTAAGGTAGAGTAGCTTCCCAATTACTCTCCTATATTTCTCTGGATCAGGAAAGAGTTCACCCTGATCTGGTGACAGTTTACAGTTGCTTGGGAAAGGAAATTTACAGGGTTTGCAGTCCTGCATTCCAGTTTCTTTGAGCAAATCAAGGACATACTTTCTTTGATCCAGCAGTACTCCTTTTCCTGTATGAGAAACTTCTAGACCCAGGAAATATCTCATCAATCCTAGGTCTTTAATTGTGAATTCAGCATCCAGAGCTTGCTTGAGTTCAGTGATAAATGAAGAGTCACTTCCAGTAATTAGAAGATCATCAACATAAACCAGTACAACTGTAAACAAATCACCATTCTTCTTGGTGAACAAGGAATAATCTTGCTTAGACTGAATAAAGTGTAGTTTGCTCACCAGAAAATTACTCAATTCCTTGTTCCACTGTCGACTTGCTTGTTTTAACCCATACAGACTTCTGACCAATTTGCAGACTTGACCTTTTTGAGCAACATTATAACCCTCAGGTGGTAGCATATAAACATCTTCTTCCAAGTAACCATGAAGAAAAGCATTGTTTATGTCTAACTGATGTAGAGGCCATTCCTTGGAAGCTGCAATTGCTAGAACCACTCTTACAGTAGCAAACTTTGCTACAGGACTAAATGTGTGCTTGTAGTCCTTTCCTTCAATCTGCTTGTAACCCTTTGCTACTAATCGAGCTTTGAACCTTTCTACTGTGCCATCAGGTCGATGTTTAATCTTATAAACCCACTTAGATCCAATAGGCTTGACTCCTGCTGGTTTATCAACCAATATCCAAGTTTTGTTAAGTTCAAGAGCAGCAAGCTCTTTGTTCATAGCATCTAACCATCTGTCATCAGTGGCAGCTTGTTTGTAAGATGGAGGCTCATCTTCAGAAAAAACATTAGCCAATGATGCAATATATTCTGAAGAGTATGGTGTAAAATCTCTGAGTGAAACAGCAGGGAATGCCTCAGAAGAACTGGAATCAGAATCTGAAGCTGTTGTTCTTGTAGGAATCAATCTTGTCTGAAAATCCTGAAACTTTTCAGGAATTCGAGTGGGTCTGGTAGACTTTCTTGGTGGAACAGGTGGATTAGTGACAACCTCTTGACTTACAGAATCTGACTCAGAATTGGCACATGGTGCAGAAACAGACTCATGCTGATTGACTGATGCTGCTGGTGAGGTTTCAGGAGTTGCAGTAATATCATTAACCTGATCATAAGCTTGGGAATTAGTATGAGTAGGTTCCTGCTGGTGCTGAAATTCTTCAGACAATGAGGATGGCAAAATCACCCCAGGAGCTGTAGGAGTAGAACTAGAAGGGGATGTGTTTCTGAAAGGAAACACATTCTCAGTGAATACAACATCTCTGCTGTATATGACCTTGTGAGTGTCAAGCTCATATAATTTATAACCTTTTTGACCATGAGGATATCCAATGAGAATACATTTTCTGGATTTAGCTGCAAACTTGTCTCTACACACTTGGTTTATAAGAGCATAACACATGCAGCCAATAGTTCTCAGGTGAGCATAAGTTGGAGCCTTTCCTGTCAGTATTTCATTTGGAGACTTCCATTTCAGAACTTTAGCAGGCATCAGATTTATGATATGAGTTGCTGCTAAAATACACTCTCCCCAAAATTTTGCAGGCAAACCAGCATGGAGTTTTAAAGCTCTTGCTGTTTCAACAAGGTGTCTATGTTTCCTCTCAACTCTGCCATTCTGTTGAGGAACACCAGGAATGCTTTTGTGATGCATTATGCCTTTTGAGGAAAAGAAACTCTGACAAGTTTGCTGAATGAACTCCTTTCCATTATCAGATCTTATGGTCTTTATAGTAGTAGAAAAATGGTTCTCAACAAAAGCAATGAACCCTTTAATAGTACTTGGAGCTTGAATCTTATCTGGCATCAAAAAGGTCCAAACTGCTCTACTGTAGTCATCAAGAATAGTCAGAAAATATCTAGCTCCTGAGATGTTTCTGACCCTATAAGGTCCCCAAAGATCCATATGAACCAGTTCAAACAAAGATTGAGCATGAGAAGAGCTTTTTGGAAAAGGTAATTTGTGCTGTTTGGCAAGAATGCAAGCTTCACAGACAAATGGGGCATTTTTATTAATCGAGATTCCAGGTACATGAACCATTTTGGACATAGAAGAATGACCAAATCTGACATGAAACAAATTCAAGTCTTCCCAAGACTGATTACAAGTAGCATTAGCTAACCTAGAATCTAAATCAGAGACAGAAGCATTATTTATGTAGGTCTTGGTGCTTCTCAGTCCACTGATCTTCAGGTGACTCTGCACTCTGTATAAGCCATTGACCATTTGTCCTTGTAGCAATACTTGCTCAGAGCATGGGTCCTGAAAAGTACACCCAATATTGTCAAATTTGGCAGGAAAACCAAGCTGTTTGGCCAGCCTACAAACTGACAACAAACTATGAGTGAAACCAGGCACATAGAGCACATCCTTCAGTGTAATAAACTCATTAACTCGAACTATCCCAATATGAGTAACAATTACTTTCTTTCCATCAGGCATACCAACTGAAATAGGCTTTTGTAAAGGCTGAATGGTAGCAAAAAACTGAATATAAGGGCACATGTGATCTGTGGCCCCTGTATCAATTATCCAGGTAATATTTGATGTCATAATACTACCAATAAAGGAGGATTTGGTAATATTACCTGCAAAATGAGCAGAATTGGCCATACTCCCAGATTCAGGAGCATAGCTTGAACAGGAAGCCTGATTTTGCTGATATGTGTTGATGAACTGAGAAAAGGCATGACTGAGAGTGGTCGAATCCATATTGCCAGCAATTCCCATTACCTGATCTAATGGTGACTCTGCAGACACTTCATCAGTCCCAACCATATTAGCAGCAGCCCTTTGTTTTTGCAGATTACTATACCATTCAGGCACCTTATCCATCCTTTTGAAACACTGATCAAAAGTATGACCCTTCTTATGACAGTGAGTGCAAGTACTGGCTTTCTTCATCCTTTTATATTCCTGATAAGCTTCTGGATCCATAGGCATGGAGGATTTTTGAGTCTGAGGCTGAGGCTTGACATTATCAGACACAGGTTTCTTATACTTATTGAAATTCCTGTTAGCAGCAAGTGCTGAAATCTCCTGACTGGGGTTATGAAGTGCAGTCATAGATTTTTGCCTTTCAACTCTAAGAAGATGGCTAAAAATCAAATTCAAAGGCTGCAGAGGTTCTGTGGTCAAGATGTTGGTTCTGACAGTCTCATAATCATCATTCAGACCAAACAGAAACTTGACAATTTTGCGCCTTTTGTCAGCATCAACCAATTTCTTGAGTACCAAACAAGAGCATCCATTCATAACACCACAAGTGCAGGTAGGAATTTCATCCAACAAAGCCACATCTTCACAAAGTTGCTTAAACTGACCATAATACTCAGCCAAAGTTTTACTGCCTTGCTTCAAATCATGCAGTTCAGATTCAAGTTCATATAACTGCATATTATCAGACTGTCCATATCTTTCTTTAATGTCATCCCAAAGTTCTTTAGCAGACTGAGCATATTGCAGTGTGGAAGATATGACAGTAGTAATGGCATTCAGAATCCAACATTTGACCATGTAATCAACAAAAACCCACTTCTGATGATCAGGATTATCAACACTAGGCTTAGCTAATGTACCAGTTATAAACCCAAGCTTATTCTTAGCAGTTAATGACATTTTAACTGTCCTATACCAGTTCAAGTAGTTATCACCAGATAAAGGAGCATTAACAATGGGAAGAGATGTGTTGATATCACCTGAGTTTAGGTAATAAGGATCAGTATAATAGTTGACAGAGGAAGAACCAGAAATTGCACTGTCAATTGCCATTATCAAGAATAAGAAGCTTCAACCAGAAGTTACAAATTTCAGCAGCAGCAAGTCTGTGGTAACCAGAATTCTTCAAACTTGACCAAAAGTATCTGAAGAATCTCCAAGAATCCTTGAAAAATAACCCAGAAATCTTCACTAATACTCCAACCAAAAAACTTGCTGCAACCCAAACCAAGCTTTCAATAATATGCCAATCTCAATATATGATCAAATTAGATCATAGAAACCCAGAAAAACCAGATTATGACTTAGAATTCGATCGAATTGATCAAATCAACCACCTTTACATCAAAAAATTTGACGCAAAGCTTCGAGCTGAAGATTCTGATTGATTACCGTAAATCAAACAGAACTTCGGCAAATTATGTAAGTTTCCTTGATTCTACTATAAAAACCAAGGAACAGTAGTATGAAATAGAGAAATTTGTGAAAGAAACAGAGAATTTGTGCGGAAAAAAAAACGTGAAAAAGGAACGTGTTTAGGCTGATACCATGAATCAAACTAAATTTAATTGTGTACCTAATACCATCATTTGTACACACACAAATACAGGTTGAAGCCAATAATAGACGACCTACTACTCGGATTACCTCCTCTATCAAAAAGTTCTTACACGATTATACCTTGTATGACAAAACTTCATAACTTCACTATGAAGTCTTATACTCTTATGGCTTGACCACATTATATGATCCACCTGACCACCTATATCCTTTGAGCCTAGGATATCAAAATAATCACTTCTTAAAGACATTATCAGTCAATCAAAGAGACACACTTAATTAAATTGATACTATGCTCGACTAGTTTAATTAGAGGTTTCGAGTTTGAGCTTAAAAGTCTCAAATTACTAGGATGTTTGAATTGCACGAGAAAACCTATGTCGACCTTTGTAGTGTAATCTTCACGTGAGTCACATACGAATTGAACCCAGTGAACATCAACATCATGTAACCAAAAAAAAACAACATCAGCATCAATCTTCAATTTAAGTTCTATAACTCCCTACTTCTCGAAAGCATCAAAATTATAACCCGAATCTGAAATGCAGGCCAAAATAGTTGGGCTAGCAGCTTGCATATATAATAAGCAGTTGGGCTCAAAACTTTTCCACAATGACGGGCCTGGACGCACATATGGGGCTTGCATATATATGAATCTTTTGTTGTAATTCACTTTGGTTTCGTCAAAATACAAAACCTCTTTCGGGTGTTGCTAAACGTATCCTGAAAAATACTAACGTAACCTCTTTTTTTCATTTTCCTTCTAATATTACCCTTATTACTACAATGAGGATTCTCTGTCCCATTTCGTGTCTCATTCCCTGTACCGCTCCAACCAGGGGCTTGCAATTCCATAATTAAATCTAAATAAATACATTTTACTTTATAAAATTAATGGTTTTCTAAAATCTGATTGGAGGGAAACAGGGAGTGGGACACAAATGGGATAGAGAATCCTTACTGTTATTACTAGGGTAACCTATTTTTTCCATCTTTCTTCCATTTTTCCCAATCAAACAAGGGAAGAAAAAAAAACATAAAATAGAGGAGAGAGACTAGATTCATAACCAATCATGTTCTTTATACTCTTTTCTGACATAAGATCTAGGACTGGGAGTCTGGGAGAGAATGAGAGAGAGATCATTTGTTGTCCTCGTAAAATAATTGAAATATCTTGCTATGGTGTGTAGATAATATAAGTGTTATGAAAAGTCACTTTCAAAATATTAATTAGGGCCCGTTCGGTATCACTGCCGTTTTCAGTTTTTGGTTTTTTTTTGCGTAAAAAATATAGTTGAATAAGTTGCAAAATTAAATATAAATTGTTTGATTCTATAATAGTCATATATAAAATGAAAACTGACAACTGAAAACTAAAAACTACTTTTTTCTGGTTTTCAAAAACGGGACTTTGGTTTTCAAAAAAAAAACAGAAAACTGAAAACGATACCAAACAGACCCTTATATTTTAAATTGTGAATTCTTCATTGCTTCTACATATGTATGTTGACATAGTATGTTTGAAACTTTCTAACATAAAGAGTACTTCTACGTTTTATTGACTTTGATTTGAAAATGTTAGAAATGTCTTGAGCGTCATTTACTAATTAACTTCTCAATCAAAAGTGTAAATCTTTAATTTTCAAATCTAATATATATATATTATAAAAGCCGAGTACAGCCCTTCATTGATGGACAATTGGCACAATCTTATTGGATGTGAATTAATAAATATTATTGTTTATTTGAATATGGAAAACTACTTATAAAGTATTAAAATATTGATAAGGAATTGAAATTAATAAACAATATAACAATATAAATTTCATAACTAGTTGAAAATTTAGATTATTTTAATTTATAAGAAATAGGAAATTTTTAAATTTATTAAGATTTGATATATTGAATGGTTGAAACAGCCGAATAAAAATGATCTCCAATCTATGTTAAGTATATGATTCTCTTCAATTTTTAAAATATGATATTATAATTGTGACACATTTCATTTTCCAATTCATCTTAATATCCTGCAAAAAAAAAAAAAAAAAGTCCAAAATAAATGTGCAAATCATAGAGAATTGGAGAAAGTATAAGCCTTAAGGACGTTAAGGTGAATTATTTTTATACTCTTTTCATTTTCTTTCAAAAGTTTCATTCTCATATAAGAATTAGAATCAAGTTCATGTTGGACGTTATTCTGTTATGTAGCATTGGTTCATTAATAGGGGTTCACGAATATGATTGAGCTGACTCAAGTTCTACCACGCAGAGTTTTTGAACGTAATGCCACATTTGATACAAACATTTAAACTAAACTAGTTTTTATACCCGTGAACTCACGGGACTGTGATGGATCATTGTTTAGTTCCCCTGTATAATTGGATCAATTGGAATATGTAGTTCGAAACAAAAACCAAAACTGAGCCGAGGAATGAATGGCAATTTTCTGAAATACGATGATATCCAAGACGATTTTGATATAATGATGTGTGTATAAATGTAACAGTCAATTACACGTGCTTAACCAAAAAAAAAACAGGGAAGCACATCTAAACTACACATGACCTATGTACAACTTCACGGCTAAGGGACAGGGAACAGCCCTCTCAGACATGACATAAAATCTGATGAATAAGCGTTTGATGAATACATCTTCCAGAGTTGTGTCAGCTAGACCTCATGCTTGGACTCTGAACCTCTTCTTTGCATTCTCAACTGCCTTGGAACATCAGAAATTCTCAACTTTTGAGTCCCTGATATGTGGTATATGTCATGCCATCCTTTCGACTTCTGTATCATGCTATGCGGAAGTTGTCATTGTTAAGACAAAGGACCCCCCATATCTTTCTTTCGGCTGTCATTCCATAGAAATTAAACATCAATAAGGTGCTATAGAGATATTTCTTAAGCAGAGGGTATATCTAATGAGATTCATGTGCATATAAACTCGTGGATCTGGGTATACATTTGTATTGTCCAAGTACTCCAAAAATTTATTTATGATTGAATCTAACACAAAACAAAAAACGTGTACAGTCTCTACGTAGATCATGATGAGCAAAACTGAACTGTTTGGCCACGTTAATTCCCCCAGTCCTCTAATAATGCATACAAAAATGGCCAGCAAGACTTTGCTACATCAAAAACGAAAGCCCTAAGATGATGCATCACCAACCGGCCAACCCTAAAAATGAAATTAAATACCATCAGTATAGATAATGGAGCAATCCAATACCATCGGAATGGCGCAATGTGCACAAACTTTAACTGGGCAGGCTTATTGAAAATTATACGTCCATCCCTAGAGTCTGTTCAGAAACTCGGCTAGCATTCCTAGGGCTTTATTCTGCTTTACAGTAGTTTCTAGTTTGGAGTTTCTATGAAAAAGCCTAAAACATCTCTGAGAATCCTTTAAATGGCAAGCCTAGCAATGGTTACTCAAGTAACAATAAAATTTCATAATTAATTAAATCTAAGAGTGACAGCTCTAAAGAATTCACTCTCTCGATATTCATCTCTTTGACCTTATAACCAACACCTTTGTCCTAGTAAAGTCATCATCAGCCTTTATACAAAACCCCAATACTCCTTTGAGAAATTTTCTTGGTTTCTCGCCCACCTATATTGACCTAGTTATGGAGTTATGGACCTCTTGTATAAAAAAAACCAGCCTGGCGTATCCTCTACTGAAAAGTAATTGATTGAGTCCAATGAACATAATGAGCTGCACTATTGTCTCCATTGTATAAAATGCTGATACCGGTAAAGATTAGTTTTTTTTTTTTTTTGACAACGTCTAAAAGTCGGTAAAAATTAGTTAACGCACTACAACCACATCCTTTCAAACCTGAAAAAAGTGTTGATGTATATGTATTTCTGGACTACCCAGCAGGTTGACATACTATTTGTGCATCTTGAAGATGAGTTGCCCCCTTGCTCCACCATTGTATATCAAATGAACAAATTAAGTTTGACATCTTTAACAAAGAAAAATCGGAATTAGACATATATAAAGGTACCAAAACCATAAGTCCATAACAAAGTAAATCATATCAAAGTGTTCTACTGCAAAACAATCTAGTCATAGGAAAATTAGCTTGGTGTTCTAAAAGGCAAATTTTTTAGCAGGACTACATACCAAATGATGTATGATGTATCCAAGCCTTGAACAAACATGCAGACATCACTAATTCACTACTAAATGAATTGTTCCAGCCAACTATCTTTACAAATATGGAAGAGAAAAGAATATTAGTTCTGTAACAACTAAAGAGTAAAAATTGGAGGCATAATGGTTGTTTAAAGAAATCATAAATCAAGCCATAATCTTAAGTGAATGGATGAGTGTACGTAGAATAAGAATTTGCTTCAATTGGTTAGAGGAGGTTTACGGCAGGTTATACTTGCCTCTAAACAGAGTTTACTACCTAATCACTTCATTAGTCGTAGGTGATAGTATTACCTTGAGCACGATCTTTTCCGATTACTCTATCCTATAAGGGTGCTATTATATTAAAAATGGTCATATCATCAGCGAGCCTTGAGACAGTATTCACCTATAAGTTTTCGTCTAAATTCATGTTTACTAAAAGCTCATCAAGTCTTTCGAATTATGAGATACTGAGAACCTTCTTAACTTATAAAAACTCACAAGTCAAAACTAAAGAATACTACACATGATTAAGCAATTCTGTAATTTGAAGGACAGTACACTTGAACTTGTATCAACCTGAATGCCAAACTTCAAACTTTTCCCATAGTTGTGCAGACCACATACCCGAATCCCAAGACCGAAGCCATTTTCAGAAATCTGTAAAAGGACCATATGAACACCAATTAGAAAATTACCTGAGGGGTCTTCCTTCATTGTAGATATGAGCTGAAAAAGTTACATTAAAAAAATTCTAATTCTTAAGAAAGTAGAACGTACCTAATTGCAAAACATGGCTTCAATATTAACACAATACCACCAAATTGATTCTTCACTGACAACCTGAAGCGTAATGGAAATCAATTTCAGCAAGATTAACCGAAGATTAGAGTACAGAACCAAAGACGATTAACTAAAAAAGCTGAAACAGGTAAGATAATTATTTACCTGAAATCAATTCTTAGACCGAATCAATTAAATCACAGAGAGGAGCATACACACCAAATTGCAATTTGTAGAAGTGTAGATCTCATGAACTATGAGCAAGTAACCAGTACCACAAAACTTAATTAATTAAATTAGCTACTGAGGGGACTTGCGAATGGATGCAGGTTAACTGAAAAGGAACATTAGGACTTTGTGGCAGGGATTCGATCAATCAGATAAAATCAAATGAAAATTATAAATACAAAAAAAAAAGTCCACAATTTGTATTTTCAATAAAGCAAAAACTTAATGGAAAAAAAATCAAGAAAGCTTTGTAAGTAGTCTAAGGGAAAATTTTCCCAGAAGTCATATACGGAGTTATAAACTAATTTAATATGTAAATGACAGGTTAGTAGAGAACAAACAATACCAAAGAGTGCAATAACCAACACCTGAAGAACCGATAAGAGACGCGCGACTTCGATCACCTAGCAATCGCGGCAAGTGTCTTAGTAAATGATGATCCTGGAAAAGATAGGGCATAGAAAATAGCTGAAGAAATTACATCAAAGAAATTACGCGCTACATCGTCATCATCATCGTCGTCGCAGCCGCTGACGGTGCTATCGCCGTCGTCGCTGGCCGTTTCGAAACCGTCGGAAACGTATGACGGAGCTCGTTTCGGCGTCTTCTTCTTCTACATCTCCATCATCTTTGCTAGCGTTACTGACGGTGACCAACTGTGGAGGTTCTTCTTCGGCTTCTTCGATCACCACCATTTTTTCTTCTATTGTGATTCGTTTAATTTGATAAGGGCTGATAAACAAACCATAATAATTAGTAAAATAAAAAATCGACATAATCAATTAACAAAAAAAAATCAAACAAAAAACGATCGAAAACAAAATCAATCCAACAATGATGAAATCAGGGCAATATATGAGGAGAGAGGGGAAACAAAATGAAAGAGTAGAGGAGGACAGATAAAGGAAACGTATGGAATGGATGAAAGTTGGGTAGGCGGAGAGACCAATGGAAGTATGCGAGATGAATGAAGAGCTTAACTGTTACCAGTATTCAATTCAATGAAGGTTAAAAAATGAATCAAAATTATATACCTTGGAAGCGAGAAGAAAAGATGCGGTAGTGTTAAGCGTTTCAAGTGGGTGCTGAAGGGTTTAGGTGAATCCGAGAAGGTGGGAGAGGCAGGGAAAAAGACATGAAGAGGAAGAGGAAAATGAAGCTGCCCAGACAAATGTTACGGAGTATTGCTAATTGATGAAAGAGAAGCGGTGGGGGAGATGAAAGAGTTGTATATAATGCGTTATTGTATAAAGGTGGAATTAAATTATCGGGCCTCATAATGGGTTGTCTCCATTATATACAATTAAATTTGTGGAGCCCAACTATGTCTTAAATCAGTAGCTTACATGGAGGAGAGAGAGTGCAACAAAATGAGAGGACGCCACATAAGAGATGACGTGGTATTTTTTTGCTCTAGTTACCTTCAGCGACTGCCACGTAGGCGTGCAAATTGGCCTATTAAAGTAGTAGTATAGATATACTTTGAAATGATTACCATATGATAGGCCCTGAAATATTTATTTACATTTATAATGTAACAACGAAAGTGTATTTTTTTTCAAACAAATAATGAGGGTCAATACGTGCATTCACAATGCAACATCATAATCAAAATTGAAGGGAGTATAAGTCGTTAAGTTAGTTATATTCTTAATATGTATTCGAAAGTTCTCCCTATATTATTTACTATTCCGTGTGGTAATTTATTGTTGAAAACGTTATATTTCAAAAGTTTCAACTGGATTAAAAGTCGGAGAATCAGGAACATAATACTCATTAACGCAATTAAATATATAGTTTATGACTTTATTAATTTTTTCAAGACAATGAATAACTTATATAAAGATAATTATGTAAATTACTAAGCGAAATCTGTTTTCTTTTGGTAAGATGGTTACGTATGTGTAAAATTATAGGTTTCTTTGCAATCTCAACAAAAATAACAATTAATGATGTGTAATGCAAATAGAGTTCGAAATTCCGAGGGTCATATCTATTTCCCGTATGGTAAGAGCGGGTTGGGTTATACTGGGTTCGTCACATGTCGGGTCGCATGAAATTGTATATCGAGTCGATTTTTGTTCAAATATCTTTCAATCAAGTCGCGTATTATAAGGTTAATTTTTTAAAAGTTAGGTTGGTTTTTATTAAGGTCCTCATGGCGATTGGTTACAAATTCTTTTTATCGCATTATTTTGAGACACTTCCTTTATGTATTGATATCTTATTCATGAAAACATACATATGTAAAAATAGTTTTTGATACGAATCCCACAATGTACATTTCGTAATTTATTTATGAGTATTTATTCTTATATTTGTAAATCAAACTCTCAACACTATCAATACGTCATCTTTTATGGGGGTAGTAGTAAATTAGTAATCAACCTTTTATAAGGGAGACCTAATACTTTTTAAGTGATAGGTGACACTTTTTTTTTTCCGTACATTAGATAACGTGACATGTGACATTTACGTGTACAGTAATTATCTAACAATGATGTTTTTCTTTTTTTCTTATTGTTAAACGAGTATCATTAATACAAGTAGGGAGCCCGTGCGCGGCACGGGCACGCAAACTAGTTGAACCACAAATCCCGCATGCAAAATGACTTGATAAATTATCTGAATTATTTTGTTTATTTCCTTCCGATCCAATTGTCCATAGACTAATATATATTTTAGGTAAATTATCATAGTCGTAATTATTGTTGTTGAGTCAATGTACACAAGTCAATGAAATCAAACTCCATTATTCTGACTGACGAGTAGCATAATATATATGAACACTGTCCTAGTGTCTTTAAAGTAAAGGAAATGTTCATGTACGGGTGTACCAACTAGGACAAGTGCACACTTTTATACAAGAATCCAAATTAAGTTAGCATAAGAAAATATACGGAGTATACAACTTGAGGAAAAATAGTATGAAATATATATAGTATATGGCTAGCTACAATAACTTGACGATCTATCTTCTTCTTCACATCAATTGTGTTCGATCATTATATTGCTGACTGGTCAAGCTTATCGGTCGTGCTGAAAGTTCAATTGTAACTTGGATTGATGGTCTACGACTTTTACAACTATTGTCATATATGCTAGTATAAGATCAATATTATCGTAAATTAACCAACTTGTGCAGTGTTTCGTCTGCACCAATCGGGTTCTGTAAAAAGTACAAAGTTGTTGGTCAACTAAGATTGCGAGTGCCTCTCTAGTAGATCACTAAGCATATATTTGAGATTGTTAGAGGTTCACGGTAAATGAATTCTAACATAGTTAATCAGTTATAGTTGTAAGTGCATGATGAGTACGTCCATGACAATCTAAGAATAAGCAATATAATACAATAATACATAGTACTTGATTAGTAGGATATTGAGAAGTTGAGAACACATAAATACTCCATTCATCTATTGTCAAAAGTATTGTGTTTGTTCGCTTTAAAAGGCAAGATTTACGAAACAAACCAGTACTAGTATAATTGGATATAGTTACAAGTTTTACGCAAATTAATTTATTGGTTAGTTGTATTTTTTTTCTGGTAAACAAAAATGGTAGTTGGATTTCATGGATGATCAACTCGTATCATGATATAACTTATAAATTCATGAAAGTCAATTGAGTGACTTGTTTACAGCTTAGAATCATTCTTGTAACATTCAATATGTACTAGAGTCATCATAAAGTAAACGCCTCTTTTTTCTTTTTCCTTTTTTTTCGAGTTTTTAACAATTATGCTGACGAAAAAGCTAATTAAAGAAAATCGTATTTTATAGGGCAGATAATACAAAGAAAATAAATTGCGGGATAATATTTGAATTTTGAAGCTCTATCTCGCTCGCAGGCTCAGTCAATGCAACAAGCTGCTACCAAGTTGGTTATAGACATTGGCTAGGGGATCCGATTCATGCACCAAAGGATAAAAGAAATTAGATCCATCAAACAGGTTTATTTGGCAGGTGCGTGGGTCGGTTTTACGTACATTTCAAATGATATTAGTCGGATTGGAGCATGAAGGGTTTGGTTTATTGTGACGGTAGAGTTGATTCATACATCATCATGTGTAAGGAATTAATTGGACACGTTGAATATGCATATTAAACTAGTCTCATTTTTTTGTCATATCATAAAGAATCGTAATCTCTCTACATAAATATCGGCCAAACTACCAAATTGGTAAAAAAAATTGGTAGCTAGTGTTATCTTTTATTACCCCTTTTGACCGGAATAGCTATATAAAGACAAACGCATCCTATCGGAGAAAACAATACAAACAAAAATATTCCGAGGATAATATATATTTGCAGCTCTAACTTGCGCGGTCTTAGTTAGGCAATGCAACAGCCACTAAAAATTGGCCGGCTAAAGGTTTCGATCATGCTATACGGAGTACTACCGATAACAACTAAAGCTGTTAGACGACAGATCAAATTGGCCAGTTTGCATCAATTGCATATATGATTTTGGTTCGAATATAGGGCTGATTTACATTAAGACTTGATTCATAGTCCGTATGTATTACTCATGTATAAGAAATTGTACTCATTAAAGGGCCCTCATTTTGTGACATTTTAGAGTCAATAAAAATATCTTTGATTTTGCTCGGCCTTAAAATTCTCAAATTAGAAACAAAGAAAAAATTGGCCAAATAAACTTTCCCAAGCTGATCTCCAATTGACCAAATCAATCAACTAATTAACATTCACATTAAGAACCTAAAAAGCAAGAAGAATAGACAGAGAAAATAAAACCAACGTAATCAAATACAACACCAATTCAATTTCACTTGTTATTCCACATCGATGAAGAAACAATGACAAGAAATCCTTCACCAAAGGAATTATTTCATCTTATTACCGCTAAAATACAATTATCTATAGAAGAAATAACATATTTGTTTTTCTATCGATATCTAATCTAGTAATTAATCCATGGAAATTAGATCACTTACAAAAATCACTGAAGTGCAACAACACCCTATACACAACTTCTATGTATGTCCAAATTAAAAATCAAAGCAATTTTAATTACAAATTCCTGTAATAATAATAAAATTATTATCAGATGATAAACGTTACCTAACGCCGTGTTGTAACAGTGTAATAATAGTATACACTACTACGCCGTGGAAGAAACAATCAACGGATTCCAATCAACATCCAACCACCTTCTAACACGTGGCGCCGGCACAACTACGAGTGACCGTGACTCGTCCGCAACTCGGTTACTCACCCGAGTCGACTCGGTCCGACCCCGAAACTCCACCATTTTCATATTCTCTCTCCTCCTTTTCTCTCTCTCAACATCTCCCCTTACTTTCTCGATTAATTCCCAAACGCCGTCGTTTTTCTTCTTGTTCAAGAACATCTTCAGCAATTTCTCCTTACAATCTTCGATTCTTTTCAAATCACCCAAGAATTTATCCAAAGATTCGTCGGTAAAATCGACAACTTTCGAGCTCAAATCTTCGATTTTACTGTAAATTTCCCGCATAGTTACTCGGTAATCTTCTCCAACAAGCTTCATAACTTCGTAAACCAAGCTGATTCTCTGATAATGTAAAGTATCAGGGGCCCCACTGATTTTCTCCATAAATTTAATCAACAAATTCAACGAATTATTTGAAGAGGAGAGAGATATTTTCTGATCAAGTACGGCGGCGTACCACCGTACCCAGGTCGAAAGCTCCCACGTGTCAGCATCCGATTGGTCTCTGAAGGTGGACAGGTTAAACAGGGGACCGTCGGAAGTAAAACAGAGGATTTGGTCGTTGAGGACGGGGGACCCACGGGAGATGACGTGGTGAAAAGTGAGTAGACATTTAAGTGCCACGTAAGCGCTTGATGTGTGGTGGACCCGGTGGAGAAGCGCGTGGACCAACGCGCCTGCGGCTGGGCGGTGGTGGTTACCCAAGGCGAGGACGTCGTCGACGACGGTGTGGTTTTGCGGGGAGTCGGACGGGTCGTGGGAGGTTGCGCGGAGGACCGCCACCTGGAAGGAAGCGGTCCTCGCCGCGGTGAGACGAAGGGTGGCCTTGATAAGGGAAATCTTGTCCTTTAAGATACCAACCATGGCTCTCATTCTCTTGGGTCTTGCCATGAAAACAGAGGATTTGAGAATGATTTGATGAGGAGAGAGAAAAAGGCGTACACTTTGAGGGTGGAGTTTGTTATTTTTTTGGTTATTTTTGGGTATTTATAACGGTCAAATTGTAGGATAGGATGATGGGTGATTCTTTCTTGCTAGGTTCTCTTTTGGCTTTTAGTTAGTGTGTATATCTATTAATTTAGAAATATAAAATGGAATATATAGTGTTCAATTCGTTACAATTCAATTCATGGAAAATTGGTAAAAGTCGTCGAAAGCGATAGAAGGACGATTTATGTATATAATTTGGTAATTTTACGGAGAATAATGTCTGAAAAGCGATTCTGAAATATTTTATTTTGGAGAAGTGTTTACTGTTTCATGTCAATCTTGCGTGGTAAGATAGATTATTGATGGAGAGTGAAAGCGGAAAAAGTGTCAAATTAAGAATAGATTTACATATATATAGTTGGGAAATGGTCAAAAACATAGTTGCGGTCTGCGGAAGAAGGAATGGGTTAAATTAAACTTAAATAATAGCCACAAGAAGGTAAGGGAATTAGACTAGTAAAATATCAGTAGAGCGAAGAAATAGACTAAATAGTGGGTGCTCGTATCGAAAACAATAGAGTAAAAAATGGATCAAAGACAAGAACAATGGTCCATGGGAATTGGGATCATGGGATGGTAAATATATAGCCGTTTTTATGTGCTTTTCTTTCCATTTTTCTTTACTTCTTTATTCATGATCTTGACACCCCTAAAGGTGTAAAATGATGTCGGAGTAATCATTGTCCCAAATTTATGTTCTCTTTAAGGGTTGCGATTTTATGAAGTTAATTTTTCATGTTTATGTGGTAGATCAATAGTAAAGTTGCGCAACCTCCTCACAATAGAGGAGTAGGGACCACACTTAAAATAATTTAAATTATTTTAAGTGTGGTCCCTACTCCTCTATTGTGAGGAGGTGCACCATGGGCATAGTACACCGTGGTGCATGATATAAGCACTGGTAAAGTTGGGTAGCAACTCACAGAGCATGCATAAGACAAATTTATCAAATTTACCCTTCATAAGGTGCCTTTTTGTCCTTGCCCACAATGTAATGGGGTGGTTGCCGGCATAGACGGAGCTTAAGCATCACGGGTCGAGGCCTGGCCCCGAAAAACTTGACTTTAGTTTTTTTTTATATAAGAAAACAGTTTCTACCAACACTTTAAATGTATCATATACACCATATTTTATAGGAAAATTTAATGAAAATAACCCAACGTTTTCAGCATTTTCATAGAATAACTCAACCTGCTAATATATATTAGCAGATTGAGATAGAAGGAAAATCAAGCGAAAATGGTTGTTAGATGGTTACTAACAACTATTTTATGCTGAGGTGAGATACACATTAAAACGAGTGCTTAAACGAGAACTTCGTGTGGAATTTCAGACCGATGGCTAGTGAGTAACGACTGACCAGTGACCAGTGACCATTGACGCTGAATTAGGAAAATAAGCCGCGTTAAGGAACTTAAGTAATATACGGGCCATAAGGCCCAGCTGGCCCACAAACTGATAGGCTGGGCTTGTCAATCTGGTAGGTGCCTCCTTAGTCCATACGTACTTTCCTGTCAATCTGTCATTGTTCTTGTACGCGATGGTCACACGAGTAACAACGACACACGCATTCCGGCGCATGCCCCTATTCCACATTTCCACTCCGATAGTGTGAGTATTTTGTGTTCGGACATAAATGTCGATGTATATGGTAGCGTTTTTAGGATTTGAAATTGTATACTCGTGTCTAAGACTTTCAATATGACTTTAGCTTTATTGGTTTTCTAATAATTGTATCATCGTAACTCGGATTTACGTCTCAATAAGTTTAGAGCAAAAAAATATATCTGTCGAGCTCAATTTGTTATCATTTTTTATGTAAGACATTTCACAGTATCATTATGATATTGTTGAACGCTAAAATTTAAGGACACTTATATGAAGTGTTTTTTCTAAGAGCACTTAATCTAGACTGACAACGATGAACTAAATGCCATAAAATAAGAGTACTTAAACGTAAAGACGAAGAAAGGGTTCTTACAAACTAAGATGTAACTCATTAATTGAAAGAAATGTCAGGTTTGCTAATGAAGAGTCCAGGAAGAGATGAAATCAATTACCTCCATGCCTTCTATCTTCACCATGGAAAAGAAAAAGCTACGCTAAAATATGAACTGCTCGCGTTACGGGGCGAGGCTGCCCGATGTACACTAAAAAGAAAGAACTAAAAGACTTTGATAAAGTTGTTGATGCTTGATTTGTTGTTGTTGATGCTGCTCTCTGCTCTACTATTTATAAGGTAATTCCTCCGGCGGTTACTTCAACCTCCAATCCTTCTTCAAACGTGGGGAGAGATACTTGTGAGCGGTTTGCTTCTTGTTCAACTGTTCTTGGGTCTTGGCGCCTTTACTTTTAATTTGAAATGGCTTCTTATCTTGCTGTCAGCCCAAACTCAATGTTGCGTTTGAGTGGGCTTTTCCTTACTTTCAACCCATCGTACTATCTGGACTAAATGCCCTCCATCGCTGTTGGTACACGTTTTTAGTTGGGCCACAGCCCTTCGAAAATAGAGGCCCAAATGGCCTTGATAAAGCCCAAATGATGTCCACCCTATCCCATCCATTGGATGCCCAAGGGAATGAAGGGTTAAGATGAGGGAGGGACCTCCAAGCTTGTCTTTTAGGGTTACCTCCTCCTCTATAAATACCCCTCATTTCCTCAACTTCAAGGTTATCTATTATCTCATTTATTACAACATTCATTGCAATTCTCTCATTTATTGCTATCATTTACTGCTGACCGCACCCGACTGACTTAGGCATCGGAGGGGCGTCGCCTGGGTAGAACCCGGGCCCTCCCTTGACTGTTTGCTCCTTGGTTGCAGGTTGAGAATATAGACCCCATCTATCCCAAAGTCGAACTCACACCAACAATCGCTAAGACAAAATTATTTTTTGTCATCAACAGATATGTGTGACTGTGTGAGTGTGACCTATTCACTAAGTCAACCTATTCATTTGTGGTGTGGATGGGTATTCGGAATTGGACAGTGAGTGCAAATAACAATGGTCATGCCAATAACAATGGCCAAAGTTGCCTCTTCTTTAATAATCAGTTACGAAATTTTGGTTTGATTTTAGCTAATTGAATTTTTCTAACGTATGCCCACAGGCCACATGATATAAATTCATTACCTTCTTTAATTAACAATATTCTCCTGATTAATCAAACATATTTGTTTTTTCAAGTGAGAATACCCGTTCATTAAGGAAAGAAACGAAGTTTAATCATGTTCCCTATGTGCACACGTTAGAAAACCCTCATTCCTAAATTCCTACTCCAAATTAGGAAGTACCTGGCGGCAAGAGTGAACAAAACTTTGTTTTTTTTTTTTTTTTTTTTTTTTGTTACAGAACAAAACTTTGTTTGTTGTGAGGATACTTCATACTCGTACTCTAAACTTTGCTATGTTTAATCCTATTGGAAGATGTTCTATGGACTTTCCTAAAATAATGACCAAAATTTCTGTTCATTATCGTATCAAAACGAATAGGATTAGGATTAACAGTAGAAACCAAAGCTTTGTGATTTTGTTCATCTTTGATTCGGATTAGAATTATCATAACAAGTCGGTCTATCTATCTATTTCCTATATAAAGAGATTGTTGCATCACAACTTTTACATCATTCAAGTCTCAACACACAGAATCCCCTGCCCAAACACCAACAATAATAACCTGCCATCATAAATTCTTTGATGAAGCTCCTGTTTGTAGCCCTTGTAGTAGTTTTGTCATCTTCAATGTCGGTAAGTGCGGTCTGCGAGCACGGACGACTACGTGAATAATCAAGTCATCATTGACGCATGCCCGGCTATAGTAAGTCGGGACCCTACCATCAAGATTGACGAGTGCCTTTACCTCTTAAGCGCTGTACCCGAAACTATGGCCGCCGACAGTTTGAAATCTCTAGGGTTAGGCGCCATTCAGTATGTGAAAGCACACTTGGTGTTTACGGTGCCAGACTTAATTGATGGCCAAGATTGCATCAAAATTTACTCCGATGTCTTGCCTCCCCTGAAGGATGCTGAAGTTGAGTATTCCGCACGAAACCTACACGCTGTCAATGTTCACTTCAAGGCCGTGGCCGCCGCTGCTGATTCTTGCTCCCAAAAGATTAATCAAGATGTCAAGAAGCCCATTCACTTGTCTCACGAGACCGATAATTTGTCTCTCGGCTCACGTATTGTTCTTGCCATTATCCAACTTGTTTAGTCTAGTAGTTTTGATCAAGAACCAAAAAGACCGGGATTGTATTAATTGGTATAACTAATTTGGGTCTTTTACCAAAACGACCATTTAGATAAAACTATTTACCAAAATGACTACACTCTAAAACTATTTACCAAAATGACTGTTTTCTTTCTGATATCATTTTTAGAGTGCATTTTCTATATTAAAACCAAAACAAAAACATATATAAATTAATTCCAACAATGTTCTAACCCAAACCCAACCCTATACTCTTTTCTTCATCCCCAAGCCCTGAGACTGCCCCGCCAGCAGCCACCGCCACCGAACGAACATCCCCTTCGCGACTACCGCAACCACCCATTAATTCTCTTCCCTTTAATTGACGTCTGTCTGCTCTCCCTCCCTCACCCATTTCATGAACTTTCTACTCCTCTTATCCCCCCATAAGTACGACCTTACATCTCCCATTGGTCATTTGGGGGAGGTGGGAACGGTGGTATTGGGGTAAGGGGAGGAGAGAGGAAACGGACAAAGAGGGGGTCGGAACGTGACGTCCGGCCGGAGGTGGTGATGTTGGTGAGGTGTGTCGTCGGGCCAGAGTGTTGTTGCGGTGGCTGGTTTGGTGGGTGAGTGGCCTTGTCGGGGTTATTGAGGAAGGAAGGAGAGCCGAGGAGAGATAATTGGGGTTTTAATTACTAACTTTGTTTTTGTTTTTTTTTTTTTTAATTATGAGTTAATAATTTTTATTATTTAAATTATGCGTTATTAATTGAAGCATAATAAATAATAATAATTGTCATTTTGGTAAATAGTTTTAGGGCATAGTCATTTTGGTAAATAATTTTATCTCAATGGTCATTTTGGTAAATGGCCCAACTAATTTAGTTTGGTTGAGTTGTAGTACTTCGTATCTAGTTATCAACATTTGTAATAAGTTTCATGTATTAATATTATTTAGATCAAAAGTAATATTTTTTCTTGAAAATCAATGGACAGATCGGAGCATTATTATGTTAGTAAATTAGAGTAGTAGAATATCTTATGTATTATTAGTTCAATTCGTTATGCAAGTTTATATTTTTCATTATCATTGTTGCGCAAGCTAAGATTTATTGTGTATGCTATTCTTGTACTACATCTGATCGAATCTTGCGAAGTAGACCAAGTAGTGATATGTAAATACAATAATATCTGGTTTAATTTGGCCATACTAAAGCGAGCTATTACTTATGTTGTTCGCAAGACGCAATTGACATTTGACGGGTGATTAATAGTAGTTGTGGGAACTTTTTAATGTCTTCTTGCTTATGTTCATTCCTGCAACAAATAAATTTAAGCATTCGAGTTTATATATCGCAGTCTTTTTGCCTCGAGTTTGCTGGCTATTCTACATACATATGAAGTTATGAACCATGCATGTCGTCTTAGAACGTATGGAGACTTGAAGCACCGTTTGATATGATTATGGCATGTAATGGAATTTACCCTACTCCAATGATTCTGAGGAATTCATCCGTGTTATTATTGACAATTGCAAATCCTATTTATACAATTGTTTCCTTGACACACAAGGAACACGACTCTCCTAAATACAACACGACTCTCCTAAATACAACACTCTCCGAAATACATAAGGAAACAAACTATATCACAATATTTACATAAACCGACTTTCCTAATACCCCCCCTCAAGTTGGCGCATGTAAGGATGAAATGCCCAACTTGGGTAAAAGTGCATCAAAGGGGCCTTTTCCCAAGGCTTTAGTAAGAATATCAGCAAGTTGTTGGGTAGTAGGAACATAGCTGGGAGAAATGAGACCACGTTGGATATCATCACGAATAGAATGACAATCAATTTCAATATGTTTCGTGCGCTCATGAAAGACCGGATTCCGAGCAGGAGAATACCACGACCAGGATCACCCTTCAGATAACGAACAACACGCAAGGCCGCATCCCAATGAGCATCACGAGGAGAACCCATAAATTGAGCCAACAAATTAACGCAATAATTCAATTCCGGGCGAGTATGAGCCAAATAAACAAGACGACCCACGAGCCGCTGATAAGGAAGAGGGTCGGAAAGCAGAGTCCCGGAAGTAGCAGTGAGCCGGTGATTTGGTTCAATAGGAACCGAGGAAGGACGACAACCGAGCAAACCAACCTCATCCAAGATATCAAGGGTGTACTTACGCTGAGACAGAAAAAGACCATCTTTGTTACGAGCAACCTCAATCCCCAAAAAATACTTCAGCGGCCCTAAATCCTTCATATGAAAACAGTCACCCAAATATGCCTTAAACCGACGAATAGCAGAAGAATCGTTACCCGCAATCACCAAATCATCAACATAAACTAAAATATGGAGACGAACACCATTGTGAACATAGGAAAATAAAGAATGATCACACTACAAGAAAACAGGCAATATGCGACCGTCAAAATCGGTCGCAAAACATGCAAAATCGGTCGCAAACCCACATTTGCGACCGATTTGCGACCGAGTTAGGTGGTCGCAAAACCCTTGGTCGCAAATCTAAAATATGCGACCGATTTTTGTCGGTCGCGTACTTTGCGACCGAATTTGTGACCGATCATCCGGTCGCAAAAATGCGACCGATTTGCGACCGAAATCGGTCGCAAATATGCGACTAAATTTGCGACTGATAATCCGGTCGCAAAAATGCGACCGATTTGCGACCGAAAGCGGTCGCAAATATGCGACCGATTTGCAACCAAAAGCGGTCGCATAATATCTATCGTACACACTTGTTCGATTGCGCTCTTTAATTGACCTTATTTTAAAATATAAAATGACAGGCTATATGGGATTTGAACCCATATCTTTGTGCGGAAGCACATTGCTCTACCAAGTTTGAGCTAATAGCCTTCAAAGCAAAAACATTCCAAACTAAATCTTTTTTGGCATCTATAAGGCCAAAACCTTTAATAATTTATTCACAAAAGCACCAACAAAAACCCAATTTATACACATTTTGCAAATTAGTAATAGTAAAATTTTCATTTGTGTGACCACCTGTAGGCTGTAGATCATAAGGAGTAATCCATAAGATGATATACAAATAACAAATTGTACCTTATTTTATGGATGATATAATGAGGGGCCGACACTAGGTTTTACTGCTTAAGATCTGTCAAACGGCCCAAACATAAAAGAAGTATGTATTAGAAATTTAGAAGAACAACATTCACACAGATCTGTTAGCAACTACTCACTATTAGTTCAATTCCTAAACTTAGAATCAATTCTTCCAAGCTAACGCAGACATTCTGTTATGAGAAGGTTGACATCAACTTCAGCGAATGATTCTAGACCTGCATTGAATCACTCTAGCAAAAGCATCAACAGTCAGCAGAAAACAAAATCGCCCAAATTATACCTTTAGAGAGTGTTTGGAAACTAACATTTGAGAATTTTGAATTATTTCAATTCCATCATTTGAGAATTTGGATTTCAATTATAAATCCAATGTTTGGGAAAACTTAAATTTTGAATTCTACAATTTGAAATCCAAATTCCTTGTTTGGAACCACAAAAATTTTTGAAATCCAAATTTATATTTGGAAATCAAATTTACTTGAAAAAAACAAAAAAATTAAAAAAAAAAACCATAGCAACCCTTCTAATCTTCTCTCCACCGTCCCTCCTCCACCCTCACTGCCACCACCGTCCCTCCTCCACTCACTGCCACCACCGTCCCTCCTCCACCCTCACTTCCACCACCGTCGGACGGCGGTCAAAGGTGGCAGGATGTGCGTGTGCTGTGGTGGGAGGAAATGAGTGAGAGAGGACGAAAAAAGAGGTTGGGAAGGGGGAGAAGATAAAGATGGCGCGCGAAGAAGCGGCGGTGACGCGAAGGTGGAATATGGGGCGGTGGGGTCGCCGGTGCCGACGACTTTGATGGTAGCGCCGGTGAAGTGGTCGGGGGTGGAGGCAGAATTGGGTTGGGGAGGGAGGAGAGAGAAAATGGGGAAGTTTTGGTTGAAAAAATAAAGCTTGGATTTGTAAATGACAGGTTTTTTGGTGTCATTTGATTTACAACTAATTTGATTTCAATCAAATTCCCAAGGATTTGTACAAATCCAAATTCTCAAATTCTTGTGTTCCCAAACATGTGATTTGAGTCAAATTTGGATTTGTAAATCAAATCCATGTTCCCAAACACCACCTTACCGGAAACAATCATCACGATTTACAATCCCAACCTTTTACCGCAGAGTGATAATACACAAATAAGCTTGAGCTTCAACATTACGCAATAACAAGTAACCAAATTGGGGATCTAAGTGTAGCCAATTGAACTACTTGTTTAGTACTCAAATCCAACCAAAATTCCACCAAAAAAAAAAATCCCCAAATTCATACATAATCGTAATTTTGATCAAGGCAATATTAGGGAAATCAATTTAATCGAGAAAATCGAAAATGAAATTAAAAAGAAAGTTAGGGTACGTTAATAATAATAAGAAAAAGTACCGATTCCACCAATAAGACAAGAGGCGGCAACGACGAGTTCTTGGACGATGAACATCCTTAGCTTCTGCATATGCACTCTTATGATGCACTCTTACGATGTACTAAATATCTATCAGAGCATCATCAACTTCCATTAACATAAGATCCAATCATATGGACATACACAATCCTCTAACATTACCAAAGTAACGTTGTCTATCATTTTGCATAAATCATTGTCCTACTAGTTAATTGAATTGGGTTGTTAATGATTAACCAATGCCTGAGTGATCGACTGACACATCTCGAATTCTATAGGGTAAAAACCAGATTCAATTAATATGTACCCTAATTTATAAACACCTTAATTTATAAACACCCTAATTAATTCTTAAAACCATTTCTCAAAATAACCCATCTAAATTGAATTAAAAGCCTAATATAACAATAAATCGGTAATTGAAAATGATTTCTAAACTAACAGGAGGAGTGTGTAAACATACCTTCTGACCCAAACGCGGTGGCTGACGCGGTGGCTGGGCCCAGAAATCGATTCGCGCGAGGTGGTTGACTGGTGGGCGGTCAAAGCGAACATGGGAGAGCGATGGTCGCAGAATTGATTGTGATCGGATGATAATAGAAATGGGGCTGATTTTATTACAGTACTAGAAAGTATCTCGTGCTTCGCACGATAAGGTTCTATATTTAAGTCTTAAAATTTTGGGTAATTTAGAAAATTTTTTGCACCCTTTATAACAATAATGGCATCAATAATGTTAAATCAACCATAAGAATGATTGTATTAAGTGGAAACTTTGATAAGTAAAAACTTTGATTGAATAATATAATGCATGCATTCATGTTTAAGTAGAAATTAAACCACAACTAATCATTTTAAACAACAAATAGAAAACGATAACTAACACAAATACCTCTCTTTCAAACACTAACCTAATATCAACTACTCGTCACAAAAGTGCATTACTTTCATGCTAGAATAAGTAAATTGATATGATACATATATTTTATGAGAGTGTACAAAAGTTTGTTTGTTATGCAATTGCAAAAGACACGAAATACAAAATGTAAGTTTGACAGGGTAAAACTAATGTATTTATACTTGTATTGTATGTACACTTTAATTCATATACTTTGAATATCTCAAACTACATACATTCATGCAATTAAAAAAGTTCTTTGAATATCACAAACGACATACATTCATGCAATTAAAAAGATATACTTTGAATATCACAAACTGCATACATTCATGCAATTAAAAAGGTACTTTGAATATCTCAAACTACATAAATTCATGTATAAAGTTATTCATGTACTATGTACTGCGTACTCCATATAATGTGGATAACTGAAAATTAAATTTAAAGTAGATATATTCAAACTTAGAAAATTCATCGCATTATATGCTAACTTTATGTTTCTAATATTAATATCATAATATGATTTATATCTTCATAGTTTATATATATGTTCGTTTAATCTGAATTTGACCTTCATTCTATTTATCTAGTTCAGTTATAGCCTAAGTGCATGTCTTGTGATGGTTTATTGGTAAGGGTTTAAATACGATGTACGTGTAATTTCTCAACAACATTGTACTTAGAACATGTATATGTTGGTAAGGATTGAAATACGATGAACCTGACCAATATTAGTAAGGGTTGAAATACAATGTACAAATGTGCAAGTTTATAACCAATAAAAAGTCGCCAAGTGTCTTCACCACACCGCTTAAACTCACTTTTATATATAGATATAAGATTAGGTTTGGGGAAATGAGAGGGAGGCGAGAAATTAGAAGGAGACCTTATTTGTTAAAGCAAGAAGTCAATTAGGTTTAAGATATTATTGATTTCATTAATTTTAATTCTTTTTCTTTTGGGAAAAAATTCATTAATTTAATTTTTGAGTGAAGAGAGTAATCGAATTAATTGTTTTGAATTTTTTATTGTTACATTTTGTGACCGATAATCGGTCGCAAACATTGGGACGGTCGCAAATTTGCGACTGAATCTAGATGGTCGCAAAATTGGTCGCATTTATGCGACCGACTTGCGACTAATTTAGAGTCGGTTGTAAACATTGTGACCATCTCATTTTTGGTCGTAAAATCGGTCGCAAAATTTATTTTTGCGACCGAAATTTGGACGGTCGCAAAAATCGGTCGCATTTTGCCTGTTTTCTTGTAGTGTCAGAAACACACTGACGAAAACCATAAGATGTTAAAGCGGAAGCAAGCTTGGCATACCAACAACGAGTAGCTTGCTTTAAGCCATATAAGGACTTCCGTAAACGACACACTTTACCGGGAATAGCTTTCTCAAACCCAGGAGGAAAGCGCATATAAACCCCATCTTGTAAATCACCATGCAGAAAAGCATTATGTACGTCCATCTGATGTAACTCCCAACCGCGAACCGCAGCCACGGCTAACAAAGTACGGACGGTAACCATCTTAACAGTAGGGGCAAAAGTCTCATTATAGTCAACACCCTCAGTCTGACGATCACCCCGAATGACCAAATGAGCTTTATAGCGCTAAACAGAACCGTTCGACTTATATTTAATCCGATAAATCCACTTACAGTCAATCGCCTTCTTACCAGGAGGAAGATCCGAAATGGACCAAGTGTTGTTACGCTCCAAAGCTTTAACCTCCTCAGCCATAACAAGACGCCACCGCTCGTCACGCATAGCCTCACGAAAGTGAGTCGGCTCCTCCCCACGACTTATAGCTGCAAGAAAACATTGATGCGCAGGAGAAAAGCGATCATAACCAACAAATTGTGTAAGAGGAAATCGCGTACCTGAGGAGGATGATGATGAAGAACGGGTGGGGGATGGACTATACGCGCATTTTATAGCATTAGTAACAAAGCCTCGTAATCGAACATTCTCAAATCTAGTGCGTTTTCCACGACCCAAGTACAACTCGTCATAAGAAGCATCTACAGTGCTATGTGAACCCGTGGACGTCCCCCCCGGAAGCGGGCTTCCCGAAGCAGTACCCAAACCGGAGGAAGCAGCAGCCGAGCCAGATGATGCGGGGGGACTAAAAATCGTGCCCGAGACCGAACCAGACCCAGGTAACGTATCGGAGGCCGAACCTCCAGCCGAGTCAGAACCCGTGGGTACCTCAACAACCTCATCATCAGCAACCAAACAAGAAGGCACCACCTTAGAAACAGAAGGGGGTTGTCCAAGTAGAAAAGGGAAGACAGTCTCATCGAAAATTACGTCACGAGAATCAAAATAATCACGGGTTTCTAAATCATACAACCGCCACCCCTTTTTGCCATATGGGTACCCAAGAAACACACAACGCCTACTACGACTTGCAAATTTATCACGTGACCGATTCAAGGATTTCCCGTAACAAAGACAACCAAAAACACGCAAAGCAGAATAATCCGGAGAACAACCAAACAAAACCTCAAAAGGAGTCTGCCAATGCAACACTTTGGTGGGAGTACGATTTATCAAATGAACAGCGGTAGATACACATTCACCCCAAAACTCCACAGGTAAACCAGCCTGAAATCGAAGGGCCCTAGCAACATTCAAAATGTGACGATGTTTACGCTCTACCCTAGCATTTTGTTGAGGAGTATCTACCATAGAAGTGTCAAAATGAATTCCACGCTCATCAAAGTAGGATTTTAAACATGTGAACTCCTTGCCATTATCACTACGAATCCGCTTAACTTTCTTATCAAATTGTCGTTCCACCAAAGCAATAAAGTTCTTAAAAACACGAGAGACATCACTCTTAAAACGTAACAAATAAGCCCACACACAACGCGAAAAATCATCCACAATCGTTAAGAAATACTGTGAACCACAACTGGCATTAACGGAATAAGCACCCCATAGATCAACATGTATTAACTCAAAGGGCTCGAAAGCCTGATTTTTGCTAATAGGAAAAGGTTCACGAGTATGTTTGGCTCGCACACAAGCATCACAAATATGAGAATCTAAATTGTCACAAGACTTGCTAGAAACATGAGAAAGAGATCTAACTACGGTTGATGACGGATGTCCCAAACGCCGATGCCACAACTCAGCAGAATCACCCACAGCGACTTTATTGGCTTGAATAGGCTTAGCTACGCGTAAATAGTATAGTCCATCCTGCTGTTCACCCAGTCCAATCACCGTCCTCGAGATACGGTCCTGAACTATACACAAGTTGTTAGTAAATTGGATCGTAAAGCAAAAATCGGAGACTAAACAAGAGACCGAAATAAGATCACAATTCAATTTTGGGGCATATAAAACACCCCGTAACACGAGTTTGTCACCAAGCACCACGTCTCCCATCTTGGTCGCCATGGCCGTATCACCGTTGGGAAGAGTGATTGGGGCTGGCGACATATCTTCTAAATTGCGCAAAACTTCAATGCGACTGGTCATGTGTCGAGAAGCTCCTGTATCTATAATCCATGACGTAAGTAATGACTTACCACTCAAACGATCGGACTTACGATCATGCCATAAGTCACATAACTCGGACCACTCTTGCTCATTGAGGTGGCTCAAATCACTTCTACTGGGAGCATTAGAAGACGCCCCCCTGACGCACGAGCCACGCCGAAAAAGGCTGATTGACGTCCTCCACGAAAGCTGCGACCGCGACCGCGACCACCAGAAAAATTGTTGTCTCCATCGCCGTAGTAGCCATCACCACGGCCACCATAAAAGCTCCCACGATCACTAGACTGCCAACGTCCCTTATCAGAACGACAATATCGGGCTATGTGCCCCTTCTTTCCGCAATTGTAGCACTCAACCTGTCCCTGTCCCCTGTCCTGGCCTCTGTTGTAATGGCCATTTTGCATTAAACTTACAATCATGCATTTCGTTTATACATATTCATACCTTTACATCTTTTGAGTTGTTTATGACTTGTTACTTGTTCTATGGGTGTCTGATGAGTTGATCTATTTACTTTGCGCTTCGGGGACGAAGCGTTCTCTTAAGGAGGGAAGGATGTAATATCCCAAAATTTCAAGTATTTTATATTAATAGTTTGGAATTACTAATTAGATTATTTTAGCGAAAAATGAATTTAGTTGTTGTATTGTGAGTCGTTTTTCGAAAATGGGTTTAGATTCGGATTTCTATTTGGATCTCTCTATTTGAGTTGGTCCATCTCCAGCTACTACAATTTCATCAATCCATAACATATTGGCCCAACTAAGAAAGACAAAACCCAAACCAAAAGTGAGAGAAAAAGAAATCAGAAAAAAAAAAAAAAAAACAAACACTCAATTTTCTCTCTCCTCTTACCCGACAAAACCCCTTCCCCTATATACATACATCTCTGCCCTCCTCTGCTTTTCACGCCCTCGCCGCACGCGCGCCGCTCTCCTTCACGCCGCACGAACACACCACCATTGCTGCCCAGCTCGTCGTCCTCCTCCACTTTCCGACCACCGCGCCGCTTTTCCTCCTCCTTCGGCTGCTGTGGGTAACGCCCCTTCCACCGTCTTCTTCCCCTGTTTTCGTTTTCTTGAGTAATCATAGCTTTAATTCGTTTTTCTTGTTCAAAATCATGTCTAATTAGTTCTAATACATGTTATAAGTATTGGGTAATCGATTTGGGTTAGTTTTATGCAAAAATAATTGATTTTGATTATTGTTTTAAGTTGATTTTTACTAATTACGAAATTGTAATTAATTGGGTTAATAATTCGAATTTGGGTTAATTAGTTTCGTGAATTATGATTCTAGCATGATTATAATCTGTCAATTAGGGTTTTGAATTTGGTTTGAGATTTAATTGGGGTCTTTGCTCAAGTTTGTAGAAATTGTAAATTGGGGGAAATCATGGTTAATTGTTTCTAAATTAGGTTAATTAGCTCAATTTAATTATGGTGGTTGAAATTTCGACATGATGATAATTTAGGGATTTATAATCTGATTTTCGAAATTTAATTAGTTTAATTCGTTTTTATATATAATTGTGTAATTTAAGCATGTTTTTCATAATTAAGACATAATACAAATTGATTTAATAAATCCTAAATAAATAATGATAATTAAGGGTTGGTTTTTATGAATTAGATTCTGTTTTAAAAGTAATTTTAAGTTTTTGAGAAATTTCAAAACAAATTGAGTGTTATTTGGTTATTAGTAGCTAATTATTGATTTAGAATTGTAATTGTTGGTTAATTGTTGATTGTTGGATTAGAAATTTAAGTGGTCATGAGCATTGCATATAAAATAGTACTAACTTAAGTATTAGATGAATTATTGGGTGAGATTAGTATTGATTTGGGATTATTGGTGGTATTATTGTAGAACCTGAGTTCGTAGACGAGGAGCAGGGGCGTGGGGGAGGCTGGGCGAGCTGGGCCCACGCCCAGGGCCCCATTTTCAAGTTGATTTATATACAATTTAGTCTGCCTAGAAGCATGAAAGTTAAGCTGTCCTAGTGGTAAAATGCTAGAAGAAGTTGAGGAAGGGTTGGGATGCCCGGGTTCAAAACCCAGTGGGCTCTTATTCTGTTTTTTTTTTATCTTTTTTTTTCCACAAGTTTTTGTTTTAATTTTTTTTTTTTTTTACGATTTTTACTATATAGCGCATGTTAATTACCGGTATCAAGGACCCCAATTTCGGAATTTTTTCTTTCTTTCTTTTTTCACAAGTTTTTGTTTTAGTTTTAGTTTTATTTGTTTTCCTTTACGATTTTTATTATTTAGCGCATGTAAATTACCGGTATCAAGGGCCCCAATTTTGGAATTTCGCGCATGTTACCGGCTGTTAAGGCCCCAACTTTGGAGTTTCGCTCGGGGCCCCCATTTTCTCCCACATGGCCCTGACGAGGAGTACTAGTGATTGTTGTGCTATTGAGTTTCCGTTTGCTTGAAAAGGTAAGCTAGCATGCTCAACCTTTCTTAAACGTTATAGAAACCTTTCAAAATTATATGCTAAGTGATTGGTGTGTTGGGTGAGAACTTAGGAACATGATAGGTGGAGAACGATTTATCGTTTGATTATTATATCTTGTTGGATTGGAATATTTCATTTATATACTGTTTGGTTTATGATTCAAAGAATGTATTTTTGGAATTATGGTTAATTGGATAATGATATTGTGGTGGTGAAATTATGATTGATTGTTTGGTTGTTTGAATACAAATTTATTGAAAAATCGATACTTCAAATAGAATAAATAAATAAAGCATGAGGATACGCGATGATTTGGTTTGAGTCACATGGACTCCACGTTATTTGGTTTGAGTCACATGGACTCCACTTATTATATTGCCCCACCACATGGGTTTTTAAGAGGGCTTGGCTCTAGTACTACTCTATTGGGTTAGCAACACTTAATATGGGGTGTGCACACTTAAGGTCTAGTAGTCTTGTATGGTATGGTTTGGTGAGTCGGCAAAGATTCGGCTCACCCACGTATATAATGGTTTGGTGAGTCGACAAAGAATCGGCTCACCCACGTATATAATGGTATGGTTTGGTGACTCGGTAAAAACCGGCTCACCCACTTATTTATATGATTGGTATGTTTTGGATGAGTTAGCAACATCGGCTCATCCCACTTATAAATTTTAATATGAAATCCTCATTAAAGATATAAAAGAATGAAATTCTATTATATTGATGAAACGTTAATCACTTGTTGAATTTATTGTGATACTTCTATTTTGGTAATTTGAATTGTCTCGATGATTGGTTTATGTATAACATGCTAAGTGTGGTTTTCGAAAATAAAACTAAAACGTTTTTCAAAACCAAGGTAAGAAGTTTTGGTTTTCTACAAGTTGTGGTGTTAGCTTACTCAATTTTCTGACTTTTTCAACTGTGGTTTTTGTGCTTTAAATCCACCACAGGTTTGGAGTAGATGATTCATGCGGGAACGACGACTCACTAGAAATTTGTTGGATTCAATCAACTCAGGCTTTAGACTTAGACTATTTCATATTTATATTTCAGATTTTGTACTATTGTAATTTAAGTATTGGATGTAATAGATCATTTTAGACCATTAGACTTTTGTAGTTCGGCTTCTGAAATCTCCTTGCATTCGGGTCTTTGACTCGAGTGCGGAGTGACACCTCTGAATTTCCTTATTTGTGTTTTTGGTTAACGAGAAAATGTTTTTAAAAGGGAAAGGAAATTTGGGGGTGTTACATCTGTCCTGGACCCTGTCCTCACCTCTGTCCTGACCCCTGTTTCCCGACACCCCGCTACCACTACTGCTACCTCCTTTGCTGCCGCCATCAGAGGGTGTCTGGGCGACAAAGGCGACAGCCTCAGGCGCCGGGGTATCATGCTTGGCTGTAAGAAGGTTAACACCTTCTTCCTGAACAAGTCGATTGTAAACTTGTCGAGCTTCCGGTAAGGGGTCAACACCCAGAATTTGAGAACGAGTTGAAGAATATTTATTGTCAATACCCATCAGCAAATCATACACACATTCATTCTCACGAATCTTACGCAGTTTCTCACCAATATTGCATATACAGCCGGAACAGGTACAAACAGAATATGAAAAACACGAATTCAAGTCATCCCATAATTTCTTCAATCTACCGTAGAACACCATAATTGATTCCGTAGGATTTTGACGACAAGCAATAATGTCAGATTTAATTTGGTAAAGGCGAGAGCCATTACATACAGAGAACTGACCTTTGAGATCGTCCCACAACTCCTTAGCAATCTCATGATAAGTGATTGACTTCCGCAATTCGCCTTCGATTGTAGCCATAATCCAGGCGACGACCAAAGCATTATTCTGCCACCATCTCGATAAATCTGGTGAATTAGCCGCAGGTTGTGTAATGGTCCCATCAACAAAGCCAATTTTGTTCTTGGCACGAAGCGAAAGACTCATAGCTCTTGCCCACTCATCGTAATTGTCACCACGAAACTCGACATTGGTAATTGGAACTCCAGGATTTCATTACCAAAAATTGTAAAAGGTGTTACCTTGTCTGTCATCTTGCCGTCCTCTGAAAACAACCTATGTAGGTCGCCGCCGTCAACTTCTTCTTCTTCGTAGAATAGACGCTGAAAAGCGTCGCTGAATCGCCGTCTTCTTCGTAAAATAAACGTAGCAAGGCTTCCCTAAAAGCACCCCTGAAACACATAAACCGACCTAGTCTCCTGATACCATAATGGAATTTACCCTACTCCAATGATTCTGAGGAATTCATCCGTGTTATTATTGACAATTGCAAATCCTATTTATACAATTGTTTCCTTGACACACAAGGAACACGACTCTCCTAAATACAACACGACTCTCCTAAATACAACACTCTCCGAAATACATAAGGAAACAAACTATATCACAATATTTACATAATCCGACTTTCCTAATAGCATGGTCATAAGTAGAGCTTTCCCGTGGTACAGTGTGTAATCGTATAGCAGTTTTGTCTTTCAGATTCATCGTGTTTAACTTCGTTCATTCCTGTATGTGCCCCGGCCATGGTTCTAATCTGTTATGGGACGATACGTAGACCTGTCCTCAAGGGAAATTTGGAAACATGTAATTTGGATTTCGGTTTGGTTAAAGGTAAATCATGTAAGGAAAGAAATTAATCCGATTCAACTTTGTAGATTGAAAGTTCTTTTCCCTTTGAAGTTGTTGGAGACCAAGATGTTGTGGGCTTGTGGTCACCACTAATAACTTATGGAAGTTCATTTGCTTTGGGCTTTGAGGTCCAGCACAACTAGTCCAATTGTGCTCAAGTAGTCCAACACTCATTGCTCAAGTGTCGACTCCAATTGTTGCATATGTTTAGTGCTCCTCGATTTTGTTCAATTTTCATATGAGGATAGAGCCAAGAAATGGAGGAAGTATATATTTAACTGAATTAACATTTTCATTTTCATTATACTTTATTGTTGAGTCAATGTTTTTATTTTCATGTTGTAGTAGTATGCATTCTGAATAGTCATAAAACCCATTTTACATGATCGAATGATTACTAAATTAACATTTTCAATTTTTGGTTTTAAGGTCAACATTTTCATTTTCAATATGAGCTATTATCATATAGTTTAACTAGCTAATTATTAGTTGATTAAAATGTTTATGAAAAGTAGATGATTATAGTCTACAGTGTAGGCACAATTAATTCATTTACTATGTGTGTGGTAGTAAAATATAGTTTTTTTTAGGGAAAATTGAGTTTTAGTAGTAGTGAAATTGAGCTTAGGGTAGTAAAAACAATTTTAAATTAAAAACATATATCGGCAGTAAAATTAAATAATGATTGTAAAATTAATTGTGTTGGTAGTAAAGTTATGCAAGTGTAGTAAAGATAATGCTGTCAATAGACAATTTTAAGTGTCTACACGATAAATCTCTAACCATATCCATCTGCATGAAAAATGCAATTGCAATGCCTTTCAATTCACTATTCAACTAATCCCTGAACAACGCTATATATATCATCAATATACGAGCATTCAACAACCAAAGACAAGTGGACAAGAGCTTGTCCTTGTTCGCAATGCAATTAAGTAAGAAGTCCAACCCTTCACCATTTCAACATTGTCTATATATGTCTAATGTGAGAAAACCTTTTGGTGCATGCTCAAGGACAACTTAGCTACTTATTTATTTAATCACAACTAAGTACAATCTAGTTTTCAATAACAGACAATATAATTGATGTTGATCTGCATAATGATATAACAATGCATATGAAGTTTTACTTTACCTCAATTTTTTTTTTTTTTTTTTTTTTTTGCAAATTAGGCGTTAATAGATAGATAAACCAAGGTAACAAAGTTGCACAACAACATAAAGAAGCAAACAACAAATAAACTTAACCTCCATTTTGACCTTAGACAAAGCTTAGCATCCATTTGATATTTCAGTTTTAGTTTCTTTATTCAAATTTAAGTTTTCAACAGTTAATTTTTTCATATGTTAATAATTAGAGTTAATCAACTTATTCTAAAGCTCGCTAGTTTTACGGCCAATAAAATTACCAACATACAATAACTAGCACCGGACTACCGCAAATTATATGGTACACCACGGTGTACCATGCTCATGGTGCACCTCCTCACAATAGAGGAGTAGGGACCACACAGCCAATAAATTATTCTAAGTGTGGTCCCTACTCCTCTATTGTGAGGAGGTGCACCATGGGCATTGTGCACCGTGGTGCATGGTATAAGCACTCCCGGACTACTACAAATTAAAACGACTAAATATAATTATCACTCGATTAGTACTTGCTAGATTAAGGAGCCAAGGATTACACTCTCTAGCTACAACCTCACAACTACTCTTCAAGGTTGTATCTACTAAGTGACGAGATCCAAATATCAAATCAATAATAAACAAACACAAACTTCCTCTTCAAATTGGATTTATATATAACAAACTAGAATTTATATAGCAAACTAAATGGTCCAAACTACATTACTAATATTTATAGTACTCTTGAAGTACATACTTATCTTAATAATTCAACCATTACGTGACAAAATGATAAACAAATTGTAACCTTGTAGGACCCACCTTAAGTCAACCATTTCACACACCCTCCCCTTCTTCTTCAAGACTCCCCTACACATACAAGATCTTCTCAAAATCTAACATCCTCCTTTGTTTTTCTCCCAAAAAATTATCATGCAAAAACAAAACCACCATGTCCTACACCAATTCCTCCTCCTATCCTTCCTCCTTGCGCTGCCGTATGCGGCCGCGCAAGACAACTTCTTCGGCAACTCCGGCGAGAAATTCGCACCATCCACCATAATAATCATAATCATGGCCGTAATCTTTGCCATGACAGCTTTCCTAGCCCTAATCCTCCGCCAATTCTCGGAAGGATGTTTCGGCCTAAACATCGCCCCGCCTAACCCTAATGTCACTGTAGACGGCCAACTAGCGGCGCGTGGGCTAGACGCGGACGTGATAAAGACTATCCCAACTTATTTCTACTCAGACGTTAAGGCGCATAGGAAAGGCAAAGTGGAGCTAGAATGCCCCGTATGTTTAAGCGAGTTTCTTGACGCTGAAGCTTTACGACTATTACCAGGGTGCAGTCACGTGTTCCACCCTCGTTGCATCGACCGTTGGCTAATGACTCACGTGACATGCCCTATTTGTAGGCAGAATCTGGACCCTGGGTCAGGTCCGTCTAAGGAGCACGTTGTAAACGTACCTCTTACGCAAGCTGATGATCAATCCGACGGCTCTGACCATCCCATGCAATCCGAAGATCACGAGGATGGTGATGACGTGGAGACAGGAGAGCCGACAAGGAGGAGTACGAGTAATAATAATATTGTAGGCAAGTTTCCAAGGTCACATTCTACGGGACATTCAATGCAATTGGGTAATTCGGAGAGGTTTACGCTAAGGTTACCCGATGAGGTACACAATACTTTGGTGAACCGGTCTAGTTATGGTGGGAGAGCGTTGACTTCTATTCTTAGCCCTAGACGTGGGTACAAATGGGGTTGGTTTTCTAATACTACTACTCCTGTTGCTAATAATCCTCGGTCCGGTCTGGTACGGTCTTTAGTGTCCCCTGTGGGTGGTGGTGGTAGTTTGAAGAAATCGAGCCCCCTTCCACCGGTCAAGACGTCTGAGTGTCTATGGCCGATTTGATTACGAGGATTCGTAAACTAGCCTGGTGGGGCTAAAAAGATTTTAATTTATCAAGCAAGTGTCTCAATTAAACTCGTTAGTTAGGCGTTATATGAAATGTAAAGACGTCAACTAATTTAGTTTGTGGTGTATTTGGAGAGAAAAATCTATCCGTCGAACGCAGGAGGAAATTTGAAGTTCATGAGGGGATCAGAATTTAGATTCGACCTTCTTGATGAGATGAAAATTCAATGAATCGAAGGAGGGATTTTTGTATAGTAATGTGAAGAAATTTGTGTATATAGTTTGCCACTCTAGTTGAATTTTGTTGATAAGCACAAAGCTAGGCACACAAACACAACTAGCAGTACGTTGAATTTATCTTTTGCTTATTGTTTATTCATGAAGTGTCAACTTTCTTTAATAAATGTCAAACATCATGTAATACGAAGATGTTTTAAGTGCAATCAACACATATAATGTGTTTTGTGCAAAGCTATGAGCTAAAATTTTGATTTGTTATGTTCTTGTTTAGTTGTCCTTGAGAAAGCAAAATAATAACCATGGCATCAATATGTACTTTTCGAGAAATTTATAAAGTTTGAGAATCGATGGTCCGCTTTGAATGAACAAGGGGAACCTATCAACCCAAACTTCTCGCAAGAACTTTCTTTTTTTTTTTTTTGAGAGAAAACTTCGAACCTTGTATTACGTCATGGCGGCTACGAAATCCGCAGCCGCAATATCAATTACATCAGCTTTCTTTTACCTTAACATTTTGTAGGGGAACCTATCAACCCAAACTTCTCGCAAGAACTTTCTTTTACCTTAACATTTTGTAGGTACTTCTAATAAGCTTTTGTTAATCGTAGTTTATGTTTTGGTATTAAAACCTGCCGCGATATTTTCTTGATGTACATTCCTAGAAATTGAAGTGACATTCAAACAACTACAATTTCGAGAAAATGTTGGTTGACTAGTAATAATTTGAACATCAATCACGACATGTTCGTTCATGATATTTAAGCTATTGTGAATACTTGAGGACGGGAGAAGATTAGGTGATAGAGAAGGACAGACAAGATTAGATATAATGAAATTCATTATTGTCCAAAGCAGAGTTTTTTTTTTTTTTTTTTTTTTTTTTTTTTTTTTTTTGAAGTAAAAAGCAGAGTTTCTTGTATGTGCATGCAAGCCAACAAAATATACAACTATACAAGTATTTACAAATGAGGCGGTTGTATGACTTATATCATTGCTTTCTTAATTACTTCAACGCGCATAGGAAAGCCAAGCCGGCAAGTTTCTGATCAAACTTCATATATATATTTTTGAAGCGTGACATCATACTAAGATTCTTTGAAATCTGCCTTAAAGCTTCATGAGCCAAGCCTCATCTTTAATTTAACCAATTATCTAGTTTGGATCTTTTTCACTTCCTGATTAATTAAATGCAAAAATTATTTTGTTTTGCCGTCTGATTATTATTTAGATTTTAAAGTACTCTGAAAGTTAGTTTTACCATCATAAGGATAAAACAATTACCTAACATATGGGAGCGAGGATCGAAGTAGTTGTTATTATAAATTAGAGTCGTAAGACACTTGGAACTATAATCTCGCAAGCAGCATGTAAATATGTAATGCTTATATCCACTGCCCAAAATATATTGAATAAACCTAGCTACAAGAGTACAATAATTAGACAAAAATGAAGAGTATATATATGTTCTTTGTTATCGTGAAAATGTACACATTTCCTATACAAATGTTGATCCATTCACATCTAACAGCGAAGAATAGTCTACAAAACTGTCTGATCTTGATGAAACGCAACTCAAATTAGTTGACTTTTCACAAATAATTTCTCTGTTATTATCAACATTTTGACTATTCACTCTCCCCAAACTTCTCCAATTCTCCGCACTTCTACCTTTTTCACATTCAAACCGTACACCCAAGTCACCAGTCGAGTAACATCTGACCAATACCATTTCTCCACGTGTACCATCCAAGTCAACCGGCAAGCTAGTTGACCCTTCAATCTCAGCCGTTGAAACACGATCACCTTGATCATCATCATCATCATCATCTGGATGTTCAACTCGATACAATTCAGACGACAAATTTCCCGAAATACCCTCAAACCTTTCGGAAAAAACACCCGAAATCCTCTCAAGTATGGAGGACGTGCTCACACTGGATCCCTGCCTATGATCCAAGCTGGTCCTACACACGGGGCACGTGACGTGAGATTTAAGCCACGGTGTGATGCAATCAGGATGGAACACGTGTAAGCAATCCGGCAAGATTCTTAGAATCTCTTGGTCCTTAAACTCGCTTAAGCACACTGCACATTCTCGTTGCCCTTGCTCCGTAACTTTGTGCATTTTAATCTCTGAGAACCTTAGAGATGGGAGTGACTCGATATCCTCGGCCTCCATCCCGCCTCGTGTGGCCCTTTCCGGTTGGTCGTTCCCAGCCCCCTCGGCCGTGCCGAGGCGACCATTCCGGTAGCGGCGGATGAGCACTGACACGAGGATCGCTAGTGCAAAGAAGGCTACGTAGATGACTATTATGTACAAGTTTGACCATTTTGGCTTGGATTTCCCCTCCGCCGCTACAAACTCTATCGAAATGATCACTAAAAGTAATAAAATGGTAAAATTTCTTCCCATTTATTGGGAATGTATATGTAGTGTTTTATCTATACTAATACTAAGACGTAAAAGTCAGTATTGTAGAAGTACGAGGATAGATTCGACAAAGAATGAAATGGGATTGGTGATTGAAATTTTGAAAAGTTCATAAAGCTGACAGATGTATGTATGGATTAATCTTGAAGTACATAAGTATGTTTTAGGTGAACAAAAATAGTAGTGCTTTAGTTGATGTGAGCATGTATTTAATTGCTAATTAATTTATATGATTGGTAAGATCTAATGAAATTGCTGTAATCTGGTGTTTAATTAGAGATTGTGTATTGCACCAAATAAAATCTGGCCAGTTGGCTGCTGATTGATGAACATTTGACTGCTCTTAGTGAACGTTGAGGGGGCACGATTAATGCTCATCATCGACTACTACTAGCGAGTAGCTACGCGTTTTTTTCTTTAAAAAATTGTGTATTTGATATAGTAAAACTATATATAGTGGTAGTTGTCTAGCTAGTTGAACATCAATATATACGTGATGTAGGCATTAGGCAATGGAGATCGAATTTAAAAATGATTTTGATGATATTATGGCATATGCTTGTCATAAGCCTCGTAACAACTTCTTTGAATTTGGTCAAGTTTACGAACTTAATTGGCTTGAAAACATTTTAAACATATGTCTAGATACGATATTAATAATACAATATTGGAGTCGCGTATACATGGGTCCGTGTAATATCTACTACAACGTTTGTAAATGAATACATTCTGCAATAGATGTCCTTTTATTAGTATAGATTGTAGTATACAATAGAGCTGATTTCACAATATACTCCACTCCTTAAATGTCCTAAGCTTTTCCCTCAATCTCATACTCTCAATTAGTTTCACAAGATCATTTAATCGATCACCTTTATATCGTTATACAATATTATTGTTAAATAAAGAAATCACATTTGCTTGAAAAAGTTTTGTTTTGGGGTCATAATGACTTTGCTTGTTTACCTATTCTATGAAATTATTGTGTGTACTTAGCTTAGCTCATTGATAATTACAGTGTCAATTTTCTTGGTTTGAAATACATCATCTCTTGGAAGAAAAAAAACCCAAATGTCTATTTCAAAATAATTTCATATCAATTTTCAAGATCATAGTACGAATTAAAATCCGAAGTCATCCATGTGCATGAGTTTATTTTATGAGTTCATTATAGTATTAAACAATAAGCGTGCATCAAATGCCAGGCATATTTACATTAAGATAATCTATATGCTCTGATCTATAGGATCGATGATTAAGTAAGACTGCATGCATTATCTATATCTGCAAGAATATGAGCTCTTTTATAACTTCCAATTTTTAAAAGAGACTTTCTAACAGATCGAATATGCCGTATTTGGTGCAGGTTCCTACAATGAATTGATTTAGTCAACCACATTCCACAACATTGGAGGCACGAATTTTGACATGTCTTCTTGCAATTGAATTATTGGTTGTTATCCAGGCCAGTTCACCACAAATTCGCTCGGAACCTAGACGAGCTACATTGACTAAGACCCAAGCATCGGGCTTAATTAGGCTTTTGGTGGATTGAGATATATGGTTCTTTGACGTATTTCACAATGTGGTTTTACGTAGTAGATTTAACTTTCAACACGGATACTTTCTTACATGAGTTAGCTATGAAGCTCAAAAAAAATTTCATGAATTTATATACAAATTAAACTATTTTAGCAAATTTGAGAGCTATGTCGTTGTATGCTAGCCTGAACTACTAGACAAAGTGTTTACATTGAAATTTTAAAATTTTGACTATTCATGAACAAGACGAACAGCTAATTCACCAGTCGAGAAAGACTTGCGTAATCTTCGACGTGTACGATCAAGATTAACTTCATCGCAATCATGAACATTATCGGAGGGTTCGTATTCGATCATCATGTCCTCTAGATGATCAACATCAACAACATGATGATGATTTTGATCAACTACCATTTGATCAAACCTCTGTGATAACGTACCAGAAAACCTCTCAAGTATCGAAGGTAAGCTCGCACTGGATCCCTCAACATGCTCTAAGCTGGCCCTACACACCGGACACGTAGCGTGCTTAGTAAGCCACGGCTTTATGCAATGAGGGTGGAACACGTGTAAGCAATCCGGCAATAGTCGTAGGTCTTCTTGACCCTTAAACTCGTTCAAACAAACTGAACACTCTAGTTGCTGATGATCGTCATTATTAGTCTTTTCAACCAAGTGCATTTTGATGTCCGAGAACCTTAATGATGGGAGTGACTCGATCACGTGTGCGTCCATCCCACGCGTAACGCGGCGAATTCTTTGATTTTGGTCGCCATTATTGGTAGCGGTAGTGTTGTTGGTGGTCGCCAGGCCGAGGCAGCCATACCGGCGTATCAAGCACGCCGCAGTGGTAGCTACTAAAACGAAGAAAACGCATAGAACGCCTAAGCTGTATGCTCCGTTGTTATTATGTTGCTTAGAAGGAGTTGCACCATTATCAGCATTTACTAATATTGGAGAGATTATTAGAAGACGGACAAATATGCAAACATTTTGGGAGACTCTATTAACCCTCATTTGTGCTAACTAAGGTACAAAATCGAGGTCGAAAATGAAACAAAACGATCGAATATACATATATTTTCGACAAAATATATATAAGATCTTAATTATTGCAAGATAGATATATAGTCGCAAAGAGTAAACGAGTAGCTTAGCTTGACTATGCGTTTCATGGATCGTGCTATGTGTTGGTTTGTTAGTAAGTATCACACCACATTAATATTGCAATTAAGAATCGCTACGGCCTTTTGGTGTTGAGGCCGGCGCATGATTAGTGCTCTATTATTATCTTGGCAATTTGGCATCTTTTATCCCAATTACAAACTAAACCAATAGAAAATTTGTGTTCATATCTTTGAGAGAGGTTTCTTCCGACATCAAAATCATCTTGAACTACTTGTGTCTACATAAGCTAAGATCATATCAATTGAGCGCATGGTTTGGTTGTAACATTTGACATCAGGGCTAGTATACGCAAGCAATTTTATTTAAATTAGACGACGTATGTAGAATAATGTACTAATAAAAAATATTTTCATTCTCTCAAATTGATAACGCCTGGTTTTAAAAGCACGTTTAATATAAACTACTATCTTACCCAAAAAATATTACTCAATTTTCAAACTACTTCCGGTGATGAAGCACGAATGATAGATGATGAATCATGTATTTTCGTGCAATCTTCGATATTATCCACCCGAATCGAAACATTACCTTCATATTCAATCGGCTCCTCCGATTGATCAACATCAACAACACGGTGATCCAGATATTCAATTGTATCAAACCTCTCGGATAAAGTACCCGAAAATCTTTCAAGTATCGATGACAAGCTCGCACTGGATCCATGGACATGCTCTAAGCTGGCTCTACATACCGGACACGTGGCGTGCTTGGAAAGCCACGGCTCTATGCAATGAGGGTGGAACACGTGTAAGCAATCCGGCAAGAGTCGTAGGTCTTCTTGATCCTTAAACTCGTTCAGACAAACTGAACACTCTAGCTGATGGTGATCATTAGCCTTTTTAACCAAGTGCATTTTGATGTCCGAGAACCTGAGAGACGGGAGTGACTCGATTTCCCGTGCGTCCATTCCACGCGCAACGCGATTTGTTTGGTTGTCGTCCCCATTATTGGTGGCGGCGTTGGTGATGGTGGTGGTAGGGTTGAGGCAACCGTAGCGGCGTATTAAGTAAGCTGTAGTGAGAGCTACTAGAACGAAGAATACGCATAGGACGACTATGTATGAGCCGTCCTTCAATTGCTTATTAGAGTTATTGCTCGTTTGATGAATTGGGATAATGTTATTAGCATCGACAAAGATTGGAGAGGTAAGAAGCACAAATGTGGAGATTTTAAAGTTACCCCTCATCTAATTTGCTCTTTAAATTGAGGTTGGGTACAACACTAAAATATATTATTTTCGTCGAAAGTTTAGTGTTTATCAAAAGACAAATAGGCTAAAAATGATGCAGGAGATCAGAGTGTCTCATGAATGTGTTTTATGGAGTAGATTGGCTTCCTATATCTGATGGTTAATTACATATATGTAACAATTTTAATTTTTTAATTTTTTTCCCGTCTGTCAATAATAGGTCATGTACCTAGTTGGCCTAACCGCCAACGTATATAGATTCGGATTCAAGACGACTTTTATAAGCAAAATCAAACCGTTTGAACACCTGATGCATGTAACACTTAGTAGTGGCTACGCATATTAGAAAAATAAATGTGTTTGTATCTCTACGGGACGATTGTTTATTTTAGATTGATATGCTATGATCTGAAGATCATTAATTAGATCCGTGTGCGCGGCATGCGCGCTAATTTGACGTGGTCATAGATATGGGTACATTATTGCATGCTACCACAATGCAAATTGATAGAGGTCTACAGTGTAGACACAATTAATTTGTCTACAATGTAAAATTGAGTTGGTTGCAGTAAAATTGGGATCAAAGTAGTAAAATTAATTGTCATGAAAAATTCATGTAGTATAACTAATTGTGTGAGTAGTAAAATTTTGATAGTGTAGTAAAATTATTGCTGATTGTAGACACTTTTGGGTGTCTACACTATAGACCTCTACCATTGTCCTACTACAATCAATATCAATCAATCAATCAATCAATCAATCAATACATATTAATAAAGGAGGCTTTTTTCGAGAGCCTACGTTTAAAGTTAATTTTCGCGGAGCCACCAGAAAATTCTATTTAAATTTCTTGCGATGTGGGAGAGTCTCACTTTTGGAAAGTTGTAAAGGCTCAGTAGATGTGCAATTTGGAAGGAGGCTTTTTTCGAGAGTCTACGTTTAAAGTTAATTTTCGCGGAGCCACCAGAAAATTCTATTTAAATTTCTTGCGATGTGGGAGAGTCTCACTTTTGGAAAGTTGTAAAGGCTCAGTAGATGTGCAATTTGGAAAATTGCAGAAGATTAGGAGATTTCAATTGGAATACTGTGGAAGTTTAGGATATGTTCTTTGCCAAATTACTATTCCTATTTCGTTAACCGTTGTAATTTGTAAATTACAGACTATATAAAGGCATTGTGTTTAGTAGAATTTCTATTTATTTTTCAAGCGATGTGGTTGAATCCTTCTTTTTATAGGAGATTATGCCACGATCGCTAGCAAAATATACGTTGAAAGTCATATTTGTAGAGCGACAATAAAATTTTATTTTTACTTTTGAGCTCTATAACTGTACAAGTTTTGGAGAACATTGCTAAAGCCAATAACAAAAGTCGTTGTTAGCTTATAATATAAATTGTCGCTTATATAAGCAACCCTCATGGAATTTGTGGACATTCTATTTTGATATTAAGTCTACCTAATGCTACTAAACAAAGTTCATTAGTCGTTTTAAGGTAGTGATTTGCAAGTTTTTGCAGTTTTAAGGTAGTCTTTGACCATAATCATTAGAAATTGTAAGGTCGTACAAAATCAGAACTTTTAAAGGTCGCATTTCGCAAAAAAAAAAAAAAAAGCTTTATATTTTAATAGTAATCTTATTAAAAAGGTAAAGTTCGGATTTATTGTAATCCTACTCCAAATTTTTTATCCCTACTTAAGAAGGTATTTCAATCAATAACTGATCTACGCGTTCTCAGGAAGACATTGTATGGTCTTTTCTAACCAATACTCAAATTAAAATAAAGCATAATGTATACATGCAACACCTAAATGACAACTAAGACGTAACCACACTCAAATAAAGATAATAACGATAACTTATACATGCAACATTTGAATCACAACTAAGACGCACCTTAGTCGTATGACATGGCCACAAAATTCATTTTGTTCTAAGCTAACACGTGGTTCATTAATCGTGTGGATTAGGATACGCGGCAAATGAACATATTGGCGCTAAACTGTGTTTCTATACTAATTTGTGAATTTATGAACAATTTGTGGTGTTTTTGCAATAATTGTTAATATAATCAAGTTCAAATTATTTTAAAATTTGTTTATTTACTATTAACTAAATAAAAAGAATCATAATTATGTATTTAGTAAATCAGCAAGTAAAGAAATATGTATACTCTAATTATAAAATACAACTTATAACCCTAAAATTCGAATTAGCAACATATTCAAATAAACGTTTTTTGTCAGTTGTAGTTAAGTTACTAATCTCATTGAGTATAGGCTAATCAAAAAGTTTCATGATATTAGATCATTTTCACAATCTTTAATAAGTTAAACGGCAAATGCACGTGGTGTCCCTGAGTTTTGACGTTTTGCACATGGTGTCCCTGAGTTTTCTAATTCAATGCAAATGGTGTACCTGCTTCACCAATAACCAGAGAGTAGTAGTTTCAAAGGCAGGGACCTCATGTGCAAAACGTCAAAACTCAGGGACACCACGTGCATTTGCCGTAAGTTAAAACCCTATTCAAAGTGTATAAATAACAAATAAACTAAAATACATCATACCATAAATTTGAGCAGATATGGGGGGAATTATAAATTACAAGCCTATCTCATTACTTTATCAATCAAAGTGATCTTACTTCACGTATTTACGTTACAATTAAATCTTGCGAATCTAAACAAATATGTTATAACTAACATAAGTTTTAGTATAATAAAAAAGATCTTTTACCAATTACAAGAATTTATGTACCCACAAAATAAATTCATCAAGCAAGTCAAGATCAGAGTTAAATAAATCATTATGGGTGCATTATTGATATAATTGCTTCAAAGACTAATTGACTTTTTCAAGTTTTTTTAGGGGAGAACTTATACAAGTTTTAGTATACCAATATACTTTTGAAGGTGCCAAATGTGATCAAATATTAACAAAGTAACTTAAGCTTTAGCCAAATGTTTTTAAATTTGAGACTAAATCAATCAACTACATAATAAGAATCATAATTATGTATGAAGAAAATAAATCAGCAACTAAAGAAATATGTATACTCGACTAAAATACAAGTAATAATCCTGAAATTCAAGTTATCAAGATATTGAAATAAACTTATTTCTCAGTTATGCTCAAATTATGAGAATAATATAAGCTTATACAGGTAGACCTTAAATGAGTTTAACATACAAGAATCCATTGTTTACTATTCCCATTGAATATAGACTAATTAATAAGCTACACAAGTAGACCGTTTTCACAATCTTTAAAAAGTTAAAACCTTATTCAAAAGTGTATAAGTTAGCACTAAATTAACATCACATCATTCCATAGTTTCTTGAGCAAACATGGGGGGATATATAAATTTTACAGTGAGCAAAATTGAAATTCAACAAGAAAGAGTAATATAAATTATTATAAGGGTGCATTGATATAAGTTTAATAATTGCTTTAAAGACTCTCTAACTTTTACAAGTTTTAGTAAACCAATATATTATTTTTAATTAAGTGGCAATTCAGATCAAATTTCAACAAAATAATTTAAGTTTAAACAAAATTTTAAATTTGAGATTAGATAAAGAGTCCATGCAACGCACGGGCATTCAACTAGTATATATTATTAAAAGAGGCTTTTTTTGTGCTCCCACAACGATTGGAACATTCTAGAATGTCCGTCTTTCCATATCTTTTATCATAAAATTTATATTTGAATCTTACATATGGTAAATCACCAATAATTTAATGTAAACTGAATAATTAAATAAAAATGGAACATTCTAGAAACTCAATTGTACATGATATGGTAATTAAAAAATAATTAAATAAGAATGGAACATTCTAGAAACTCCATATCAATCGATAAAGAAGGGATTTATCGGGCAAGGATTTTGGTATATTTTCCTAATCCTAATGTATCATATTCCTAATCCTAATCGAAGTTAAACAATCAGCTCGCTATAAATAGTTGAAATCCTAGATCAACATTCGCAATCATAATGCCTGATCATACATACTCGGCTGGCTGTAATAAGCTGCTAAAGTATTGATTGGCAAGTTTAAACATTGTCCTTTGTATGCATATTCAACATACTAATAATTTTTTTTGGTAACCTCATAGTTTTAGTGTAAAAAAAAGTTTTTAATAAGATGTCTTTTTTAAATACACATTATTATATTTTAGTATAAGTATAGGAGTATCATATAGACCTATATAGTGCTCTATAGAGTATTCTATGTGTTTCACCTACAATTTTGTTAACAACAGGTTTATCGCAATGAAAGAGTTTTTTTTTTTTCCTTTTAAAAGAAATACTAACAATTAATTAGTATAATTATATATACTTATCATATGATTCAACGATGTGGGACAAAAATAACCTAGCTGCGTATGGTGTGTCAAAATACTGTAATCTTACTTATTAGACGATGTGGGACAATCTCCAATATTGGTAAATAAGAAAAGTAGAAAAAAGACATCCCACATTGTCAAATCATGACCATACAAAAAAATATAAAATTTCTGGCCATGATATTGCCAAAACTCATTTGGACTGCTCCACGCCACTAAGTCTTAGCCGCGTGTATTAATTTCTCTACTAAAAAATTATCCCACGTTGTGAACATGAGCAAATGAAATATATGTATGGACTAATAAACTTTCTTCTAAGAACACAAGAACTAATCCCGTTAGGATTACAATACCGAGTAGAATTAATCTATCGTCTTCTTATGCAACAATGTGGGACAAAAGTAAAATAACCTAACATATAGTGTGGCAAAATATTGTAATCAAACTTCTTGGACGATGTGAGAGAATCTCTAATCTTGGAAAAAAAAAAGAAGAATACTGAAAAATCGTCCCACATTAATGAATCATGATCAGTGGATTATATAATTTATTACTAAAACGTTATCCCACATAGTTGAACCATGACCAAGTGAAATATATATATTGACTAATAAACTTTTTTTTTTAAAGAATACAAGAACTAATCCAGTTAGGATTACAAGAATAAAACTATTATCTTCTGATGCAACGATGTGGGACAAAAACAACCTAACCTATAGTGTGCGTAAATAATGTAATCTTATTTCTTGGACGATGTGGGACAATCTCTAATCTTGGCGAAAAAGAAGGATATTACTAAAAAGTTGTCCCACATTAATGAAACATGGCCAATTGGAATATATAATATCTCTACTAAAAATCGTACATTAGAAAATTTATTAGAGAAGTGGATATATAGGTGAAAGGAGTGAAAATAATTTGTCAACCTAATAATTTGTCAAGGATTCATAACTAAATTAAAATAATATAAACATACTATGTATGAAGGTAATCAATTCTAACGATCCACTAAGCATATGTTTGTTTTATATACAAATTGATTAGGAGATATAAAACAACACGGATACATATGAGCCAAGGCCATCATTCATGTGTGTTTTTATTTTCATCGTATAGTAGTCAAATTTATATTTTGATTAATTTAAATGATAGTGTAGTTATATACTATATGGTCATTCAGAATCTACTAGACTTACACCCTGTGCAATTAGACTGCATTTTTTTGATCTGATTTGATTTGATTTGATTGGAATAAACTTGATTTGATTTGATCTGAACTGAATTAATCGATAAATTAACTGCAATTAGACGAATTAATAACTAATAATAGACTAGATTCATTGATTGTTATTTGGAGTAACCATTGTTGTAGCTCACCATATGTATTCGGATGCCCCCCTTATCCATATCTAGCTTTTTGATTTGATTTGAATAAAACTGATCTAATTTGATTTGATTGGATTGGAATTAATCTGATCTGATTAGAATACAATGTTGAATAAGTTGAATCACACAAGGCCTTAATTAGCATTCAGATGTTATCTAACGTGATAAGATGTACGAGTAAAAAATTTAAGATACATCATGTGGCATTTTTGTGGGAGCGTATGTTAAACATATAAAGGTAGTACATTATAAGCAAATTTGTTAAAAATGAAATTTACTATCTCTTTGCTCCCTTTTAAAAGGTGTTGCATTCACATGTATGTTTTGAGTAAATGGTACCCATATTGTTTCATTTTTGTAAACATTATACCCATTTGCTATATTCTTATAAGAAATGTTAGCATTAAAAATCAAATTATAAAGCATGAGAAAAATAAAACAACAAGGGTACCGTGTGAATGTTTCTAAGTATTAATTTAAGATATTTGTTTTTGAACAAAACTTTAATTTAGTTTTAATCTATTAGAGGGTGCTAATTTATATTGTACAATTAAAGACGAACGAATATTTTATTTTAGATTATATTGTCTGGTTTTTTTTTTTCTGTTTATGTGTCCGAGGGGTAAAAATTATGGTGCATATTATACGAAAATTGAAAATGTGATAATCAGCTAAAATAGAAACAAAACGGTATCATGTGAATGTTTTAGATAATAACTTTTTGTAAAAGGTTTAGTAACAATATTTAAGGTAATGCTTTTGAAGATCGAAAAGTATAGTTGCAGTGACATTAAAATTGTTTATTTGAAAGTATAATTAGTTCCCAAGTTTGTAAATGAAATTCATATGGTGAAAATAATTGTCTACATGGGTTAAATAAAATGCACGTAATAGTTCATATATAAAAATATTTATCGGTTTAACTTTACCATCATAATTGGATATCATCATTAAGAGACCCGTGCAACGCACGGGCTTACATCTAGTATACTTAGTATAAATGTACGTACATTATTGCATGCTAAGCATAAGAGAAAGTTGGACAAGAGTAGACTGGTTTAATTAATTTCACATTAGGTGAGAAAAAGCAACTTTATTGGAAAATTACAATCGATCCACGACACCTTAATCCTATAAATTCGAGCAATCTTCAATATATATCCACCCTAACAGAAAAATCACGATCATCGAGTTGATTGCCGCGAGGGTCCGATCCGAAAACCACACCGGCGGTTATCAAAGATCCGTCTTTGTGCTCCAAGCTCGTCCTACAAGTAGGGCATGTGACGTGAGAAGCAAGCCACGGTGAAATACAACTAATATGAAACACGTGAAAACATCCCGGCAACAGGCGCAATATATCATCATCCTTAAACTCGCTAAGGCACACGGCGCACTCTAGCTGATCAACAACTTTTCCAAACCCTCGCAACGACTTAACCTCCAACAACGACATCGTCGGAAAAGCTTCCACCTCCTTCACGTCCAACCCACGCGCCTCCACCACTCGCTGGCCGGTTTGTGACTCGTTGTCACTTCTAGTAGTACAAGTTATGTGGCAGCCAAACTTGTGTACTAGGTACGCGGTTGTGGCGCCTACCAAGAGGAAGAACAAGCAAAGGACGAGTATGTATGCGCCGCCCCATTGGTGGGATTTTCCATCACTATTAGCTGTGACTAGTAGTGGAAGTGTACTAAAAATTAGCAAAACGTAAGTTACAAGATTTTGAGTTCTTTCAGGTAATTTCATCCTTACAAGAGAGCTAAAGAACTTTTTGTACATTTGGTGATGAGAGTTATAGTAGTTGATGCACCTATCTCTATTTTTTTTATATAAGAGGTTATATAAGTTATAATGTTTTTGGAGCTATTGCATGATTAGCCTATTAATTATTCGAACATGTGGAACATTGGAATAGATCGAGTAGTTCATCAGATCATCACATTAGTTATATATATATTATTCCTTAGTCCTTAGTACAAGATAGCTAGTATTCCTCAAAAAGAAAAAGAAAAAAGTACTGAAGATAATACAGTATCTTTGGTTTGACGAGAAATAAAAACTCATATTATGTTGAAATACATTACGAAATTGGTTATTTATTTCTTAATTATGTTATTATGTACTTGTGTCTGAGATATGTTTTTTAATATATTTATGTGTGTCATGAATCAAATTGAATAATTTCAAGTTTCGATCATCTAATATAAAATAGAAAATTATCAGATCAAAGTAAGAAGATAGGTACGTAAAGCTATGATCGAGACAACAATTAATAAGAATGAGCTGGTGTGATAGTGGTTTCATCTCATGTGTTGATTATAATTTATATGAAAATCTTTCGATGTCGTTTTTTAAGTTCATCACTGACCCTCAAAACAAAACAAAAAGTTCATCATTGGTGATCAATTTGATCAATTAACATGAAAAATGCAAAGTAAATTTGTTGAAATTTTTTTCTTTTTCTTTCTAATGATAGTTTTCCCTTTAACAATAATGTCACATGCACTTATTAAGATCATACATGCATGTTCTTTGAAATAACAGCTTAAACAAAATTGATCAAAATCCTTGAATTCCTTTGAAATGAACCGAAACTCTCCTTTCTTTTTTCTTTCTTAAGAACTTCCGTTTACAACGCAACTCGAGTTTCACCTCCACATCAAGGAAACACAATCGACCAATAGTACATAGTCATTCATCGATAGGCACTTCTGTTAAATTTGACATTATTGGATGTGGTTGCTTCAATTTGTTTATGGGGCAAAACAACCAAATTAACAATTTTAGAACTAGCAATTTACATCTAATATAGGTCGTTGTAAATATCACATCAATAACATTGTGAATTACCTCTTTCGTTATCAAAGAAAGTTACAAAAGCAAAATAGAATAAGGAACTCTTCTTGCACGAAAGGCCGCATGACCCGCCCGAATCTTATCCACTCATATGGGCCTTTTTTCTGGCCCATATGTACCACAGGCCCACATGAAGTCAACATCGACTGCTTAGCCCTTAGCATTTATATACCCGGTCCGCATGAAATCTAAAGAGAAACAATGAGTCTTCAGATTTTTATTTCATTTTTGCAAGTCGAAAATCGAAATGTACAATGTTGAGCTATACATATCCAGTATATACACCCGGATAACAAAAGAAAAAAAAAGAAGCATCAAAGATGTAGAAAAATAAGTGGATCATGACTTTTACCAATGCGAGTATCCCTTGTGGCATACTGATCGGTATGTAATTATCTAAACTAACTTAAATGGATAAGACTCCACGCTCGTAATAATCACTCTATAAAAGGCTGAAAATTAGATGTGCGAAACAAAAACAAAAAATCTATAAATATCCAATTCTTTACTGACAAAGTATCAAGGATCATGGTGCGTGCCATTGACCTTCAAAATCCAAATCTTGAGCTGTCCGATTAACCCAAAGTTTATTAGTCGATCGTTCCCCAATATCATCGGTCCGAACCACCCGGTTCAATGGCGACTTAATTGATTTAAATAAGCTTCTCGGACCGGTCCTAGTTCCCACAGAATTACTATTATCATTATCATTCCCGGTCGTACCATCCGGTCTGGGCGAACCGGGCCGTGAAATAAAAGGCGGGCTAGCCGAAAACCGCCAAAGTTCCGGTTTTGAACCCGGGACGATTCCAGCACACCCGAGACCGGTACCCCGGTACCCGACCCGTGGGCTAATAATAGCAGCTGGTAGACCAGTCAATTTGACATTCACCAATTTGTTACGTACCTCCTCAGGTAACCTTAGCGTGTACCTCTCACAATCTTCAACCAATGAATGGCCTGTCGAATGCGACCGCGGTAATTTTCCCATGTGCACGCCCACACCCTTCTTATCCTGCACCACCACCGGACTCTTCACCATCACGTTACTCTCTGGGGAGGCTCCCACCCGTACGATCACATCACAGTTATTATTATGATCAGACGGCTCTGGTTCATTATCCGACGAAGATTGCTGTTCAAGCTGCTGTGCTACGGAGTCGACAGGCCTATCATCTACGTGAACTTCCAAATTTGCCCTGCAGACAGGACACGTGACGTGTAGCTCAAACCACGGGCCTATGCAATTAGGATGGAACACGTGGCTGCATGTGGGCAACATCCGTAATATTTCATGATCAGTGAACTCGCTTATACAAATGGCGCATTCTAGTGAAGACTTACCAATACGGTGCATTTTAACGTCGGAATATATGAAGGTTGGGAAAGCATTGACTACCGCGGGGTCAAGACCCTGCGGTAGTCTTTCTCGTCTTAACCAACCTTCAAATCCGCCACCTCGGTTTCTGCCTAGCTCGAAACCTAGGCAGAGCACGAAGTGGCGGATGTAGACCGAGATGAAGCCTACCGTGAAGAATGCTATGATCAACACAACAACAACTGTCGCCATACCCGGACTAAACTCGTATGGAGGCGGGTCGGGTGGCGGTGTTTTTTGGGCCGTTGCGAGTGGTAAGAGTAGGAGAAAAACGCCCAATACAACACCATGACTATTAGGGTGTGTTTGGATATGCATAGAGAGAAAATTTGAGGTTTTGGCATGGATGTAAGTGTATGTTAACTCTATTAAGATGTGTTTAAAGAAGAGGGAGAAAATTAAATTAAATTATAAAATAATGTGGTGTGTAAGAATGAGTTGACTTGAGTGAAGTGGGGTCTACTATTTGGCAATGATTGGATATATTTATGTTATATGGTGGATAGGTAAGAGCCGGGTTATTGTTTCATCATTAGTGATTCAATATGCTCCGATCTTAGTTAATTAATTTAGTTGAGGTTTTGTGTATGAATGGTGGCCATTTAGGTGATTTGTATGATAATCACTGTTAGTTCGAGTCTCCGAGGTGATTAGTTTATATATTATGTGAAGGTCATCGCTTGGACGTGTTTTATTTTTCTATATTGAAGCTTCTTAAATTTCTTATATGTTGTTTTCGTATGATGGATCTAGATTGAGACATGTCTTCATCTTTGACATGGTAAAATCATTATAATAAAAACTTAATAAATTTTACTATTTGGTAATGCGAATTGAAGCTACACAAACGAAGGGTACACTATTTCAGAGTGCTGGTGTCACGGGTTGCATTTGGAATTCTTTAGAATCCTTGTAACTCGAGTGGAAGTATTGAATCGAAGCGCAAAAAATTGGAATTTACTGAATGACAATACATGATTCAGTTAGAAATTAAACCAAGCAATTCAATGAACACCAATAAAACTCTTGGCACAAACTTTATACACAGATGATCTGTTCAGGTAAAGAACACGCAAACTACTCCAATTTTGCAAGTTGTTTACGTATGATTGAACATATGCGTGATTGAGTATAAGAGTCATTCAAACGAATGATACGTTTGAGCACTTTTGTATCGGACTTGGGTCCAAATCTTGAGGACATACCTTATGGGTTGGGCTAATATGCCTAAGAAAGTAATTAGGGTAAGATCCACCAGGAATATATAATCCAGCTCAATGTCCACTAATCATGATGGGCTAAGGCCCAATATAACGATCAAATAACGGTAGGTGACGTGGAAGCAGAACCAAAGTCCATGGTATTGACCGAAGCAGGAACCAGGGGAAGTGAGGGTGCGCCGCAGTTTGGGCGCGGCAAAAACAAAACCAAAACCTGATGAACAAAAACAATACTGTTGGGTGAACACAGGTGGGTCCCAAGTGTTGGGGAGATTGGACCAAGTGTACGGCTGTTTGTTGCTCAACTTGATTATTGTCCGCATCAATCAACACCAACCTTACTTTGCATTTCTTAATTAAACATCAACGGCACTCCTCGTCTCCTAAATGTTTTTCTTTCTCATGTTAATAGCTCAAAGAAACAAAAACGAAAACGAAATGTTTTTACGTTCACTTGTGCTCATGCTACGTCTACCATAAAAACGAAATGTTTTTACGTTCACTTGAAGACATTTGATCCACGTTCCACACAATTAGGCGCGTGTATTATCCACACCCGACTGTGCGGAATGTGGAACTAGTGTTTCCAACCGTGGTATTAACATTATTCCTCTAGAAATTGAAATTATTTTCGGCAAAGTGCTATTTTCAAACAAATTACTCCGTACAACATGGTCTTGAGAATATGAATAGTATCATGACCCTCCTCACAAACATATGGAGTATAGGCTGGGGACCATGCTTCGCAATATTTATATGGAGTGATAAAATTGAAATATGGAGTTATTGGAACCTAACGGAACCTTCATTGATATTAACATGTCAAAAACTTAGCTCATTAGTGAGACTAAGTCGTATTAGTTATCTACCAAATTAACACCTAAATAGTAATTAAATACGAACTAATGTAGTAGGGATTTGAACCCTATCGGAGGGTGCTGATTTTGCCAAGGCAACAATTACCGTTGCATGCCAAGGCAAAAGTAAGTGACTCCCTATTTTGCCCTTCTGTAATAACTCTCAAATTTGCAACAAAAAATACTGCGTGACTCCCTAATGACGGTGTTCTTTCCTTGTAGTGAAGTAATTGTGAAAATTAAAGTAACAAGTACACGAGAGTCACTTACTTTTGCCTTGGCAACGGTAATTGTTGCCTTGGCAAAATGAGGTGGACTTGTAGTGAAGTAATTGTGAAAATTAAAGTAACAAGTACACGAGAGTTTTTCACCGTTTGAGTATCAAACTACCTAAAGCTAACAATAGCAATCAACAAGTTGTATAAAAAGAGGATCTTATTGAGATAAGCATATTGCTAAAGGTCTACAGTGTAGATACAATTAATTTGTCTACAATGTAAAATTAAGTTAATAGTAGTAAAATTAAGATTGAAGTAGTAAAATTAATTTTTGATGAAAAAATCATGCAGTAAAATTATTTGTGTGAGTAGTAAAATTTTGCTAGTGTAGTAACATTAATGCTAATTGTAGACACTTTCAAGTGTTTACACTGTAGACCTCTAACATTGTCCGAGAGATAATAATTAGGAAGGATCAAGGGTTTCCTAATTACTTACAATACTGTCAAAGTTATCAATCCAAAATGAAAATGTTAAGCATGATAGGATTTTATTTCATTCAAGAAGATGTAAATTAAAATATATATACACAGTCATCTAACTTAGGCACTTAGCTTTTACTCCCTCCATGCCAAAATATATGACGTTTTCAAGTTACGAGACAAGTTTTGACTTTCAATTTCATGAAAAAATATCTTGTCAAAAATTATAAAAAGTATACCATTGGATTCGTTAGGAAATATACTTTCACATGATCATAATTTCATAATTTTTACCCTTATATTTTGAGAGATATCGAAGGTCAAAGAAGTGTCTCGTAACTCGAAAACGTCATATATTTTGAAATGGATGGAGTATTTGTTTTAGAAAAATATTCAAATATCTATAATAATTTAACGAGCCACTCATTGGAATCCTTCTAGTTCTTCTATTTTATTCAGAATTCGATCACTACTTCACATAATTCGATCAAATGTAAAAACAAAAAAGTGAAAAAAGATAATTATACTGTTACCATTTATTACTTTGAAGAAATGATCTGTTCATCCTGATCTATCTAAGACTTGGCCTTAGCTTGTTGATGAATTGACACAAATTAAAGTTTAAGATCGTCTTGTGTGCTTTTTGACGGAAAGGAAGTGGGATTTTTGCTTGTTTGCCACATTCATAAATTAACAAAGTGCCAAAACTACAACTGCTTGTCATTATTCCGATCATTCGTAGAATGTCGAAATAGTACTTTCAACGCTTTATTAATCTTGATTATATGTAGGTCGGTCCATGTTTAGTGGCCAAATTATAAAAGATGATTAGTAGTTAAACAATTGCATTATATTTTTAAAAAGTTATTTGGTCTTCTGTGCAAAAAACGATTTAGTGTTTTTTGGGAATTTGATTCGTTTTCCCAAACAATCTAGTATGGAGTATCAAATTGACTAGATCCATACATGTGGTGATGTGGATGCATGAATATCAAGAATGCCAAGCAAGAACCGATATTACAAGACTTGCACACAATATATAAATATAATGACTACGGAGTATGCATTTGCATACGAGATACTACCGATCGATGTCATACATTTTCAAATGATTGATACTGTGATACATACATATATATGAAAATGAAAGAAAAAGAATGATAGGATTGCAAGACCCCGCCATCGAAATTAAACCGAGTTGTGTAATTTTAATTTCATGGTTGTACACTTGTACATCCTTTTCTCCCAATGAATGAATGATTCTGAAGTACTAGTAGCACAATAACAGGGTGGCTTAGCTTAATCAGGTTCATTGCACGGACAATTATTTGACGATCATATGTGATCACATCGTTCGTATTATTATAGCTGTTGAAGTGACACCCAAAATACTCCACATATGAGTGTCCCACATTAGAAAATGAGAAGAGATTTGTCTACCTTATAAACTAAGGAGTTACTCCTCCTATTGCCAATTGGTTTTAGGAAGGAACCTCCTTGGACTTATAATGTGGACTCTCTCTTCTCCTTACGGGTGTTGCCCAAGCCCGCGTAATTTCACATGGTATCAGAGCCCAAGGTTGAAGTCCTGGGTCTCAATGGATTAATCTGGGCCGAAAATGCCGATAATTCGGCCACCGATAAATCGGTGCAAAAATGCAGGTGGACTTTAATGGTAAGCCGATAATTCGGCCACCGATAAATCGGTGCAAAAAAGCCAGTCTGCCCTTAAAAAGGGACCTCATATGTGAGAGGGGAGTGTTGAAGTGACACCCAAAATACTCCACATATGAGTGTCCCACATTGGAAAATGAGAAGAGATTTGTCTACCTTATAAACCAAGGAGTTACTCCTCCTATTGCCAATTGGTTTTAGGATGGAACCTCCTTGAACTTATAATGTGGACTCTCTCTTCTCCTTACGGGTGTGGCCCAGACCCGCGTAATTTCACAATAGCTAGTAGCAACTAGCAGTAGCAGACCATTAGAACTGTGGAGATGTCCTACAAACCTTCGTTAAAATGAGAATTAATAATTGATGAGGATGGTATATGGAGTATTATATATGATAGAATTATTGTCGGAATCTGGCGAATTATTCTGATGTGCACTCAGTTCTCTACCTGGCCGGTAAGAGTCTGTACGTATGTACGTGCATGTTGCATGGGAGCGACTCCATGCTTGCATACTTGCATTAATGTTGACGACTATTCATTCTTGTCTTTGTTTTTTATCTAATACTATATATTAAAACCTGAAACCAAGTCTTTCCTACGACGACACTTGGCGTACATTAATTGGATAGAACATAAAAATAGTATTAAAATACAATTATCGGTTAATATATGGTAATAAATAATCATACATTAATTGGATAGAACATAAAAATAGCATTAAATACAATTATCGGTTAGAATATGGTATATTATTAGCTAATTTATGGAAATTAATCATTATGGTAATTTATTAGAACAAAGATAAGGCATATACACAATATAAATATATAGCCCGGGCGTGGCACGGGCATGCAAACTAGTTTAAATTAATTCATTATTTGAATTTCGTTAAGACTTTCTATCAATGTGACAATAATGTCTATCTTCACTATAGCTAGTTCAATTCGAACTGTTTATGGAGTAGAAGTTATCCAAATTAGATGGAAATTTTTTTTATTGAGGTCATACCCTCGTAATTTATAGATGGAGTGATTTCTCTTAACATTGTCAATCGAGTTCATAATTTATACTCGTAAATGTTAATCTGACATGCTTGTAAACTTCGAACTAGCTACAAGTGAATTGAATTGAATGTGTTGAGAAAGAGCGAAAAAAATATATGTATATTCAGTATGATACATATACAAATTCGAATACTTTGATTGAAAAGCTTTCAACCTTAATTCGTTTCGTGTAGTTGTTCTCTACTTCTCTCCCACGAGTAGACTTCGCTCCTTAGTAGCTTTAAGCCTTTAATTTGCTTCCCTTCCCAAAACCCCTTAATCGTTCAAAACATCATTCCAAAATGAGTAGAAAAAATTGTGTGCAAAATTGAGTTAATTAAGCTCAAAACTCTTTTTCGTTTTGATATTTATAGATGAACTTTCACTCAAAACTTAGCTTTCATAAGTGAAATCATTTCAAAGACCGAGTAAACGTCAAATATTTTTGTACATCTTGCTAATTAAACACGTATGTAATAAATACTTACTCGTAATTTATAGTTTATATCAACACTTAATTTTATACTCCCTCCATGCCAAAATATATGACGTTTTCAAGTTACGAGACAAGTTTTGACTTTCAATTTTATGAAAAAATATCTTGTCAAAAATTATAAAAATTATACCATTGGATTCGTTATGAAATATAGTTTCACATGATCATAATTTCATAATTTTTACCCTTATATTTTGAGAGATATCGAAGTGTAAAGAAGTGTCTCGTAACTCGAAAACGTCATATATTTTGAAATGGAGGGAGTAGTTTATAGTCAACAGTTCAACACTTAATTTTAAGACTTTTGACGGTACATTTTGTAGTTTGCCGTGCCTCCTCTGCACCTAATAATATCAACTTCTCTTCTATAAACCATACGTGATTAGCTACATCTCTTCTATAAATTATATGCTCTGTATATATGCTTATAGATCTTCATTAAGGTCGTTGGGCGAATTAAGTCAACAAACACTTGTTTATCCTAACATTTGGTAACGTATATGAAAATGATCAAAGATCATACAAATCGATCACGATTTATATCCACTAAGCAGTAGATAGATTAGATACAAGATGCATGATTAATTGGTTGGAAGATGATTTAACTTAATAAAAACGATTTATTTCGTTCATATTTGATGAAATTGGTCGCAAATTGGAATTTAATGTAAGTAAAAATATAATTTCGATTCACATCCGTCATCCGATCAAATGTAATTAGTTGAGTCATACTATCGATTTAGGTAAACAAGTCATAGCAATGAGGTAATAAGCATGACCCTTGTGCAGGCTATAGAAGGCTTAGACTCGTGGAAATAGCGTTGTTTGCGGCCCTGCCACATGCTAATAACGCGTTGGATTACTAATTAATCTTACTTAATTATTAGTTATCTAACTCTGAATAAATCTGGTGTTTTCTTCATAGTTGATTCCTTGATGTATCTCTGAAACATGCACTTTTAGCCCTGCATGCACTGGATTAATTATAGATAAGGTATGATTGTTCGTGTATTATATATGATTATACTAACTCAAAATATTCCGATTTATCTTTGACCCTTGCGTGGAACTTTTGGATTTTCAGATTATAGCTATATATGGCCGGTGTTAGCAACTCAATCTCATGTTTTTTTTCATTTACTTATTTATTTAAACCATAATTCGGCTGTTCTGAGTCTTTTAACACATGACATGTTTTAGAGACGTTTCACTTGCAGATGATCTAGTAGCAAAATTTCGTAGGGAAAAGAAATGTGAGCTCGGTATTGTATGTGTTATGTTTGAGTTCGAACTCTTGAGTTAAACAAGTCAAATTATAAGCTCGAATTCAAATTTTTCTAGCTAAGGATGACACGACTTACTCACATACAGTTGACTAAGGCCGTGTATGCCCTATCTACTCTTGTATGGTAGATATAGAATTAAAGACATCTAAACAAAGACTTAACGAATTACCTGGCCAAGTGAATGAAATCAACATAACAAGTAAGATAATTACTTAACGAATAATATCTTAAACAACGAAAAAATGGTGATACAATCAAGAAGATGCCAGTTGGGAAGTAGAATTTCTCGTGTTACAAAAACAAAAAAATGACTGTGTTTAGTTCTGCAGGTATATTTGTCGTACGTACAAACCAAGTAATTAAGGCATTAAAAAAATTAATTGGACTAATTGTAAACAGGTCAAAAACAAAAGACATCCTGTAGAAGAGCCCAAGAATCAAAGAATGCATGGAGTTCAAGGTTGAAGTCTAAGGGAATGTCTCATCGAGATGTGAGTATTCATTAGTCAAATATAAAATTATTTGCATAATACTACTACGTACTACTTATTTCATCAAACAAATGTAACTTGTAGTGGTCGTGGTTCTTTTGAGGAAATATAATGTCTAGGGAGCATCTTCTCCATGCATGGAGTAACCTTGGTAAATGATGATTCCTACACTACTGTTATTTGAATTTGGTTAATTAATAGAAAGTTCATTTTATAAACATGACGGAGAAATGTGGAAGAGTTTATGCAAGCACCATTTTATTATGGTTTTATACAGATAAAAGAGTATCTAGTACGGCATATATGTAACTACTTATGTATATACGGTGAGATAGATAGATAGAGAGAGAGATCAGAGAGTGGAGACATGGTATGTAACAGAAATTAAACTTTTATAGATTGACAACTTGAAATCACCATAAACAACAACTTTCACGTCTATTGCTTTCTACGGAGTATTTCTTATTTGATGATAAGACCTTATTGCAGAAACGGAAGTAAGAATATCTACAATATGAATATGATCATACTGAATGTTGAGTGAGTTAACAACTAAGGTAGAACGTCTAATACCAGACTTCCACCCAGATCTACTAACACTAATGCTATTTGCCAAACATGTCAACAATTTCTTAAGGTAGCTCACCACCAAAAAAAAATTCGTAAGGTAGCTTAGGAAATTTCCCCAAAATTGGCATAATACTAAGGTGATATTGTACCCACTACCCAATACTTCAGTAATTTATTATATAAATTATTCTGTTATTATTCTTGTTTGGTATGTTTAGTAAATAAATTCAACAAGCAGAAGGCTCCAAGTGTTCTGGCCAGTTTGGTTGACACATAGTCTTGGTCATGCTAGCTCCAAGATGATTACAATTTACAGAGTGTATGTTTTTTTTATCACATGGATTCCTACTCATTCCTCTGTCAATGTCCGCAAAAAAAGCACAGTGATTTCTCTTTCCTCTCACCCTGGCCTCTCCAAGTTATTTCACTCTTGTACGTTCTCAGATCTTCACGTTGAATCACCATATTCACTAGTGCGTGCATCTTGCATGTATGTGTCATGTACTACTCGTACATTATCAGATAGAGAAGTGTCAATATTACATACTCATTTCGATTATTGAATTTGTAAATCAAATGTCACTTGATTATTGAACAACGCAGTTTTAAGAAACAAAGTTTAAGGCTCGAGTGTCAAACGAAATCATTTGATTTTGTTCGTATGCATGAGCTGGCCTACTGTCTCAAATGTGTATCAAACCAATTGTTAAAGCCCTACAGAGGAGAAAGCTAGTCCGAGTACAATAATTTCACATATCGCTACATGGAAATTTATCTTACGACCAATCGGCAAACGGCAAAACACAAAAGATGATTCACCAACGTTGTTCATAGTACTCCGTAATTAGTAAGTGACACTATTTAATTTATCCTCCACACTTATACTCAAGCAAAGTGTCTTGCTACTAGACCCTAATAACAATAATAATTATAAAGGAGATACTATATAATGGCCATAATTTGTTGAGTAGCACTTTCCCATATCTATGATTGAGTAAAAAGTGTAAAAGCTTTACAAGTTGAAATACACAATCGGAAAGACAACATTGGGCATTACCCTAAAAAGGACAATAACAGAGCTCGACAGCCCCAAAGAACTGTCCTTTGCCTAAGAAATAGTGCCCCTGACCTGCCCGCCTGAGTCCTGACCACCCTGCCCAACATGACCGAGCTTGATGATGAGAAGACTGCCATGAAAATCAGGGAAACTTTCTCTTTAGCCTAGCTTGCAAGTATTCTGTGCTCTGCGTAGGACTGAGAAGACCCAACGTAGTGACGACGTTCCAAGGTTTATCATCGCATGCAATTATTACGGAGTAACTAATAAGATCGATAATTTTCTAGAACAAAGCTCATTTATACTTACAAAATACTCGACACAAAATCGACCTATACTCAGACAAGCTTCTCGGATGATATATCGATTCGAATCATCCAACTTTTGTTTACTTTTCACTATTTCTACCTTGTTACTATTTAGCAAAAAGGAAATGCCGTGAGTTATTTGTTATGCTAATTGTCAAAAGCCTAATGAGTGGCTCATTATAATCATCTAAATAAACTTAAATATAATGAAGATGCTTAAAAACCTTCCCAACCATAGTCGTTTCTCCCTATGTTTATACATTTATGTACTTATCCCATCCTTTACACTACAATAGAACAATTGTTTAGCTAACATTTTTGAGACTGTTGTATAATTGGTACATTTACAGATTTATGATGTATAAAAGGTAATAAGATGAACCATTTTTAAAAAGTCTAGATTAATTATTTTATACATATTGTGTGCACTATTGAAGTGAATAATAACAACATGCCTACCTTCATATACAAAGGTTCACTACCATTATCACACTCAGACTATTTAGTAATTTAATTTCATCATATTTGGAGAAATCAACCTCATCTAATCTTAAATCGAATCAGGTACATTAACACCACCCGATAACGCTTTATCATCGTGTTTCCTTATTTGCCCCTTCATGACTTCACCCCCTTCAGAATCTAACGTAGGGCCTGGAACCTATAAGTACTAGTTTAAAGCCTGGTGCCCATAAAACGTATCTTGTGAAATTGAGGACCTCCTTTTCAGCTCTCTTTCTCTCTTCTCAGTTCTGATCCCATCTCTCATTTTTCCCTCTCTCCTCTCTCCTCCTCTTGTGAGTGTCTCACGTGCAAGAAGCTGTAGCTGCTTAATACTACGGTACACCAGTTTGTACTGTGGTCTCCCCTTGGAAGCTTCAATCTTTTTTTATTTCTGGGGTTTTGAGAAGCTTGTATAAAAAGCTGCTTACCTTTTACCCTTCATCTCATTTTATTTTGGGCCTTTGTTTTTTCTACCTACTTTTTTACTTAGATGCTCTCAAACAAACACAAAACACCCATCATTTTCTTGTTAATTAGTAATTACTAATAACCTTTCTAATCTGGGTACTATATATTTTAGTTAGTTATTATTATTAGTAGGTAACTAATCTTGTATTAGATTGAGCGCGAAAATAAGAAATACATGGCATTAGAAGCTGTTGTCTATGCTCAAGACCCACTATCAAGTTATACTTGTTGTAGTAAAGAGTATAATCTGATGTATAGTAGTGGTGGTTTCATTAGTAATAATAATTTTGGTATGAACTATGAGTTTGCTAATAATTATTCCTCTAAATTATTATTATTAGAGGATAATAATAATCAAGCAGATTTTTGTTCTAATGGGATTTTTGATAATTATGATAATCAAATCCCTAATAATAACTCAGAAATGCTCATTGATAATGTAACTCAATGGGATAATCATCAACACACTCAGCCGCCGCAACTGCAGCAGCAATATAGTAGTGTTTTGTATGATTACTCCTCGCCCGAGGAGTATCTCTCGGGCGAGCCCCCGCCGCCTCTGGTGACTCCCGCGGTGGGTGTCACTGATGGCGGGGGGTCGAGGAGGAAGAGACGGCGAAGAAGTAGCAAAAACAAGGAAGAAGTAGAGCAGCAAAGGATGACCCACATTGCTGTGGAGCGAAACCGTCGTAAGCAGATGAATGACTACCTTGCTGTTATTCGTTCGTTAATGCCACCTTCATATGTTCAAAGGGTATGTTGCTATACAAATTTTTTTCTTAGCTAATATATAGTCCTATTATATATGTACCTTTGCATAAAATTTTGTACTGGTAGATTGTAATTGAAGTTTTACATTTTACAATCTACGAGTATACGTAGATTAATTTACCTTAGCAAAATCCTGGTTAGTAACTAGTGTTATACTCCCTCCATTTCGGTGAATTGTTTACGTTGCCTTTTGCACAGAAACCAAGGAGGGAGCTAATTAAATCACTAATAACAAATTGCACTCTAATTAATCTTGTTCATTGTCTAATGCTAATCACTCCTCTGTTCTCTCTCCTCCATTATCAACAAACTACCATCATCATCATCAATTTATCAAACACACTACCATCATCAATTCATCTTCATCATTCATCAAATTTGCGAGGCACTCCCATCATCAAATCTGATTTTTTTCCCAAAAAAACAAATCCAAGTTTTTAAGATTTGTAGGAGAGAGAAATTATCACCATCATTCCCCTCAAAACAGAAAATCCAGATTTTTTTCTCTAAAAACCGTAGATCTTAACTTCAAAAATGCACATCTTTTCCCAAAAATTACAAATTTTAATGATAATAATCCGAATAATAAAGAAAAAAATTGTTGATTTTAGAAACTAACCAATATATTCCACCCCCAAAACACCACTTTGGCAGCCAAAATACCAGAAATTTCCTCATTAAAAAACGCACGTCTCTCACCTTGTGTTCAAAGCGGAAAGAAACAAATCGAAGAGATCGATATTTTCGAGAGAAGGAGAAAGTTCGAGAAAGGATGAACTAGGAATCTGGGTTGATTTTTTTTTTTTTTTTTTTTTTTTTTTTGTGGTGAATGATGAACTGGGTTGATATGAATGGATGAATTTGGGTTGAGTGAGTTAGTAGATTATAATTTGGGAGAAAAGTTAGTACTACTAATTGAATTTCTAATCTTAATTGACCCAATTAATGTATAGGTTAGTGGAGTAATAAGGGTAGCAATGGAATTTCAAATGAGAAAAATTGTCCCAAAATAGAAACGTAAACAATTCACTGAAATTGCCGAAAACGGAATACGTAAACTATTCAATGAAATGGAGGGAGTATTTTGGCCAAAATGGATTTTGCTAGTGTAATTAATTTGATATTAATTAATTAGTTTGTTAGAAGTGCTTAATTTGTCTATATGACTCCAATATCTCAACTTTCAACGATTTTGTTGTTATAGTGACAAGTTATTCATATGGCGATTCATGGTTATCCGTTTCCAAATCATTTGAGACTAAAAGTGCGCGTTATTGTTGTTTATGTTGTATAGGGAGACCAAGCGTCAATAGTTGGGGGAGCTATAAACTATGTGAAAGAGCTAGAGCAGCTGTTACAATCTATGGAAGCACAAAAGAAAAACGTGGTGCAGCACGACCACCAGGACCAAGGAGAAGAGGAGCAAAACACGGCGCCACCAAATGGTGGGGACGTAGATAATAATGAGATGGGGGAGAGTTCGGAGAGAGCAGCACAACCGGCATTTGCTGGGTTTTTCAGCTTTCCACAGTACTCAACTCGGTCAAGCCAACAACAACTACCAGCAGGGAGCAACTCAGTGAGTCGTAACTCGGCCGCGGGTGAGATAGAAGTGACAATGGTAGACAGTCATGCAAACGTCAAGATCCTAGCGAAGAAGCAACCGAAGCAACTTATCAAATTGATTGCTGGTTTCCAGGGTCTTCGTCTCAATGTTCTTCATCTTAACGTCACTACTCTTGACACCTTTGTCCTTTACTCCTTAAGCCTCAAGGTTAGACAATATTTTCTTCCTTATTTTAATCTCGTTTTTCATACTGATAGTTTAAGCATGTCGTTATAATTTAACCAGACGTAGAAAATGAGAATCGAACCCTTATGGTCGAATTCCTATCAATTAGGCAAATAAGGCAAAGGGTATTTTGATTAAGAACATAGGGACACACATGTGGAAACAATGACCAAAATAAGTTTGGAGGATTGCAAATAATGAGTTAGCCAAAAACGGACTAAAAAGGACCGCAATATGCAAATAGTGATGAAGCTTAGTTGGTGACAAAAGTTATAAAAAGTGGCCTTTACTTTGGCTTGTAGTAACAGAATAACATTTGGCAATAAACCCAAACAGCCTAATCCTATCATTATTGTATAGTCAAATAGGGGACTCATAGTGTTATTCGTTCTTTGACTTTGATCCTCCAATTTTATTTGGGGAATTTAATTTGATGAATTTGAGTGATTCCTTCTTAAGAGAATAATAATTCACCTGATACATGGATACTACAAAGTTGTTACAAAGTAATTAGTTAATCGTGAGTATTAGGTCACTAGGTGCACGTACGTGATTGATGGAATAAAATTTCAAACAAGTGAGAGTAATTAATAAACGCGTTTTATCAAAAGTAATATGTATGGTGTTATCATATTCTATCTTTAGATAACTTGAGTAAATAACGAACACCTATAACATAAAAGCACATTTCTATGAGCTTGATGCTTGTGTAGAACGGTAAAACTCGGGTGAGATGTAATTTGTATATATTATAGTGATGAATTTCACTAATGTGCTTGAAATTCTTTGTTGATATAGGTTGAGGAGGGATGCCAGCTAAATTCAGTAGATGATATTGCAGCGGCTGCAAATCATATTCTTGGTCAAATTCAAGAGGAAGCTGGTGGTTTAATTCAATGAAGGATCAACAATTCCTCAATTCAAGTTTGCAATTTGTTAATTAGTCTAGGTGCTATATGTGCTAATTATAATGTATGTGTGGGGTTTAATAAAAGAATTATCCCCTACTTTTTAATAAGAATAATCATATTATGATGGATTTGATAGCCTGTGTTATCCGCAATTCCTGTTCAGATGATAGTGACTGGTTCTATTCAACTTACATAATGATTGTCTCAAAGAATTCGACTTAATTAAACGTTAAGAGATATTGTTATTCTTCTCTAAAAAAGAAATTAAATAAATGCAGTGAGCTAGAAAAGTTCACCTAGAAAACATTAATTTGATAAATTGCAGTTCCAATGATACTTTGAACGACTCTTCTATACGATTCAGGTTGGAAAACTGACCTTTGCAAATTGCAATCATTCTGTTTCGGTCTATTTCCTGGACCGAACATTATCATAGTCAAAGAGAACATACCTGAAATTATTTCTTTAGATTCTCCATCTAATTTATCTGTTTCATTACCCATACTTTTCCACAATGGGTAAAATGGTGAAATTACATAAATATTGCTTAAATTATTTAAATCGTTTTTACTAATAACAGAAAACCATATACTAGTATTAAATTCACCAGATTTTAACCTTTAGGTGTCCGTCTCAAGAGTCGAATCAACAATGATCTTGGGCCAAAGACCTTGAAAAAGAAAAATATTCTGCGGCATCCTAATGTTTTTCTGTCTGTCTGTCCGTCGTTATCTGCGAGTGAAAGATCCATGCAAGATTTACCATGACGTTTTTACTGTTTTAACTTTTACCTCACTAAAGAGAGTCCTACCAACTTACGCCAAAGATACCATGCATGTGCGACGTACGTATAAATTATATGCATTGAAATCTGGGGTTCAACTGTTGAAAGTGACTTCCAATTATTGGATTTCATTAAGAAATGATTAATTTATTGGTCGGATCGTTTATTATATTAACCAAGCTTAATTTTAGCAGTAACTTTATTCGACAGATTGGTAGGTTGATGCTACATTTGATTGGAATGGTGTGAACAAAATTAGCAGTCATGTAATGCTTAAGAAATGAGCTTAGATAAGACATTATTGGCTTTATTCAGAATTATCATCTACATCCAGCCACAATGCATTATTGACATCTCGATCAGCAACGATAGTTAGGAATTGAAATATTTTTGTCAAAGTATATATGTCGAAATTAATAAATTAAAGTAGATAGGACATTGTTGGCTTTCCACTTGTATTTCCGACTCTTTCATTCACAATATATTGTTGGCAAAAGTTTAGTAGAACTATAAAAGAGCTACGAGTGTCAATAGTCATATGCTTTAGAAAATTTTACTTTAATTTTATGTTATACTGAGCTATTTCCGTTTGTGAAGATTAGTTTTACATACATTGGAGAATTAATAATAAAAGCCTAAGCTAGTGGTGGTTGTCGAAGTCTAATCAAAGGTTATATATCTTAGAATGCTCCCTCGTAGATGCTATTTAATTGCCTTTGACGTGAGTGGATCGGATCCAAGCCTATTTCACTTTGATACCATCTAGAAGAAAAATCTGAGTTAATTCTGTCCAAAAGGATGCGTGGTTGAGACTGAATGATTCCATGTTCATATAAACAAGGTGAAACTTGTGGGTATGATCTCGCTCCGACAAGTAGTTATATATACATAGATCGATGATCGATCACCTACCAAAATATGTTACCAATTTACAGACTATTAATGACATAGTAACAGTTTGGTAACCTCAACATATTGTAATTACATTCCAAATTTGATAGAATGATGAGGATATGACCAACAAATGAGAGAGTGATGAGATGCATAAAAAATGGGCCACAAAGTTTCACACCACCAATAATCTTCGCCTTAGCGTCTAGCATGTAAAAATGAAGACCCGAAATAATTGAAATGGACTTATTACTGTATCAAATTTGGGGCTCGGACCCTACCAGATTTCATTCTAGTAACAAATGGGCCCTTGACTTGGGCCCAATAGTGCGCCTTTTTTTACTATTTTTGTAGCAACACATTCCATAATTTTCCAAAGAATTGAAAGCTTGACGATGACGCCTAGAATGTTACATTGTCACGTCGGCTGTTGCTAATGGCCGTGGGGGTAGCTCGCTTTTGCAAACTAAAGATTTCGATTATGATGTAAACAGTAATTAATATTTCACTAATTCGATTTGTTCGTTAAGAATAATGACAAACAAAGTTATCCAACTTTTACTGTCAAACTAATGATTTTACTGTGGTCGTACATCTTTTCATATGTGCTTTTGACAATTAGGATAAAAAATCGGAATCCGTACCTTATTACATATGGAGGGATCACTAGAACAATACAGCAGCAATAAGTATTATTGATGTATATGTATCTTCAAAGTGATCATAATTTGGGGGAGAGACTATGTTTATTCGACATAACTGATGATGCAACAAAAGACATTAGGGACTCATGCATTGATGGGGAAGTTATATTCTTTGTCCTTGATATGCTTGTCCCTGAGCACAGGGATGTGTTTCGACGTACGAAGAGATACGAAGAGAATAACTTCAACAACACAATTTCATGGTTTTCGTTCTTGACATCATTGCCTATGTACAATTAAAGTTGTATCCTTGTATTGATTGCTTTTCATAATATCTTTAAAATCATTGTTGATTAGTTAGCTTAGAGTACAAGAGTAACACTCAATAATCACATTAATATCCCAAACCTTTGCTTAGCCACAACTTACACGAAATAGTTTAGCTAATTGAGAAAACTTCTCCGATCCATTCCCCATGACTCAACCCGTTCAAATAAATCGAATGTAAAATCATGATTCCTAACCAACACAGCTCAAGGCCAATTATTAGAACTAACATCCTAATTTTACATTTTAGGATTTATAAGCCGATTGTTATAAGAATAGAGAGTGGGGAAATGATAACATCTTTAGGGGTTGAGGACTTCGGGATGACCCAAAATGACTTGGATAAAAGTAATTATATTAAGACAAATTAGAAGTGATATGTGCATCTTAAGCCTTGAAAAGAGTAGGGTTTTGGATGGGATGGGATGAAGAGATGCATGTAGGGGACTTAATATGACTCGTTTAGGCTTATTTGTTTAGTTTTCTAATTTTTTTTTCCTCGTCTCTTAAACTTTTTATCTTCTCTCAAACATTTTCTTCCTATTGGAGTACTTATTTAAAGTTCATATCTTATTCACTTGTTTTATAACTATTGTCTTTTTTCAATCTTTTTTTTTATTGGTAGGAAAGTTCAAAAAGAATATTCCAACTTTGGTTGGTTTTCTCAAAATATTCCAACTCATAATATTATAAAAAATACAATATCATTATTAATAATATTATCTCCTACTCAACCTACTTAATATATTCTTCTTATTACTTTACAAATATCACAGGGGGTGTTGAATTTGATATATCTTTTAAATATGACAATGGGTGTTCGAAATGGAATTTACTTTACAAATATTCCACGGGGTGTTGGAAATGAGAGTAATTACTTTACAAATATCCCACGGAGTGTTTGAAATGAGGTTTACTGTACCCCACGGGGTGATCGAATAGGATTTTAGGCTTTTAAAACATTACTTTAGACACTTTAGAGATGGAGTATATTTTAATTAGTATATTTAACTCATTGAGTCGTTTTATCTTCGAACAACGATCAGACCTATATATTCCCTCTCTAAATTTTGCTCACATTTCAAATGATAAAATTACACATTTTCTTCTTTCATCTTGGGTGAAAATAAGTGTCATATTCTATCGAATACTTTAGATTAACTAATGATCATAACCCCCAATGAATAGAAACTTAACGACGTAGATAAATGTTTCGTTTATGTAATATTAACATTTAAACATAAGTAGCCGGGGTGTTGCACAGAATGGATCTTCTGTCCCACTTTGTGTCCCCTTCTGTATGCCACACCAATAGGAGGCAAGGATTTCACAATAATTCTATTAAAGATTATTTTTAATGGTAAGTTTTGTGAAATCCTTGCCTCCTATTGGTGTGGCACACAGAATGGGACACAAAGTGGGACAGAAGATCCACTCTAGGGTGTTGCATGGGCAGCAAGCTAGTATGATATAATATATAATATATATCTTATACTATATATTAAAAGTTGTGTTAGAGGCAATGACCATGTTCACCGATTTTCAATAGACATCCTAATTAGAAAAAAAAAATCCAATTATTGTCATTTTGCACCTACAATGCTTTTACTTGCACGACTTTTGTATTCTGTTTCCAAAAACAAATCAACAAGTTAAAAAAAGATATATATCTTCCATAAAGGGCGATAAATCAACATGATAAAAATTAAATCGTAGTAATAAAGTAGTATTGATAGTGATATTGATAACTGATTCTTTTTTTTTTTTCCTTTAAAACTTTAGACATGTACCTTTAATGGCCAAAGTAAAACTTTGACAGTTCTATAAAAAAGTCTATCTTTGTTACAAAAAAAAGAAAGTTAAAATAAGTCAAAGTTGTATTTAATTAGTCACTTGAGCATGTGAGATCAACTTGAAAAACTTATATTGTCATTAGGGAAATTATCCTAGATACCCTGAGGTTACCAAAATTTTCAGGTATACCCTTTAAGTTTCCGAGTTATCCAGCATACCCTTGAGGTTTGCGAAATGATGTTTTTTGGTGTTTTTGACTAACGGACTCTAACACCGTTAGTCAATGACTTCATATAACTCATTTAAAAAAAATAAAGGTAATTAATAAAACAAAAACAAAAATACAACCCAAATTTACTTTCATTTTCTCTCTCCTCTCCCCTCCCCTTCTCACACCACCGCAACCACCACACCACCACCACAGCCACCACATCAACAACAACCATTCGGGACACCACCGCCACCTTCTGGAACGCCCTGCTCCGGCGACTCCAAGGTCAGGGCTGTCGTCACCCACGCCCGACACCCCTGTTCTCTCCACCTCTATTCACCCCCCACAACTACCACAAAAAGCCCATTTGATTTACCTCCGCCCTCACCGGCTCCGGCGACGACCCTCTTTGCTAGTGGCTCTACGACACATTCCAGGATGACAACTCCGATCTCTGCCTTGTCGTTTTGTCTTTTGTCATCTTATGTCGGGACCCGAATCCACGGCTGCTCAACCACAACACCCACCCCGTCCACACCCTCCCTCGCCGCCTTCGAGGTCGTCCTCCTCGCCCTTCCCCACAGTCGCCGCTCCTCCCTCATTACCGCCATGGTCGCCGCACCATTCGAGGAGAGAGAAAGATGGTAGAAGAAGAAGAAACTGAAGCGGGAATAGGTTTTGCGGTGGTGGCGGAAGGGGTCGCCGGTCGTATGGTGGTCCTCGCCGGAGCGTTGATGGTGGTTCATGTTGGAGGCGGCGGTGGTTGGGGGTTTTGGAGGTGGTAGTGCAGGTGGTAGGGAGGAGGGAGGAGAGAGAAGATGGATGGCTTTTTTATTTTGGGAAATTGATGGTATTATTAAGGGTTAATTGTTTTAAAAAAAGTCAAACACAATAAGGACCTGACGGTGTTAGAGTCCGTTAGTGAAAAACAAAAAAATTTCCCATTTAGAGGTACGCTGGAGGGATTTTGCAAACCTCGGGGGTATGTTGGATAGCTCGGTAACCTAAGGGGTATAACTGAAAATTTCGGTAACCTCAGGGGTATATTGGTTAATTTCCCTTGTCATTAACCCTTATAATTTCTATGTTAAAAAGTTTAAACATGTCTTACTTGATAATAAATCTGACTTATTTGGAAATAATTCGAACGGTTATTGTACTTAGTCAATTGAGCATATGAGATCTTCCTCATTAATATTTACATTAATTATTATAATTTTTTTCCTTAAAAGTTTAAGCATAAATGGCCCAACTAAAACTTTGACCATGTTATATAAACCATGTCATAATGTACTGTCTTTGCATAACAATAAAGCAATACAAAACAAAGATTTTTTTCTTCTAGATTTATTAATAAGATTAGAAGAACTATGGAGGAAATTAAACCTAGAACACTTGTGGCCATTTTATTTCTGTTACTCATAGCAAGCAATAATCTTATTGAGAAATCTGAGGCCAAGCTTTCAGTTCCTTAGCTTGTTTCGCGACATGCATGTCTACGTGCTTCCAAATAGGCCCAATTTGTATCGCATTATGTGCAGCTAGCTGCAAACGTTCTAATACATCACCCAATAACGATATTCAAGTTGATGATCCTAAGGATTTTTGTAAAGTTGGTTGCGCTATTACAACTTGCTCCCAAATCATCACCAAAGAAAATTCAGGTAACGTGGCCTATTATTACACTCGATCTGCATTTTTCACCACTATGAGTCTATGGAGCAGTAGCTATCTACTAAAAGCTAACATGAGAATTTTGCATCAATATGAATATATGATCATAAGGTAGTTTCGTGTGGTGTCCAAAATACTTGGTTCAGGACAACTTTTACTCCTTATAACTTTTGTAGGTGATTAAGTTAATTATGTACTAACAACCATTATTGTATGCAACAGGGTTGGAGAACAAGAAAAGATGTTTGACTAATTGTGATACGACATGCAACAAAATGTAATAGTCTTAATATGATTGTTGTAGTTTCTCTATGTACGCTACCAATAAGTATTGCCTCGGAATATTGAGCTACACAATAAAACATGATTATAATTGTACGTTCAACCCTCTTTCTGAATATATGTATGGTTTTGTAACATCTTTGGATAGTGTGAGCGAAAAGATATTACAATGCAACTAGTCATTTTTTTCCTTTAAACTATTGGACATCGTATTCCATTACAATGTAACATGCACCGACCTGTGTAGGGTAACAACAGAATCAACACCATAATGAAGCACATTACACATAGATAAATCTCAATCCTTCAACTTAGAAGTAGAATATGTAACTACAACCACGTTGGCGATGACAACAACCACAACAACAACAACGACGATGTTTGATGCATAATCATACATGAATAATAGTTTTGACCTCATTCGTTGCACGACTCAGTTAATACTTCATTCAAAATCCAATAACAACCCGATTGCTTGCATGTAAATATAATATTTGAATTGTTAACTAAAAAGAGTTGTTCATATTATTATATTATCATCTCTTTTTTTTTTTAATGCATCCATATACTCGCCACCGAATGATATATATGAATCTTAGATCACAACTAAACACTTACGCGATCCAAAACCCTTTACAATAGGGCTATTGGAATTTGGATTCGGTCCAATTCCTCAGGGCCACAATCGAACGGTTGAGAAGCAACTTGCAAAAATCAAGTCACCTAAACATAAAATTAAACTCCGCGTTACCATCCGGACACTGACGTCGTCTAGGTAAAGTCACCAGACCGCTTGTACGCTGAAACCCTTAACTCTTGAAGTGAAACTGATGAAAACGATGCGATAGACATATGAGGACCGGAGATGGTGATGAACACATTTTCGTTGTTATTCCACCTTTTATTTTTTGTTGTAATTGCATACAACAAATTAGTCAGTGGAGACAAGTAGAATTGTAGAAACACTAGATCATGGCCCTTCATTCTGGTGTAGTGTGAAAAATGAGTGTAGGAAGTAGGGCTATTGGATTCAAAATGGCCTTTTCCCATTGTATTGGGTTCGGTCATTTAATTTTACCGGACAAGGTCTTGGCAGTCCTAGCATAGCAAATGCATGAGCTCGTCCTTACTCTAAAAAAATATCGTGTCAAAAATTAAAAAAATTATACCATTGGATTCGTTATGAAATATATACTTTCACAAGATCATAATTTCATAATTTTTACCCTTATGATATCGAATGTCAAAGAAGAGTCTCGTAACTTGAAAACGTCATATATATTGAAATTGAGGGAGTACTATATTTTTAAAATTTGTGTTAGAGGCAATGACCATGTTCACCGATTTTCAATAGGTCATCTCTCATGCCATGTGACATCCTAGTATAAAAAAAATATATATCCAATTATTGTCATTTTGCACCTACCTTAATGCTTTTACTTACACGACTTTTGCATTCTCTTTCCTAAAAAAATCAACAATTTATATATATCTTCCATAAAGGGCGATAAATCAATATGATAAAAAATAAATCGTAGTAATAAAGTAGTATTGATAGTGATGTTGATAACTGATTCTTTTTTTTTCTTTAAAACTTTAGACATGTACCTTTAATGGCCAAAGTAAAACTGCTGAGTCAATTCCCAAGTGTGTGTGCAAAAAAAGTGTCCCACATCGGTAAAATAAGTGTGAGGAGATAGGTTTATAAGCTAGTGGGCTACTCCTCTCATTGCCAATTGGTTTTGAGATGGAACCTCAATGGGCTTGTGGCCTATCTTCCCGTATGGGCCTGCTGCGCGGAGCTAACAAGTGGTATCAGAGCCGATGGTTCGGCCGGGGACGCGCAGGTCCGATGTGGTGATGGCTGAGCTCCCTTGGTCTAGGGGGCACTGGTGCAGTGGCATCGGTAGGCCGAGTACGCAGCTTCGTTAGAATGGACCACAGAGGAGAATCGGTGCTAAGGGCATCGGTCTCACGATAGGTTTGCTCGGTTGAGGGGGAGTTGCGACCACACACACATGTGAAAGGGGGAGAGTGTTGAGTCAATTCCCAAGTGTGTGTGCAAAAAAAGTGTCCCACATCGGTAAAATAAGTGTGAGGAGATAGGTTTATAAGCTAGTGGGCTACTCCTCTCATTGCCAATTGGTTTTGAGATGGAACCTCAATGGGCTTGTGGCCTATCTTCCCGTATGGGCCTGCTGCGCGCAGCTAACAAAAACTTTGACCGTTCTATAAAAAAGTCTATCTGGGAACAGGTGAGGGCCTCCCGGGATCAAGCACCCTTTAATTTTGATCATGACTATGTCGATTTCTTTAATCCGGAATACAACCCTACAGGTTTTAATAAAATTCACAATTTTACTAAAAATGGAACGAAATGATCTTCTTTTCTTTTTCGGTTGAAAAGAGATGTCTTGAGCAATCGGCCTACACCGGTTACTGACCTCTATGAACCCAAAAGAGCAAGAGTAGGTTCGGGACCATCTGAACAACCTGACGCGCTTCGGCTTTCAGTTCCTGAAGAAGGCTGAACGAGTGAAATGAGGGGGAGCGGCTCGATCGACAAAAAATAAGAGTAGCCACTGGATATTTACAATACAGACGTGGTGATCAGTTGGACTTTTGATTAATTAACAATTTTTTTTTGCTTGACCTCCTGTGTTATTGTTAATTCCTGGGAAGCGGAAGAAGCAGATAGAGCAAGGGCCTTCTCTTTCCGTCCGCTCTTCCCGAAGTGAGAGAAAGTAAAAATAAGTCAAAGTGGTATTTAATTAACCCTTATAATTTCTATGTTAAAAAGTTTAAACATGTCTGACTTGATAATAAATCGGTTTATTTAGAAATAAATCAAACGGTTGTTGTACTTAGTTAATTGAGCATATGAGATCTTCCTCATTAAAATTTACATTAATTATTATAATTTTTTTCCTTAAAAGTTTAAGCATAAATGGCCAAACTAAAACTTTGACCATGTTATATAAAGCATGTCATAGTGTTTGCATAACAATAAAGCAATACAAAACAAAGATTTTTTTCTTCTAGATTTATTAGTAAGATTAGAAGAACTATGGAGGAAATTAAACCAAGAACACTTGTGGCCATTTTATTTCTGTTACTCATAGCAAGCAATAATCTTATTGAGAAATCTGAGGCCAAGCTTTCAGTTCCTTGTTTCGCGACATGCATGTCTACGTGCTTCCAAATAGGCCCAATTTGTATCGCATTATGTGCAGCTAGGTGCAAACGTTCTAATACATCACCCAATAACGATATTCAAGTTGATGATCCTAAGGATTTTTGTAAAGTTGGTTGCGCTATTACAACTTGCTCCCAAATCGTCACCAAAGAAAATTCAGGTAACGTGGCCAATTATTACACTCAATCTGCATTTTTCACCACTATGAGTCTATGGAGCAGTAGCTATCTACTAAAAGCTAACATGAGAATTTTGCATCAATATGAATATATGATCATAAGGTAGTTTCGTGTGGTGTCCAAAATACTTGGTTCAGGACAACTTTTACTCCTTATAACTTTTGTAGGTGATTAAGTTAATTATGTACTAACAACCATTATTGTATGCAACAGGGTTGGAGAACAAGAAAAGATGTTTGACTAATTGTGATACGACATGCAACAAAATGTAATATTCTTAATATGATTGTTGTAGTTTCTCTATGTACGCTACCAATAAGTATTGCCTCGGAATATTGAGCTACACAATAAAACATGATTATAATTGTACGTTCAACCCTCTTTCTGAATATATGTATGGTTTTGTAACGTCTTTGGATAGTGTGAGCGAAAAGATATTACAATGCAACTAGTCATTTTTTTCCTTTAAACTATTGGACATCGTATTCCATTACAATGTAACATGCACCGACCTGTGTAGGGTAACAACAGAATCAACACCATAATGAAGCACATTACACATAGATAAATCTCAATCCTTCGACTGAGAAGTAGAATATGTAACTACAACCACGTTGGCGATGACAACAACCACAACAACAACAACGGCGATGTTTGATGCATAATCATACATGAATAATAGTTTTGACCTCATTCGTTGCACGACTCAGTTAATACTTCATTCAAAATCCAATAACAACCCGATTGCTTGCATGTGAATATAATATTTGAATTGTTAACTAAAAAGAGTTGTTCATATTATTATATTATCATCTCTTTTTTTTTATGCATCCATATACTCGCCACCGAATGATATATATGCATCTTAGATCACAACTAAACACTTACGCGATCCAAAACCCTTTACAATAGGGCTATTGGAATTTAGATTCGGTCCAATTCCTCAGGGCCACAATCGAACGGTTGAGAAGCAACTTGCAAACATCAAGTCACCTAAACATAAAATTAAACTCCGCGTTACCATCCGGACACTGACGTCGTCTAGGTAAAGTCACCAGACCGCTTGTACGCCGAAACCCTTAACTCTTGAAGTGAAACTGATGAAAACGATGCGATAGACATATGAGGACCGGAGATGGTGATGAACACATTTTCGTTGTTATTCCACCTTTTATTTTTTGTTGTAATTGCATACAACAAATTAGTCAGTGGAGACAAGTAGAATTGTAGAAACAATAGATCATGGCCCTTCATTCTGGTGTAGTGTGAAAAATGAGTGTAGGAAGTAGGGCTATTGGATTCAAAATGGCATTTTCCCATTGTATTGGGTTCGGTCATTTAATTTTACCGGACAAGGTCTTGGCAGCCCTAGCATAGCAAATGCATGAGCTCGTCCTTACCCTAAAAAAATATCTTGTCAAAAATTAAACAAAAATTATACCATTGGATTCGTTATGAAATATATACTTTCACAAGATCATAATTTCATAAATTTTACCCTTATGATATCGAAGGTCAAAGAAGAGTCTCGTAACTTGAAAACGTCATATATATTGAAATTGAGGGAGTAATATATTTTTAAAATTTGTGTTAGAGGCAATGACCATGTTCACCGATTTTCAATAGGTCATCTCTCATGCCATGTGACATCCTAATATAAATAAAATATATCTAATTATTCTCATTTTGCACCTACCTTAATGCTTTTACTTACACGACTTTTGCATTCTCTTTCCAAAAAAAATCAATAATTTATATATATCTTCCATAAAGGGCGATAAATCAACATGATAAAAATTAAATCATGGTAATAAAGTAGTATTGATAGTGATATTGATAACTGATTCTTTTTTTTTTTCTGTAAAACTTTAGACATGTACCTTTAATGGCCAAAGTAAAACTTTGACCGTTCTATAAAAAAGTCTATCTTTGTTACAAAAAAAACGAAGTTAAAAATAAGTCAAAGTGGTATTTAATTAACCCTTATAATTTCTATGTTAAAAAGTTTAAACATGTCTGACTTGATAATAAACCGGTTTATTTAGAAATAAATCGAACGGTTGTTGTACTTAGTCAATTGAGCATATGAGATCTTCCTCATTAAAATTTACATTAATTATTATAATTTTTTTCCTTAAAAGTTTAAGCATAAATGGCCAAACTAAAACTTTGACCATGTTATATAAAGCATGTCATAGTGTCTTTGCATAACAATAAAGCAATACAAAACAAAGATTTTTTTCTTCTAGATTTATTAGTAAGATTAGAAGAACTATGTAGGAAATTAAACCAAGAACACTTGTGGCCATTTTATTTCTGTTACTCATAGCAAGCAATAATCTTATTGAGAAATCTGAGGCCAAGCTTTCAGTTCCTTGTTTCGCGACATGCATGTCTACGTGCTTCCAAATAGGCCCAATTTGTATCGCATTATGTGCAGCTAGGTGCAAACTTTCTAATACATCACCCAATAACGATATTCAAGTTGATGATCCTAAGGATTTTTGTAAAGTTGGTTGCGCTTTTACAACTTGCTCCCAAATCGTCACCAAAGAAAATTCAGGTAACGTGGCCTATTATTACACTCGATCTGCATTTTTAACTACTATGAGTCTATGAAGCTGTAGCTGTCTACTAAAAGCTAACATGAGAATTTTGCATCAATATGAATATATGATCATAAGGTAGTTTCGTGTGGTGTCCAAAATATTTGGTTTAGGACAGTTATTACTCCTTATAACTTTTGTAGGTGATTAAGTTATGTACTAACAACCATTATTGTATGCAACAGGGTCGGAGAACAAGAAAAGATGTTTGACTAATTGTGATATGACATGCAACAAAATGTAATAGTCTTAATATAGTTGTTGTAGTTTCTCTATGTATGCTACCAATAAGTATTGCCTTAGAACATTGAGCTACACAATAAAACATGATTATAATTGTACGTTCAACCCTCTTTCTGAATATATGTATGGTTGTAACGTCTTTGGATAGTGTGAGCGAAAAGATATTACAATGCAACTAGTCATTTTTTCCCTTTAAACTATTGGAGATCGTATTCCATTACAATGTAACATGCACTTGTGTAGGGTAACAACAGAATTAACGCCATAATGAAGCACATTACACATAGATAAATCTCAAACCTTCAACTTAGAAGTACAATATGTAACTACAACCCCGTTGGCAATGACACCAACCACAACAACAACAACGACGATGTTTAATGCATAATTATATATATTTTACCATATTAAACTATAATAGTTTTTACCTCGTTCGTTGCACGACTCAATAATACTTCATTCAAAACCCAATAACAACCCGATTGCTTGCATGTGAATATAATATCTGAATTGTTAACTAAAAAGAGTTGTTCATATATATATATATATATATAGGAATTCAATCAGGTCAGAAGTAAAGTTATGTCAGAAGGTCAGAAGTAATCTCAGCCACTCATCTTGATAATCCACTAACTCTCATAACTTTAGTTGCTCCGTAACTCCAGTAACTATAGCATATAACTCTAATAACTTTACAACTCTAACTTAACAATATTTGACTAAAATACGTAATTTCAACTTAATTCCAATAACTTCAATAAATAAAACACGTATTTTAATATAACTCCATTAACTACAACACGTAACTATAATAACTCTAATAACTATAAAATACGTAACCCCGACTTAACTCCAATAACTTTGATAACTCCAATAACTTTAATAATTCCAATAACTTTAATAAAAAAAAAAACAAAAAATTAAAATTTAAAACACGTAACCCGACTTAACTCCAATAACTTTAATAACTATAAAACACGTAACCACGACTTAACTCCAATAACTTTGATAACTTTAATAACTCCACACACTAAAATACATAACTTAAAAAAAAAAAAAATTAAAAAATTAAAAAAAAAAAAATCAGAAAAAAGAAACCCCCATTTTTTTTTCTCTCTCCTTCTCCACCCCCCCCCACCACTGCCACCACCACGTATCAGCCGCCCACCGCCACCCCTTGCGCCGACAACCACCACACGGGACGCGACCACCACCATTGGGTGGGCGCCGCTCCGGCGACCATACCGCGGCAGTCCCGAGCCCGCGCCACCTCCCCCACCCTCCTTCACGTCCCTTTTTTCTTATTTTCTCTCTCCTCTCTCACTCCCTTCCCCACCCCTTATCGTCAGCCGTCGCCGCCAATAAACCCTCCCCCAGCCCTTCCCCTACGCCGCCGACCCCATACACACCACTATCCTCGCCTAAATTAAAGGATTGCAAAGGAGATGAGAGAAAGGGAGGGGATATTATGGGAGAAGGAAGCGGCGGCGGCGTGTGGGACCGGCGGAGGGAGGGTCGCATTAGGGAGGCGTTCACGGTGGCTGGTCGGGGGTCGTCAATGGTGGTGGTTGGCGACGGTCGCCGGCGGGGATGGGGTGGTCGGGTGGGGTAGGGGGGGGTGGGGGAGGAGAGAGAAAAAGAAATGGGAGTGGGTGTTTTTTTTTGTTTTTTGGTTTTATTTTTGGGTTTAATCTTGACCATTGATCTTAAAGAGATGAGTGACTCAGATTACTTCTGACCTTCTGACATAAATCTACTTCTGACCGGATACGCCCCCTATATGAGGTCGTCCCTTCCCGTGAGGCGTGAGGTCTTCTAAGGACTGTCAGATCTAACGAGATGGATGGCCGAGATTAAAAGAATTACAAGCTTAAAAAAAAAAAAAAAAAAGAGGAAAGGAAGGCAAGTCAGATATTCCTTCCCTAACATTCTACAAAACGCACGCCTCTTTTCTCCACTTTCTCTCTCTTCAACCCAAAAATATGGCGATGGATCAAATTTCTACAGCAATGGCCGCCGCCGTGCTCCATCTTTACTATGAAGTTTTTCCCCAAATCATAACCCTAGACAAAATTCGAATTTCACGAGGCAATTTTGCATCATTTTCGGTTACGATATAGAGGCAAATTCGCACCAAAGATCGATCGAAGAAAGGTGGCGGAGTACAAGCTCAAATTCATCTTAATCAGGTCGGTTTTCGTTTTCTTTTGATTAAATCCCAAATTCGATTTTTTTTTTTTTAAATTTTGTATGATTTTTTTTTTTAGATAGAATTTGCGATCACAACATGTTGGTTATTGAATCACACACGTTCTCGATCACACATGTTGGTTATTGAATCACATGTTCTCGTCGATTCCACTGCCTTCGAAGGTCGCTATAAAAAATTCATCACCAAAACGATCTTAAATCAGGTTCGAAACTCCAAAATGTTCAGGAAATTCGTTTTTGTTAATTGGTAAATTAGGCTCAGTTTTATTAATTCATTTTGCAATCACACTGTATTGACTATTGAATCACACCCGATTTATATCATTGATTTTGCAATTACTCGATTTTACAATTGGTTAGGTTATAGAATCACATTGGTAAGTATATAGAATCACATTGGTTACTATATGGAATCACATTGGTCAGTTTATGGAATCATATTGATGAGACTATATGTTAGGCTGTGTGCGATTTTATTTGTTAATGTGATTCTATCCTATAGGGTGTGTGATTCTATTCCATAGGGTGTGTGATTCTATTAGTTAGTGTATGTTTATATTTGATAGCTTGTACGTATGATTATATGTGTGTGTTAGTGTGATTCTATTCATTAGCTTGTGTGATTCTATTGGTTAGTGTGTGATTTTATTCGATAGTGAGTGTGATTTTATTCCATAGAGTGTGTGATTCTATTAGTTAGTGTATGATTCTATGTGTGTGTTAGTGTGATTCTATTAATCAGCTTGTGTGTTAGTGTGATTCATATGTTTTTGGAATCACAATCGGGTCTATTTTTTTGGAAATGGCAGATTATTGTCACAATCGTGTCTCTTATGGTGTGTGTGATTTTAACTTATGGTGTGTGTGATTCTATTCGTCGTTGTGTGTGACTCTATCCGATGGTATGTGTGTTCTATTTGATGGTGTGATTTTATCCAATAGTGTGATTATTGTTGTTTCGAGTACTGGTTATTTGATTCAATGTACTGGTTATGCAGTGATTATTGTTGTTTCGAGTCTTTGATCGTGAGTGGAATCGGTTCTTTGGGGGTGGTTGGGAGGGTGCTTTCGTGTTTAGAAGAGGGACACTGCTGCTATGAAGGAAGATCGAGGCAGAGCAGAGTTCAGCAGCAATTCGGACACGAGTTTGCCATTGCAGAGGGCGGTTTTTCCCCCTGCAGGCCAGGTTGTCCTCTAAACTATATTTCTACAGGTTTGTATGCTTAGGTCAGTTGTGACTTTCCTGAAGTCGATTGTTGCTTGATTTATGTTTGTGACTTTTGTTTGTATAATTGGTGGATATATTGGAGTTGTGGACTAAATTGGTGTTGATTTTTGTAATAGGAACAACTATATCTATTCTGAAATGTTACATTAGGCCACTCATGTCTCACGTCTATTAGCTCAAAATGGTAGAGTAGTGTGCTATTGCACACGGTGTGGGTTCGATTCCCACATAGACGAATTAAAAAGCTTTATCCAATTTGGACCATAAAAGTTGTCTGCTTGCATCTTATTAGGAAATCCGAGAACATTTTAGCTGATCTTCATGTACATAAAGAGTATAAGAGTATAAAGTTGTCTGCTTGCATTATTCCATTTACATTCCGAGAGCATGCGCCGTAATAACCTAGGGCCACACTACTATTTTACAGTTGAAAAAGACCTAGAATTTTGTAGCCGACGAGGGAGTCGAACCCACATCTCGTGTAATACACGATGCTCTTCCAATTGAGCTAGCCAGCTTTCAACGAGAATTTTTTTTTGTTTGAAAAAGCAAAATCAAGCATCTATAGAGTTCTCTAAGCTTACCCCATCCAGTACACTGCAAATACTAACTAGAAATAAGGAGGCATCAGTCTACTCTTAAGATGCAAATTGTAACAGCAACCCAACCAGCAAAACTGGTACAAGCTCTCACACGCTTACTGACATCTGCACCTATAGTAAAGCCTTGTTGCATGGTCTACCACGTTTACCGCCAATCAATGCCTACTGCCGACCACGCTGACAGTACATTTCTGAATATGATATCAAGAGGTAATGATTGTCTTTTGATCAGGAATCCAGACCTTGCAATTCCGTTCACTTAAATCTTATCCAAGATGACTTGGAAAATAATTTGCAACTCCATACAATAATGACAGCGACTCCACAAACTAAAACATCATACCAAAATCGAAATCGTAAATCAAATAGAAGCAAACTAAAGTTGAATCTCGCTTATTTAAGAATTCTTCCAATTTGTGATTCATCACCTCTTTTCAGAATATCTCAATCACATTTCGAGCTCAATTTTCATTTCTAAACAAAAAACAGCTTTCAATTCAAAACATTTCAGGATCAATTTTCGGATCTTCTAACTCACACAAAATAGCAAGATTAGCTAGACGATCAGACTTACACGATTAGTTCGAACAATTAAATCCTAGATTCAAATTAAGCGTAAAATGAAACGTATAAACATAAAATTAGACGCACAAATGAGGCACTTAAACACAAAAGAAAACCAGACAATAATTAAATCACAATCTCACACTGAAATTCAATAAGAAACAACAATAACAGCAAACTAAATTTATCCAAAAATTAACCAAATTAATCGAAAAGTAAATTGGATCACAAACTTCAATCAAATAGAATCACACGATACCGAATACAATCACACACCATACCAAATAGAATCACACGATACCAAAGTACAATCACACACCATACCATATAGAATCACACACTAACAAACTGAATCACACACCTTGTCAAATAGAATCACACAGTAACCTATTTGAATCACACACCAAACCAAGTAGAATCACACACTAACAGTAGAATCACACACCATACCGAAATAGAATCAAACTATAATTTAACTAAATCAAATTATGATTTTTCACAGAAAAACGAATTAAAAATGTAGAAATCAAACCTAAATAGCTCTAGAATAGTCGCCGGAATATCTAGAAACCGCCGTCAGCAGATTCTCGTCATCGACGCCGTCAGATTCGCCGCCTCCCTAAAATGAATTCATCAAACGCAAATTAAAAAATGAATTCATCAAAATCAAACTTTTACCTAGAATGAATTCATCAAATCAAACCCTAAAATCGAGAAATTTGTTGACAAATTCATCAAATCATACCTCGATTAAGATTGTACGCCGGTTGTATGCCGGAGACGAGGAGAGAGCGGTGGACAGCGGCGGCGAAGTGGTGGTTTGCGGCGGGGAAGCGAAGGAAAGCGGCGGCGAAGCGGAGGAGAGAGAAAATAGGGTCGGGATCAGAAAATTTGGGGGAAAACTGAAGAGAGAGAAATGAAAACTGAAAAAAATGAAAACGGAAAAATATCACCAATATTTCTATTTAAAAAGCCGCATAGGTGGCGTGTTGTGAAGCGTCAGATCTGGCTAATCTAATGGCTGAGATAGGACCTCACGCCTCACCTAAGGAGGGGACCTCACGAGATCCTATTTCTATATATATATATATATATATATATATATATATATATATATATATATATATATATATATATATATATATATATATATATATATATATATATATATATATATATAGGGGACCTATCCGGTCAGAAGTATAATTTCTGTCATAAATCAGAAGGAATCTCAGCCACTGATTTAGAGATCAAAAGCAATCTCAGCCATTGATTTCAGATAACTCCAGAACCTGAATTGTATAACTCCAGCCCCTTAACTCCACCAACTAAAATCAGTAACTCCAGTCATCTAACTCCACTAATTAAATTATATAACTCCACTATTATCAAAACACCACCAACTTTAATTTAACTCTCGTAACTCTAACGTAACTCCACCAACTAAAATACATAACTCCAACATTTAAAACTCGTAACTCCATAACTCCACTAACCAAAACATGTAACTCCAACGTAACTCTACTACCCAAAACACGTAACTCCACTAACCAAAACACGTAACTCCAACGTAACTCCACTACCCAAAAACACGTAACTCCACTACCCAAAACACGTAACTCCACTACCCAAAACACGTAACTCCACTAACCAAAACACGTAACTCCAACGTAACTCCACTAACCAAAACACGTAACTCGAACGTAACTCCACTAACCAAAACACGTAACTCCAACGTAACTCCACTAACCAAAACACGTAATTTCAACGTAACTCCACCAACTAAAACACGTAACTCCACCACATAAAACACGTAACTCCAACATAACTCCACCAACTAAAACACGTAACTCCAACGTAATTCCACCAACTAAAACACGTAACTCCACCATAACTCCACCAACTAAAACACGTAACTCCATCAGAACTCCACTACCTAAATTAGGTAACTCCAAAAAAAAAAAAAAAAAAAAAACAGAAATAAAAAACACCTTTCACCATTTTCTCTCTCCTCCCACACAACCAAACCCGACACAACCACCCTACTCCGCCTCACACACGCCTCCACCATCTCCGGCAGTGACTCAATCGAACCAGAAACCGTCGACCAGCCACGCGTCCGTCTCCAATCCCCGACGCCACCATTTTCGCCTATACGCTTCCCTTCTTTCTCGCTTCCACAAGTTTTGATTTGCATTCCTCGGCGAATTCGAGGCTTAGCGACGAGCAGTGTAGCGAAAATGATGAAAAATGCTGGAAAAGATGAAGCTCGACGACGGCGAACATCAGAGGCGGCCGGATCTGAGAAACGAGCGCGAAGGAGGGAGGGAGAAGACGGTTTTCTCGGCCAAACAATGATCGACGGAAGAGGCTGCTATCGGACGAAGAGTCGCGGTACTCCGACCAGTCGGCCGGTGGTGTCGGAACCGGCGACGGTTTCTGCCGGTGTACGCGGCGGCGGTGGTAGGCGGCGCGGGGTAGGGCCGTGGAGGGAGAAGAGGAAATGGGAGGAGAGAGAAAAAAAATAATGTGGAGATTTGAGTTTGGGTTTTTTTTTTCAGTTTTCTTTTTAATACCAGGTTTAATATTGGCCCTTAGATCATGTGAGATGGAGGGTCCAGATTCCTTCTGATTTCTGACAGAAATCATACTTCTGACTGGATAGATTTCCCTATATATATACATATTGGGCTCACATCCAGTGAGAAGTGATAATTTGGTGAGAAATGAGAAGTGATCTCAGCCATTGATTTCGCATAACTGCAGTAACTAAACTGCATAACTCCAGTCACTTAACTGTACTAATTATATTGCCTAACTCTAGTGATTTAACTCCATAAACTAAATTGTCTAACTCCGGTATTATTAGTAACTCCACCAAATTGAATGAAAATTCATTAATTCTAACGTAACTCCACTAACTAAAACACGTAACTCTAACGTAACTCCACTAACTAAAACACGTAACTCTAACGTAACTCCACTAACTAAAACACGTAACTCTAACTTAACTCCACTAACTAAAACACGTAACTCTAACTTAACTCCACTAACTAAAACACGTAACTCTAACTTAACTCCACCAACTCAAACACGTAACTCCAACTTAACTCCATCTAGAAAAATACGTAACTCCAACTTAACTCCACTAATTAAAACCCGTAAATCTAATAAATCCAACTTAACTCCATCAACTAAAATACGTAACTCCAAAAATTAAAACTCGTAACTCTAATAACTCTAACTTAACTTCGTCAACTAAAACCCGTAACTCTAATAATTCTAACTTAATTCCAATAAAAAATGATAAAAATTAAAAAAAAAAAAAACAATTTTACCATTTTCTCTCTCCTCCCACGCACACCACCCAACCCCCTCCCCCGCCACTACCCCGACCACCCACGCAGCCACCAACAACAGCACCGTCCACCACCTTCTCCGGCTCCACCACCATCACCACGTACTCCGTGCTCCGGCGAGCGGAACCCCCCTCCTCCGCGGCATCTCCTCCACCTCTCTCACTCGTTCTCTCTCCTCAAATTATTCTTTTCCCGAAATACCCCCGCCCTCACCTGCTCCTCAACCAACTCAGTCACCAGACCGGCCTCCTCCGTCGAACGAGACGCGGCCGTCAATCTCCGCCCCCTTATTTCCGCTTTCTCACGTTTCATTTGTTTTTCGCGATTCTTTCCCTAAACGCCGTCGAAAGTACGAGGATGGGAGGGCATTAGATGCGGAAAGATGAGAGGAGACCGGCGACGGTGAAGCTCGATGTCGGAGGCCAATCAAGGCGGCCGAATCTGGAAAAACGTGCGCGAAAATGAGGGAGGGAGAAGGCGGTTTGGCGGCCAATCGATGCGCGACGGACGAGGCTCGTGTCCGACGAAGACTCGCGACAGTCCGAAGACTCGGCCGGTGGTGTCGTAGCCGGAGGTGGCTGTTTCCGGTGTACGCGGCGACGGTGGTGGGCGGCGGCGTTGGTGGTTCCGTGGAGGAGAAGAGAGGAAATGGGAGGAGAGAGAAAATATTGTGAGATTTGGGGGTTTGGGTGTATTTTTAGTTTTAATTTTCTTTTATTCCTGTATTTAATGTGGGTCATTAGATCAAATGAGATGGATGACTGAGATTACTTCTCACTTCTCACGAAACTAATACTTCTCATTTGATAGATTTCCTATATATATATATATTCATATATTATTATATTTTTTTTATTATTATTGTAAAACATATATACTCGCCACCGATGATATATATGCATCTTAGATCCAGTTCCTCCGGGCCACAGTCGAACGGTTGAGAAGCAGCTTGCAAAAATCAAGTTACCTAAACATAAAATTAAACTCCGCATTACCATCCGGACACTGACGTCGTCTAGGTAAAGTCATCAAACCGTTTGTACGCCGGAGCCCGTAACTCTAGAAGTGAAAATGATGAAAACGATGTGATAGACATATGAGGACCGGAGATGGTGATGAACACATTTTCGTTGTCATTCCACCTTTTATTTTTTTGTTGTAATTGCATACAACAAATTAGTTAGTGGAGACAAGTAGAAATAATAGATCATGGCCCTTCATTCTGGTGTAATGTAAAGAATGAGTGTAGGAAGTAGGGCTATTGGATTCCAAATGGCCATTCCCCATTGTATTGGGTTCGGTAAGACATAGAATAAGACATCAAGCTAAGTCACATGAAGATCTGCAATAAACAAGCTCTTGAGATTGATCCGAGCATAGTTGGGGCGCTCACCAAGATCTCTTATATGTTTAGAGGCGTAAAAATATGGCCATTTCGTGATTCTGATAACAGAGAAGTTATATGAACTTAACTGATGTTGTTTCCAACAAAACCCAACCCCGTAATTGTAGCAGCTGTTAGCCACCATATGTCTCAAGTTTCAACACAACCCAGATCGGAAGCCACAAACAGACCTATATATTTCCTCTCGTAGTCTTAAAAGATACTAAAACCTTGTTGATATTATGGTGACGGAATATATTGTAATCAATTCATAAACTCTTTAGTTTTCCAATGGAGGGACAAACTCATCTTATCGAACCTTTAGGCTGTTATAGTTTTACTCTTTTAATGACACAAAACAATTACTTCATTAATCGAAATATTACCACTGCGTTCCTATTTAAACTTCCCATGTAATTTGAAATCCTCTTACATTTTCAAATGTCATGGAAAGTTTAATTTGGGGCGGGATGGTATACGAATGTCGTTGAGGTGGACGGACACTAAGATGGAATAGACCTACTAGTATGCCTAATGCCCTGCGACAATATGATGAAAGGCTATCTCTCTTGAAACAAAAGGATCAAAACCTTCCACACCCCATGCTGAACTTACAGGTCATGTTGTACTTTTCAAGTTAGTCCTTAAGGGTCGGACACCCAAATTCCAGGCCCATACAAGCCTGTTTTGATGAACCAAAGAGATTTTCTTATTTCTTTTTGCATTTTTGGGTTGCTGTATTGGAAGGTACTTGTAGACCAAATTGAAGACCGGTTTGCCTTAAATTCAATTTGAGTAGTTGCTAGACTGCAATAATGCAAAATAAACACGTACCAATTTTTATAACAAATTAGATGAACGATTCATGGTTTGATAGCAGCTCCCCACATGGATATTAGAGGATTAGAATAGGAAGATTGTAGAGTCTAGTTTAGGGATATTTCAAGTCAATTGTGTAGAATGGTGAATAATTCCTTGATTATCATCATTGATAACATTGTTGGCATCTATAATACGTACAATTGACTCGGAATAAGCCTAACTAGACTTTAAAATCTTCCTATTCTATCTTCTAACAACTCAAAATTGCCAAAAAAAGAGGGAGTATATCATTTTGCTACGGGTTTTTTGCGAAACCCTACCTTTAAAAGCCCCGTTTTTGCAAAATCCTACCTTTTATAATATTTTTTGCGAGAGACTACCTTAAATTAAAAAAAGTTTGCAAAACACTACCTTGTTGGCCTTTTCCGTTAGATTTAACATTAACTCCTCTTTGACCGTTAGTTGACTTCATTTACCTCCATCTCCCATATTCAATTATACCTAAAAAAATCTACTCTAAAAAAAATTAAAAACATTACCAATTATTTTAAAAAATAAAATAAAATGGGTTTTGTGAATCATTCCTCATGCTTCCTTGTATTTTCTCACATGGTCAAATATTTGGGTATTATTTGGTTAATTTGACGAAGCGGGAAATCTTGGGGTAGGTTTTTAATTAAGTGTGGTGGTAAATTAATCTAGTTGAGCATATAAATGTGAATTTTTAATTGATAATTTGGGCATTTGGGTATAAATGGAGATTGGAGATGAAGTTAAATGAAGTCAACTAACGGTCAAAGGAAAGTTGGTGTTAAATCTAACGGAAAAGACCAATAAGGTAGTGTTTTGCAAAAAAAATTTAATCTAAGGTAGTTTCTCGCAAAAAATATTATAAAAGGTAGGGTTTCGCAAAAACGTGACTTTTAAAGGTAGGGTTTCGCAAAATTTCCCACCCCGCAACATTAGCTGCTCCTTTGAAAAAAAAAATCATTTGCTAATAATATTTTGTTTCAGAACACTATGAAAAAGCCATATATCCATTACTGGAGAAAAAAAAAATCCATGAGTATTAGGCCTAATGCGGACAATTGACATAGGGTCTAAATTCAATTCAAATCTAATAAAAAGAATGTCCATACTAGTACTTGATTGTTGACACAGAGAAACAAGAAGGTAAGAACAAAAAAATAGTACACCGCAAATTGCATTCGATCATTTGACATATTCTCATTTGTTCAATATCTATACATTATGTACACTTAATTACTCAATGATCCTTGGAAAACAATGTAAAGTCTCAAAGATCAAGGTGCCCCCAATTATGGGTTGCTTAAGAACCCCAAAATGTCTATTTAACTAAACCTACATATATTTTCCATAACATCTTACGGAGATATATCTACATTGCCATTATTCTGATTTCGGCTTGTCCAAAATACCCTCTCGCTCCACGAGTATGACCTCTTCATTGGAGTCGGCCGTAGAGGTTGCGGTCTAGAAGAAGAAGAACTATCTAAAACTCGAGTGGAGCTTGAGTTCGAGCTGTCTCTATGTATATGTAGGGCACCCACATTTCGGAAATTCGAACCTCGGAAAAAATCCATAGAGAAAGACCTCCTTATAATTGTGTTGATGAAGTCATCCTCGGCCTTATTTTGATCATTACGATCAATAACATTATTATTACTATTAATTTCTCTACTAGTCTCACCAACCCCACTATTATCCCCTGTTTGGGTTCTGCCTAATTCAACATCACTAGAGTCGTCTGAATCGATCGTCGGAGTGAACACAACCCGCCTCGAGTGCCCGAAACTCGGGTCATTCAAGGCCAACGTTGGCCTGCCCGAGTTGCATGCAACAATACCTGCCCGACATAGCGGGCAGGTAGTGTGTGACCTTAGCCAAGTATCAATACAATCAATATGAAATGCATGCTTACACTTTGGCAAAAGTCTAAGAGTTTCACCCTCTTGAAATTCGCTAAGACAAACGGAACAATCCGTGCCGTCGATCAACCCATCAGATCTCTTGTACCGTAACATTGTGATTGCGTTGATCACAGACTGGTTCAATCCAATGGTTGAGATTAACCAAATCGGGTGGTCCACAATCACCGGATCACGATCCTCATTATTTTCACGTACAAGTGCATCCGTTACATGCCCATTATTACCACCTCGGTCGATATCTGGCTGGGGTGGAGGCTCACCATGGTCGCGCCCAATTATAAAAATTCGATGCCAAAATGTACAATATTTAATAACAACTGCATAATAAGAAGCCAAAATAAACAAACTAGCCAACACAATAAGAACTACTATCACAAGGGGTGACAAGTGCACCCCTTGGTTCCCCGTCATAGTCTCGGGCGATACAACGACCGAGACTGGTGGTAATGGTGGAGGAAGTGGTGGTAGAGTAAAGCCGGACTCCGGAAACACGTAACATTCTTCGAAATTACCACATGAGGGATCACAAAAGTCGGTACATGGTGGGTTTGTTGAGTCATTTGTGGGTATGGAAGTTGGAGTATTAGAGAAGAGGTTTCTAAAGTAGATCCTAGCCATTAATTAGGAGAACATTGAGGAAAAAACAAGGCAAAAATGTATGGAGGAGAGAGAATGAAAGAGTGTAAGAAAGAGAGGAGAGTCTAGTAGTCTAAGGCTTGTCCTAAGGAAGAGGGGGAGGATTTGTTGATGTTCTACACGTTTGAAAAATGATCGAAGGTTGCTGTGATTGGAAAACATTTCTTTTTCAAGTTTTTTAGGTGTGGATGGACATATACAATTAATCATACATACACTTGTACTACTACTAGTACACTACATACACTTTAATTTGTCGTGCTTGTAACTTAGCTTGTTGTATACAAATATGCTTATTCTATGGTGTGTTTGTTTTCTTCAACTCCTAGGCAACAACTTGCTTAATTGAGAATATTGTATGGTATACTCATAATTTAGTTCACATATGTACATGCACCTAATAATGTATGTGTAATGTTTATATCCCAATCAATCAAAATACATAGGAGGATTTGTAGCATTATTTTGTAGGAACGACAAAATTAAAATCAAGTTTGACTTTCATTTGTTCAGTGAGACGGTCTGTCAACTCATCGGATGCATTGCTTATACGGTTATACCATGGTTGTTGGATTATAACGAACATCGTACTGTCACTCATGATATAATAATTGTGAGACGATGAGTACAAAATCTCATTTAAGCATAGCTAATGATTCATATAAAAAAAAAACATATTCATTCATCTGTATTTTTGATTAATAATCGATAATACAGATTATTTCCACCCTTAGCTTCAAGTTATTAGGTAGATTACAAGAGATCCATCAGCATCACAAGTTGATTATAGCGTACTCTTCTTGCTAACCTCCCTATTTTGATATCTCACCATACTCCTAGTCCTACCAAACAACATTTGCAATTTATATCACTGACTTGTTTTTAATCTTCTTTTCAATTGCCTGAATAAAATCATAACAATTCGAGACCATAGTATGCATAAGGTCATACGATTAGTAGGTTACAAACACGATGGAGCTTTCACAACCTAAATTCATACGGATCAGAGTATCTCTTAACATTGTTGTTGTATTATCATGATCTCGAATTCTATAATTTAAGTTAAGATGGAAGAACTGCATACGCTAATTGATCCTAAACTAATGTTCAAAGGACGATAGGCCAGGGCGAATTTGAAACTTTAGAATTGGGAATTTGGGAGGAGACTAGCCCCTCTTAGAAGCTAAGTCCAGGTCAAGGAGTAGAATGTAACAACCTCCTTTACTATTTGTCAACTTCCACCACTGCGTTACTACACCTACACCCTGTCTTCTTGCGTTTGCACAGTCACACCAACTCCCTCAATTTAATCAACAAGTAATGGTATATGTGGTACTGTATTCATGAACTTTGATACATTGTGACACATAAAAGAGAACGGATTTGTGAAAGAGTGCAAGTTATCGACTAGCTAGGCGTAGGACAATTTAACGATAAACTGAATCATGAATATACTATTAGGGAATGTATCAATCATGATCATTCCCCTCTCACACAATATCAATCCCTCCTTATATTATGCACATAATTGATTATAATTAATATGTCCAATATATTTTTGATGTATATTAGGAATAGATAATATCTCGTAATATTTTGTATCCTAGTTTAGCTAATTGTATTTTAGGTATACACATCTTGTACTAGTATTTAAACGGTTCATTGTGATTAATAAAACTCAAGCTTTCATGTTATATTTCTCTCTTCCCTCTCCCCTCTCCCCTCTACATTCTCTACATGGTATCACAGAGCAGTCGATCTTGCGACGCGCTCATCAATGTCTTCCGCCTCATTGTCTTCCATTTCTTCACTTCTTTGAAAGCTTCAATTGGTCGTCGATCTTATAACTTCGACCCTTCAATTGTTTTCTATTGTGAACACAAATTTTCTTTCTCAATCCCTATCCTTTTCTTCTCTTCTTTTCTACTTGATTTTTCCTCTTTCTAATTCACGACTAATCTTGCCTTCTTTCTCAAATAATTTTTTCTCACAAATTTGTTTCTTTTCTGAATTTTTTCAATGCAAATTGATCTTCATGAATCATGTTACTGCCGATTGTTGTCGTGGTTGACAATTCGGCCAATTTGCCGTTGTTCTTGTGGTCAACGAGCGTTGTTGTGGGATTTGTATTCCCTCAACTGTTCTCTCCTCCTTTTTGCCCCTCTTACGTTCTCTCTTCTGCTCCTCCTTGGCTCCATATGTTCCCTCCCCTAACCCTTTTCCTTGCCTCCTTACTTTTCCATCAAGTTCATTCTACCTTCCTTTCCCACGTATTTCCCACAAATTATTTTCTCATCTCTCTAAATTGAATTCTCTCTGAATTATTATATTCTTCCTTTGTCCACTTAAAAGTGTTTTTTATCTTCCCAAATATTTCTACCCCTTCTTTTCTTCTCGTATCTTATCATAATTTTCTTCTCAAATTTATATTCATCTTTTTTTTGCTGCCGTTAGTCGTCACGATCATCGGCACATCTAATTTTCGCACAATTTCAATCGTTCTTTCCCTACTCTGCTCTATCCTCCACTCTTTCTGCCTCTTCTCAATTCTCCCAAATTTACGTAATCTCTCAATACATATATCTCCCTCACATGTGGTCTTGTGTACCACGGTTGTTTCCTTCTCTTCTTCTACCAAATGTATCTTTGTCCCATACTCCTCGTCAAATTCATATATTCTACTTTCTTCTTCTCAACTTTTACCTTTTCAGGTCTTCAAATATATTTCGGGATGATCTTGTGACACCCGTCAATATTCCCATCTCCCTTGTCTCACCCTCATGGTTTCGGATTGGTCTTATGACATCCGAATGTCCTCCACGGCGACTTCTCCTCTCCCTTGTCTCACTCTCATGGTTTCGGTTGGTCTTGTGACATCCGAATGTCCTCCACGGCGGCTTCTCCTTGCCAGCGGTCTCTATTTTTGCCTTTCAAGATTGGACTTACCCTCCGGCCGTCCATCTTGCGGGGGCGTATTAGGGAATGTATCAATCATGATCATTCCCCTCTCACACAATATCAATCCCTCCTTATATTATGCACATAATTGATTGTAATTCATATGTCCAATATATTTTTGATGTATATTAGGAATAGATAATATCTCGTAATATTTTGTATCCTAGTTTAGCTAATTGTATTTTAGGTATACACATCTTGTACTAGTATTTAAACGGTTCATTGTGATTAATAAAACTCAAGCTTTCATGTTATATTTCTCTCTTCCCTCTCCCCTCTCCCCTCTACATTCTCTACATATACTAGCTCTAAACAAAGTGAACGACGACCTACCATTAGATCTACCTTAATTATTACGGAGTACTTCTCTGTTTATTTTCCCTTGTCATAATATGTCAGTGAAATCTTAGGCTGATGCATGAATACATCGTCAACATCATACATAGATAAGATTATCATAAAACGATAACTAAATTGAAAATAACACTCTCTTGGGTATGATAACTGAATTAAAACACAAAGGTAATAATGATAATTCATGGAGATACCAATTAACAGTATAGAGTATAAATTTGTAATAATAAAAAGAAGTATAATAACACTACCAAAACTTGACTAATGAGATGTGGAGTGTCGATGGTCACTCTCCTTACCAAAACCATAGCAACCCCCTAATCCAAATGGCATAGACTCAGCATAATAATGCATGGAACATCAATTAATCATTATCTTATACGAGTAGAATTTGTTGGTAATACTCGTTTTTTTTTTGGTACAAAGGAGCAGCTAATGCTGCGGGGGTGGGGGTATGAGGATTTGAACCCGGGACAACCCCCAGGCAGGTTGAGTTCCTATCCACTATGCATTAATTAATAAGAATCGCACAATTACGAAATGATGTTTTGGTAGTGAAAGCAACCAAATAAACGCAACCAATTAAAATAAAAACATTGATGTTTTGGTTTAAGGACAAAGATGAGCACATTCACATTCATCAGAAGCAAGACATCTTGAACCAAAAAGTCTGCGGAATTGTAGTGATTCACAATATTTTTGGCAGCTTTCAGGTTTTAATGAACAGTCTTCAAGTTCAAAGCTATCCTTGCAAATTTGCCCTTTTATTCCTGCATTTCCAGTAATAATACTGTATTAATTTCTTACTGCAGGCATGCACATTGCTACAAACTTAATGTACAATAATATAGTAGTATCCTATAAATTAAAGCAGTTAGTGAATTGAATGAGTGAATGACCACATAAATTAAATTTACTTGAGACGATCTGTCGATCTAGCCATGCCTAAAGAAGAACGCTAGTATCTAGTAGTGTGTCGTGAAATAGACGCATACAATTCAGTTATTGATAAAATTTGTATAAGACAATCCAAGGATAGCCTATCTGTAGGTATATGCATGCATTCAATTATCAAACACAAGAAGATCAAAGATAAGTTAGTTAGCAAAGTTGAGGAATTAGAACCTGTAGGAAAGATGACTAGGACCATGAGAAAAAAGGTCAGGACGGCCATAACTTTCGCCATTTTTTTAAGAATGTAATGCAATTGTACAAATCACCCACTGTTAATATAGTGAAAATATCTCGCATTTTTGGTAGTGAATGATATGGTGTATCACTAATAATTTGGCAAAATATAATCAAGAAAAATAACTTTGATTTGGAATTTCAATTATCTTAGACCATGTGCGATTTAACTAATTAAACAGTGTTTTCAAATCAGATAAGATTTTTTTTTGAAATAGCAAATCAGATAAGATTTATCCAAATCAAACCAGACTAATTTCATTCAAATCAAATCAAATCAAAATAGAATTATCTAATAACAATCAATGAAACTAGCCTATTACTAATCATTAATCGTCTATATGTAGTAACTTTATAATTTATCAATAAATTCAATTAAGAATCAAACCAAACCAAGTTTATTCAAATCCAATCTGTCTGAAATTGGGCTTTTCCCTTCATTCCTCAATTAGCCTGAGAGGGCCTGATTTCAAACTTAGATATGGTGGGCCGCTGGTGCAACATAATGAGTCAGTCCAAAGAAATACTATGATTGGGCCTAAGAAGAAAGTTATTGCCCATACATCATATCTTTGCAATAAAATTCTTCTATGACACCGTCATTAACACATAAAGTTAAGGTACGGAGTATATGATCGAGTACATTGTTGACAATTTCTCGCATACAAAGTTGTCATTTTTCACGGTGAGATCGTCTCATACATGAAAGGAATTAAGAGAAGACGATCTTAAAAATAGAGATTAATAGATAATCATTTTTTGTAAATTAATAATAAAATCATGTGTTGTACAATCAGTCCATACTCCATACCTGTCCAAGTTGGTGTATGCGTAACGGTAAGATGTTCTTATAAAATGAAAAATCGTTGACCCAAAAACTTATTGGTTCTATCGCCTCATCAGAGTTGAACTTAAAACCATGTCAATGGGCCTGAGTTCTGCCTTAACCAAACCCTCATTATCTTGCAGCATCAGTAGTGTTCATCGTGTGACTTCCACCTCCTCGGCCGGATCTTCCTTAGCTTTCCGGCGAAATTTTCGTCCAACAAAACCTCGAAATGGATTTCAATACGGTCTTCTTCGTAGCTCCACTAGACTATATCAGAGGTACGTATTATATATTAGACCTTTAGCATTTGGCTATGACAAACTCGGTCGTTCCATTGATTAATAGATTGATTGATGAATTGTATTTCATGTTGAAGGAAGCATACGATGACAATCAGGAGCAGCATTGATCCTATTCCACCACTTAATTCGCCACCGTCGCCTTCAAGTCCTTTCCCTGGGTACGATCATTATCTAGCACTCTTACGTATGATAAATGATCTTCATATAACTCCGTATCACACACGGTTAGAGCTGAAAGCTCCCTTCTGTTCATTTCGCATTTTAACATTTGATTTGAATATGTAAGAGAATTTCAAACCAGCCGCGGGTGAATTAACATCTTTTGTTTATAAATATAGCAGGAAAGGATGGATAGCAGGATTTGTTATATCAATGTTATTACCCTTCTTGAGGAGCAAATGGGGGCCCTTATTCACCTTCAAAAGTAATTGACCTTTTCTCATTTCATGTATAAAGCCTATGAAAATTGTCAAATAATAATTAATACTATATGATATATTATTATTATTACTAACAATTATGCATTGTACGTGTTGGTGAATGCAGCGGAGGTGGACAAGGACTTACAGAGAATAGAAGACACGGTAGAGGTGTTGGAGAGGGTGGCGGAACGCGTCGAGAAGGTGGCGGAGGATGTTGCGGCGGATCTTCCTGAAGGACGGCTTAAAAGGGTGGCGATGGAGATAGAGCAAGTGGCTGACATTGTGGCTAAAACTGCCGAATTCACGGATAAAGCCATTGACAAGGTTAGTTGTTATTACAATAATACACTCTGTTTTACCTAATACATTGTTCTTAATTTCTGAAAACAATTGTTTTTTCAATTCTAATCTAAAAGGACATACATATAATTATTCAATTACATGTTGCGGAATGCGGATACCATATGCTAGCTGAATCAACGCTGGCGCCATTTCTTAATTAATATTGTTTCTTAGCTTGATGCACGAACAAGTTGTATGGAGTTGGTGTAACTCTGTAGTTCTATACCCTCTCTTAACAATGTTACAATTGTTATTCCAATTTATTTACATCTGCTTCATATTGAGGCGTCGTAACATACTAACATGTGTAGCTGTGTCAGTTTACCCTACATTGAAATATTAAAGAGTAAGTTCTAAATTGTCAATTATTTTAGGATGAAACCTCGCTTTTGGTTTCTCTATCTAATGCATGTATGCTTTTGATTAAGAGCTCGTCTCAATGTTAACTTATTTGATATACTCTACTTTTAGTGATTGCTTAGTTTAGACATTCCCCTCAAAATTTTATAGAATCGCTTAGTATAAGCAATAGATATTATAAAATATAGAGTGATTGATCTCCTTAGATATTGTAGGTAATTTGGTAACATAGTCTTCCATGTGGAAGGACCAACTCAACCAAAAGTTGCAAGGCCCCAAAAATAATTTTATATACCTTAATGTACAGTTTACTAGAAACATAGAGTACAATATATGTCATCATTATAAACGTAAGTTCATTAGTCTTATTTAATACCATTCTTTTGATTTGCAATATTATCATTTCCTAATTATCGTTAAATTTGAAATAAGAAGGATTTATTTCGACGAATGGAGTATTATATGATTTTATCTATTACTACTATGGATAATGCAGGTTCAAGAATTGGAAGAAAGAGTAGAGTCGTATGTTGAGAAAAGTCAAAGTGATCCAAGTAAGAAGCACGGAACAGAGAACAATCGTCATGACAAAGAAGCATGATCCCTTTGTCATCTTGTTGCTTCATTCTTACTTACTTACGTAGACTACTATACATGTTAGCCATCGTTATGATTTATCTAGTTTTAACTTTTAAGGCATCGGGGTAAATATGTTGCTGTCGTCGTAGTCTTCCACCATTGTTCTTGTTGACCTTGCCGTTGTTATACAAACGTCTTAGATTTCTTGTCTATTCCCTCCGTTCCGATAAATACTTGTACTATTCTATTTTGGGTTGTTTCGTTCATTTCTTGGTCTTTTCTTATTTTGGGGGTGTGATGTTTGTAAAGTTATTACAATACCCTTAAGTTGCCCCACCTCTACCCACCTTTTATTGGTTTTGTGAGTATTTTCTAATTTGTCTCTCCTCTCCCCCCACATTTACCCCACCATATATTGGTTTTTGTTCCATAAGCAAAGTCCAAGTTTTCATCAGAACGGAGGGAGTATCTCATAAAAATGTGAGAAGTTGATGGATTCCAAATTGATCGAATTTGACAATCTAAAACAAAGTTTCTACTATTACCCAAGCCGATATCGTTATACAAATAATTATTGGACTGGATAACACCAAGCTCGATGTTAGTTGATACTATATCGTATTTACGGAGACAATAACTAATCAGATTTCATTTTTCCCTTTCTAAAAGGTGACACAAGGTATAAAATCACATATTCTGTAACTTTCGCGTTAAACGAGCCAACACATGATACATCACCTAACATTCCATTCAACGCATCTTCCATTGGACATGGACACGTAATCCATACGTTACAAATTGCATAAAATCGTCAGTAAAGATTGATTGCCCCTTTCCCATTAAATCATTTTTTTTTCCCATTAAATCATTTCCCATTAAATCATAAATTAACGGAAAAAAGTTGGATGTAGCAACGGCTCAATTTCATTTTTCAAAATTTTGTCACAAAAACAAGAAACCCTCTTCACTCTTCTCTCTTCTCTTCTCTTTTACTTTCCACTCTCTCTCCTCCTCAACTCCCATTCTCTGCAAATCGTAACGAATACGTTTCCCCAAATTGTACAAAAATTTAGGGTTTTCCAAATGGAAATTGGGCAAGAACTGGACAATTTCATCAAGAATTCAATCGATCACACGATGCGTATCACCGTACCAATACAAGCCCTCGAATTGAAGCTTGAATCTCTTCAAACATCAAATCACCGTCTTCGCGATCAGTATCTTTCCCTACAAGCCAAATTAAAGGATAAAGAAACCACCCTTGAACTCACTAGGGTTTGTTCCTTTCTCTTTAAAACCCTAATTTTGATTTTTGCTCTTCTTTCAATTTTAATCTGTAAAGTTTTTGCCTTTTATCTGGGTTTTCGATTTCCTCGATTTTATCTTGTAAAACCCTAATTTTTGAGTCACCCCTTTTTCTGAATTTTGATTTTGATATTTTTTTGGGGTCCAATTTTTTTTTTTTTTTTTTGATGAATTTTTAGGGTTTTTGTGTATGTGGGATTGTGGGTGTATGATTTATATGTGTGTGTGTGTTTGGAATGTAGGCGGAAGCGAGTATGAATGCGCAAGCAATAAAGAAATTTGTGGAGGAAAACCAGAAATTGGCGGATGAGTGCAAGTTTTTGGTGGAGAAGTGTAATAAATGGGAGCAGGAGATTCATCTTTATGAACATGACCGGGAGGCGTTGATGGAGTTCGGGAATGAGGCGGATGAGAGGGCGAAAGAGGCCGAGATTCGGGTTAATGAGTTGGAGGAGGAGCTCAAGAGTGTTACTGATCAACTTATGTATTACAAGCATCAATATGAGACTCTCTCTGTGAGTATACTGATTGTTGTTCTTTTTAGTTTGCAGTTAAATGTGCATTTTGATCAGTAGTGAATAGTGATTATGGTAGTAAATGGTTTGGATTGGATTATGTGTTGTTTGAATGATGAGTTATATCATGCTTATAATGTATATTTGAGAAAAGATGAAAGCTTTGCTTGGTTTAGTGTAGGGTTGAGTATGTAATTTGTGTTTGAGTAAAGATCAGTCAATGTTCGGGCAGGTGAAAGGGCTGTCGAAATTCTTTAGGAATGCCTATTGGCTAGAACCTGGATTTAGTGTCATTGGTTATGGCCTTGTTATTTGATATAGTTTTGAGATCATATCTTTCTCATCAGTCATAAACTCATGGTGGTATTGGATTATGTCGATAGCTTCGTGAATTCTATCTCAGTGAAAAGCTTTAGCTATAATCGGCAGTATGTACTTGAGAATATACGAAAGTTATGTCCGGGCAAACAACTCTTACTTTGCGGATTTTTGCTAGATAGTTGCCCACTTGGACATGGATGGTGGTTATATACATCTTGATAACATTACCTGTTAAAAAATTTATGTTATAATGAGCTGTTTTTCTTAAATTTGGATATTATGATTTGCTTTTGATATAATTTAGTACTTTGACGAATAAAATTAAGAGTAGACCTTGCGAACTCTAGTGAAGATACCCGTGTGATTATTAGTTCAAGTTATTAGAGTATGGACAAGTTAAGACGAAAATTGAGTTACTTCACACTTGACTTGTTGAATGCAGTTGGTTGGTGCTCCCTATTGCAGAAGGCGTATGAATGTTTTTCTGATTATATCTTTTTCGTTAAGTCAGTATATTGTACATTTTGATAATTAGTCTATCTGTCAGAAGCGGACATAGGTCTTCAAGATGAGCGAAGAGTTTTCTTATCGTTTCACTTGGAAATCAACTTTTTATAAAACTTGACTATGATGTTTGGAAACTGTTTCTTGTATAATCTTCCCACTACCTTTATAAATCAGTCAAATAATGTCAGCTATGCCTGTAATTTATCTTCAAACACTTCTGTAGATATTAAATCTTCTATATTCCCCAACTTTCAAGTATAGTGATGCTGGCTGAAGGTACTGTTTGATGTTCAGTGGGTTACTCAGCTGCACTGTTTCGGCCACTTTCGGAACTTCTGCTGCTTATGGCTCATGGTAGCCTATCTAGAAAATTCACTTACATGATCTGCATAATGCCAATAGCGACCTTAAGATGAGAGTTCCAGGGGAACAAATTAGAACCACATTTGGAAGTCACAACAGTTTGATACTAATATTAATGTGCCTGAGATCAGAGGGAATCTAGAGGTTGTAGTGTGATATGTGGTTTGATTTTCCAAAATCTGTTTATGGAGAATCTGATTTTGATGCTTGCGGTGTACTAATGCAATTAGATGATTTCTATATTTGAAGGTAGATGCATCTGTGGATGGCCCACCTTCAGAGCAGATCCTAGTTAATGAACTTGTAGCAAGCTTAGTGAAGAAAAATGAAGTTGCAAGGACAGCATCAGCGTTTTTGGAGGCTAATAGTGACCGTGAAATGTATCGCGAGTTACTTGAAATGTGGAATTGGTGAGCCATTGTCCTTTACTCCTTTCTGCATTTGTTTTTCGAGCACAAGGGATAAGCTTTATAGAGTTACTTGGCTGAATGTGCTTTTCCGCTCGCTATTGCAGCTTAAGACCAGAAACCCAAAATGTAATTTCACTTGCTGCACAAGTAAAAACTCTTGAGAAGGCCAAGGATCATCTGAGGGTCAATCTGAGCAGAGCTGAAGAAGAGGTGCGTAAATCTTGATAATGGTACTTGATTGTCTGTAAGTATCTATCTGGTCCACTTGCACCACCTCATTCCATAATTGGATGATTTTCAGGTGAATGTCCTTGCTGAGGAAAACAATGCACTGGTAAAAGAGAACAAGAGGCTAGCTAAGCTCTGTCAGTCGGAAAGGAAGCGTGCTGGTTCAGGAGAGAAGCATGGTAGCAGTGCCAAAACTAAGGTACTTCTGCAAGTTTCCACCCTGTCTTCATGATTAGCAAAGTTGAAAAATCAAAACTTTATAATTGCCAGCCATACTATATTATCTGATGAGGTACCCTTATGTCTTACAGAGCAATAAAAGGAAAACCAGTCCCGGTATGAGCAGTCCAGTTGACAGGAAGATCGATTTTAATGACATGGACTCGTTGCGGTATCCTCTCTCGCCTTTGAAAGAGAACTCGCCTGGCCCCAAATCACTTAAGAAGTGAAGAAATAAAACAGCAGCAACATTAGGAAGTGTAGATTTGTTCAATAGCATAGGAACGGCGTAAGTGTTGATTCTCACTAATTTCTGTATTCAAAGCACTCCTAAGTCCTAACTCCTCAGGGTATACAAAATCATTCTAATTGGATTTCACATCCACAAAAAAAAAAAAAAAAAAAAAAAAAAAAAAAAAAAAAGCTGTACACCTGTTTGTAGAAAATGGTACTGGTAAATCAGAGAAAGTTTCTTTCTCCTTGATTGCAATATTGTAAAATGTAATTCTATGTTGCTGTTAATCTGTTATCATATTGGGTGTGTGTAACACCTTTTGCTTATTTTAACAGTCGTGCAAATGTCAGCTAACTAGTTCAATAATTCATCCGGTAATGTAATTAGGAGTGGTACTTATAATCATTTGAAGTATGTGACCCACGAGCGATTGAAACCTAACATTGATTCAAGTTTAAACCAAAAGCCGAGTTCGGTTCTTATGTTCGACTTTGTGTCTATTTTCTCGTACACGAGACAAAAACGATTTCGTAACAGATATTTGTCCAAAAAAAATCCCAAAAACCCCTTATCCATTAAAACCTCTTCTCCTTGCAAACATTGCTGCACATTTTCGACAACAAAAAATGGCGCAACTCCATACAATATGTTTCTTATCTTCTTCTACAAGCTCAATTCCTCCTAATTTCTCCTCCTCTTCTTCTTCTTCCTCTGCACTTCTTTCTCCTGCTCTTCAGACTCTTTCTCTCTCTTCCAGTAAACCCAACTCACTCTCTCTCCACCGCACTTTCCACCCCAACCACCACATTATCCGGTGCTCACCTTCAAGCTCAATCCTGACCGTTGAAAACCCATCATCAGAATCCCAACAAAATGATGAAAATGAGGCGTCAACCACAAGATTACTTGCCCAGAATGTCCCTTGGTCGGCCACTGCTGATGATATTCGCGCCTTGTTTCAGCAATTTGGCACTGTCGTCGAAGTTGAGGTTTAATTTTATTTACCTATCAAATTTACCCCCCCCCCCCTCTTTATGTTGTTGTTTACGGAAACTTGTTATCGACTTTTTAGTTTATTGGTGACATGAAAATGCGATGACGGGTTTTTAACTAATTAGGGTCAAGCCCAAAACTTACTCTTTTAATAAAATGTTGAATTTTTTTGTTTGTTTGGTAAATGTAGTTGTCGATGCATAGTAAGACGAGGAACAGGGGACTGGCATTTGTGGAGATGGGTTCGGCTGAGGAGGCTGCTGATGCTTTTACCAAGCTTGAAGCTTTTGTAAGCATTCTTTGGTTTCTTTTGTGCTTTAGTTTTTCATATTATTGTGGTAGAATTTTGAGCATTCAGTTGAAATTATTTAATTTTGTAAACCATTGATTATATAATAGTGGAAATCATTGAGCATTTTAGTGAGGAATTGTTCAGCTTGTAATAAAAATAGTTGAGCAATTGGTGCAAAGTATTCAGGATGTTTGTGCTAGCATTTGGGGGTGGAAAGTTTAGGAGTATTTGCTATGAAGTAGCATCAAATCCCCAATCATTTTGACATCTTACTGTGTTGGTGTGTTGTGGAACCCTTCCCCGGACCCTTGCTTTGCGGGGACACCAATGTGCACCGGGCTGCCATTTTAGTGTGTTGGTGTGTTGTGGAACTCGGATAAGATTCCTGTGGAGAGTTTAGGAGTATTTGCTATGAAGTAGCATCATTTCCCCAATCAATTTGTTGTGAACTTTGGGGTTTCCAAAGTTGCTTAATTCCCAATTTATTGGACTTCTTTGATTGTGATGACAAATTCTGAAGTTTTGGAGGTAAATCTTGTTAGGAAAATTTTCCTGTTAAATTTTTGAAGTGCTTTCATTTGGTTGCTGGTTTTGGAATATGATGGAATGAAGTCAAATCACAAATGCCTCACAAAACTGTGTCCGCGTCTTTTACTGTGAAGTAGAAGTCAGTCGGTGTGGTTTTCATAAAGGGTGATCCGTAAGCAGCCTGTCTATGATTTCTACATAGATTAAGGCTTGCATACGTTCGAACCCCTACCTCGTCATAGGCTGGGGCTTTTAAGCACTGCGGTAATGTAATAATGTTCTTTATTGAGAAATTTAGTTCACTGTGCAGTGTCTTCAGACTTAAGTGGCTATAACATGATTGAATTGTTTATGTTAAGTTTGAATATGTTCGAGAAATTCAAGCTAAATGTAAAGAATTGGAAAGTAATATTGTGTAAGGTCAAGATTCATCTGATATTGTGTATCTACAGAAATGTGACTGATAAAAGAATTTAATGAAATCCTTAGGCTTCTTCTTGTGAAGAGTGATCCTGTCAAGGAATGTAACTTTTGTTGAGTTTTGAGTTTATACGTATGAAACAGTGGAAACCAAGAGGTGAAATTGGCTTCTGGGGCACCGTAGGGTCTCTTGTTGGATTGTGCTTTTTGAGATGCACTCGCACGCTCGAGAGTTGTTTAGTTAGGAGTCGCAGGAGATATGGATGTTTTCCTATATTTCCGTATTTTCATAGTCTACCTTGATGCATTTCTGAACAGAGAATTTTTGCAGGAATTTGAAGGCCGAACACTTAAAATGACTTGGGCTAAGCCAAAGAAGAAGAAAACTCCTCCTCCGATGCCATCTAAACCGCCTGTAGTGTACAACCTGTTTGTGGCAAATTTGCCTTTCGAAGCAAGGGCCAAAGACCTGAAAGAATTATTTCAGTCTGGTGGTAGTGATGTTGTTTCAGCAGAAATCATATTTCAAGACACTCCAAGAAAATCTTCTGGATATGGTTTTGTTTCCTTTAAAACAAAGAAAGAAGCTGATGAAGCGCTCTCAACTTTTCAAGAGAAGGTAACATGCTTCACTTACTCGTGTTATATTTGTTAGCTTCACATTGTTGTCTCTTTTTTAATTTGATATTTAGCCTTTTCCATTTTCATTTCGCCCTTGTTTGTCATCATGATCGTTATGACATTACCCTAGGTCTCCAAAGAGGTTTCTGATTTAAGCATGTTGGAGGGGGAGGAGGGGGGAGTGTTTGTGACAACGTAAAGCCTTTTTTGTTAGAGAAGTGTTTCTAATTTGGCCGTCAACCAAAAAAGGCTACGACCATCTGCTACTTTATGGGAAATGAAGCCAAAGGGTATTTGCAGCCCTAGTCCAATCACTACCAAAGTCAAAAGAATTAATTCAGCGACTTAGAGAGTGGGCAAACCTCACAACTACCACTTATCTAAGCATAGCAACATGCATTCAAAACCAAATTAATCGCTGATGCTTGCTACAAAATATGATAACTAATTCCACCTAATTTTGGAGCATATTCGGAACACCTGTCTCTTTTTTATTACTATAAAAGGCTGTTTTTAGCCATCTCAAGTCACAAAATTGTTTCTGATTCCAAAAAATTGTCCTGAAGGAACTTCTGGGTAGACCAATCAGAGTAGCACGCAGCAACAGATTTGTGAAACTTGAGTCAGAATTGAATCCCCAGACAGAAGAAGAGCAAGACTCAAGTGATGGCTCTGATCAATCTGAGGCACATGATATGTGAATTTGAGAACTGAGACTGCTATTTTTTTGTCCATGAACTCTCTTGTTGAGAAGGTAATTTCTAAGCTCTAAAGTTGATATATCATCTCTATTTCTCTTCTACCTCAACTTACGCGGAGTATTTGTGTTCCTTTACCTTTGCACAAAATCTTTTCATTGACCTTTTATGGTTTTTATGTATCTTGCATCTCACCTTGTCTAAGTTGAAATGTTATTTTATTCTTGTTATGTGCCTATATTGATTTTTGGGTGCTGTCACACGATATTATATTCCTGATGCAAGATTCGGTTTATCCTGAACTTCTGTTAAGCACATTTCTGATGCCACTGGTTCGAGCTTAAGTTGTGAGGAATGTATACCTGTGTGAGCCCGTCCTTGGTGTACTAGGTGCTTTAGAAATCTAGTCCTACTGTTTTTCATTCTCTAGATGGGCATGTCCTTAACTCCTTGTTCTTTTAGTGTTCTGCTGGTGACCTTTCGCATAACCGATTGTTGAAATTTTATAGCTGAAGTAAGATTAGAATCCTTTGTCCCGAACTCATTGACCTGCAGACTCCTACACTGATCTGTTTTGATTGATTAGGATCATAGATCTGTGTATAGCAGACATGCCCTTACGTCCATTGCTAGAGTAACTTGTACAATATGGCGGTGCTACCAACTTGATATGTAGGTTGAAGGTTAGGTTATTTTGACACTTGTCTTAGTGATAGAAGTTTCCTCTAGCTTTTAACAACTGAGTTTAGATCCTAAGATTTGGACATTTGGTACTTTTAAGCTTAGACTTGAGATGTATGGTCTTCTGATTTTTGTAAGGATTGAGTCAGATTGTTCTTAGTTGCTAAGGGGTGCAACATTGCACTATTTTGCATTGTAATCTCACAACCTAGAACTTTAAGTATTGTCCAAGTTCTAGCTTTTTGGCCCATTGAGAAAGTTTAATTTTTTAGAGCATATGAGGTGGGGTCGTGGGGATAGTTGATTTGTGAAAGTCATTTTAAAGCAGCCATTTAGCTGACGATAGCTTACTCCTGAGGACCAGTTGTCCGATTCTGGTTTTTGTGAAACATGGGATTGTACATTTGTACTTGCTGTGCTTCTGGAATTAATATGTGAACTTCCTGCTCTTTCTTTTACCAAAGATTTGAACTCTCGGTTGGAATTTGCCTTATAGTTTATAAATGAGCCATGGCCTTTGTTGAAATTTGGTGTGTAGTGCCACTAGAAGGTTGCCATATACTTTGGTCCCTTTTACCACTAAATAACGAGACATGGACATGAGTCACATGACTGATGGGTTCATGCATTATTAATTCTGTTTAAGCTTGTCACTTCGAAAAGTTGTGTGAATGTGACAGTGATTCAAAAATAATTGAGTTGAAACCTCAAAAAAAAAAGAAAAAAAGTTGAGCTATTTCTTTTGTCATCTCAACTCTATCTTTAGGCAAACCAAACAAGGCAACAACTTGCTGTAGTTTTAGTTATGAAGAGCATTGGACCAGTAGACTCTCAGTGCAGATATTGCTTTCTAGCATTGCCAGGGAGCCTAGAGCCCGAGTGTCCTCGAGTCAGAACTGAACATGGAGGTCTGATTTGGGTTTCCTTTATCTTTGTGTTACCAAGTGTGTGGAGGAACCCTACTGATTTTCGTCATTTCCTACTCTATTTGCGGCTGCAGCAAAAACCATACAACAAAAGTAGGATTTGATACAAAGAGGCGCTTTTGAATATGTCCAATCTAGGATTTATGACTCCTCTCTTTTCGTTCTTTACAAGAGTATTAGGAGTATGCATGTTCATCCTGGAAGGGGCAAATTATAGAAGAATAACACATCCCTCCTGATATCAAGTTTATCATAAAAGCTGCTAGCTTGCATAGGAAAGAAACCATGCAAATTGTATGTTGCTACTTGTTTGCTTCTCACATTTTCCAGGCTTTAACCTTAAGTGAATATTGTTTTTTTTTTTTTTTTTTTGGGGGGGGGGTATCTTTTCCACCGTACATTGCTGCAATGGTAGAGGTTGTTCAGAGTGCTTTTTTCTTTTTTTTCAATGGGATGCTGTTGGGAGCTTAGAGTCCGTGCTTTACACGCATTTCTCCTGCAAAGAGTCGGTGGCTCGGTGTGCCTCTCTGCAGATTCCTTATTTTTTCCACCATACACACATTGTTGCAGTTGTAGAGGCTGTTGGGAGCCGCTTTTTTTATGGAGATACTGTTCAGAGCTTAGGTTGCATACAGAACAAGCATTTCTCCTAGAAGAGTCAGTGCGCCTCTGTGCATATTCCATGTCATTATTAGTTAGGCGCAGGCGCAAAGCCATCTGAACTGACTGCAAATTTTAGTCAGCACAGGGGGCAGTGGGCAACGATGAACATTTATTGATGGATTTTTCTGCTAACTTGCCGAATACGTGACACTTATCAGATTGAAACCTTCTTTCTCTACGTTATCACGTTACCAGCTTTTCTCTGTACTTCTGTAGGCCATCCAGGAAATGACCCATATATCTTTGAACCCATTATCGCTTAGCTGCTTTGTCTCTCAGTGTTACAAAGCTTTTACTATAATTAGCTTGCCTGTTTCTGCCAATTCGTCTAGATATTGGATTTCCTTCTGTTTATTGCTAGCTTGTATCAGCCAATAGTCGTTTTTTTGCCCATTTGCACAATATATCATTGGGAGAACCGACTGAGGTGGTATGGCCACGTGAGGAGGAGGCCTAGTGAGGCGCCGGTTAGAAGAGTAGAAGGGTGGAGAAGTGATAATATTAGTAGGGGTCGAGGAAGACCCAAGATGACTTGGACGAAGGTGATTAGAAGTGATATGAGCTCCCTAGGGCTTGAAGAGAGTATGGTGTTGGATAGGGCAGGGTGGCGAGACTCTATCCATGTGGAGGACTTTTTCTGACCCCTTTTGATTTATTTGCTTGGTTTTTCCAACTATTTTTCTAAAACTTTTTAACTTGTGTTCAAAGTTCATCTGTTTTTTGCAATATTTTTTTAAACCTTTTTATTTATTTTGACGACTTTCTAAATTTCCTTTGAAATTGTTTAAATATTTCTAACATGTTTACAACGTTTTCGAAATTTCTTGGCGTACACAAGACGGTTACTGGATGACGATTCATGTTAGCCGACCCCAAATCATTTTGGGAATAAGGCTTGGTTGTTGTTGTTGTTGTTGTTGCACAATATATCATTGCAGTTAGTGTCCAGAGACGAAATTATTGCTCTTTTGTAATAGTCAAGGTTAAAACTTTCAATTCTGTCATCTGTATGGCTTGTTTATTTATGAAGAAAACTAAGATGGTCCAACATTGATGTAGGGCTTTGTCGTATCTATGGTGATCCAGAGCACTGGAGTTCATGGTGCGCATTTCTTGAGCAGCTTTACCGTGGTATTGACGAAGATCCAAGGTGAACTTGTTGCAGTCAGGTTTCAGCAGAAAGACCGGTGTATGTGAAGTTAGTGTTCTCCAGATATTCAACAGCTTACAGTTCTAAGCATGCATACTGTACCAACACCTCGCACCTATTCATAGTAAAAGAGCAAATTAAGAGTTGATATAACATTGTATTTAGTAATGGTGCACTGTAACTTCTGTAAGTTTGGCGTCATTTTGGACCGGGATTGCTCTGTATTGTGGTGGACTGGTGGAATTGGTGGTGGATATCAATTACACTGATAATGTCAACAAGAACAGCTTCTTGGGTAATTTCCGCAGCTCCTGGTTTCTGCTGTGCATTGGTTAAGTTCCGAAATTAGTCACCTGAAATCCTGCTACAGTTCTTGATTCCTAAGACGGGCGTGGTTTAAATTCCTCTCTATTTATATTGTCTACATTAAGTTTGAATATCTCTCACACGTTCAAATTTTGACGTAAACGGTAGGGAAAGGATGAGAGGATATACTGTTTTGAATTTGAAAACATAAGAGAAGTCCCACAAGATCGAGTTACTAGATTACAACCACCGATTGCTTGGACCAAAAGCAGGGCATATATGCAGACTATGCAGTTACTCTTACTCATTTTGCTTTGCTGGTCGTTATATAATACTCAGGATTATATGATGGTGTGACCGTGTGAACCAGCATTATATACTTGCTCGGTAAACTTAAGCGTCATACAGAAGTTTCTAGCTAGTCACTCACCCTCGTTAGACTATATATACACCCCTTCCTCACCCTCTCTCTCTCTAAGCAGCTAATCACAAACAATAGCCAAATGATGACTACAAGATGTGCGTGCATAGCAGTAGTGGCGCTATACTTAGCCGTGCCAAGTTTCGCAACCGTGTACACCGTTGGCGACTCGTCTGGGTGGACCCTCGGTGTTGATTATGGCACTTGGTCCGCTTCCAAACCTTTCATCGTTGGTGACAGCCTCGGTTAGTATCACTCCCTCTTGCACTACTACTGCATACTGACTGTCCGGGGAGACGGTTTTAATATAAATTATGGTTCAACGACGTTATAAGTTTCAACCAAACGAGTACTAAACTTCAAAAGAAGTACGGAGTACTACTTTGTCTTAGTGCGTGTGTGTTACATATACCGTTTACATATAACGTAGCATGTACATTTACTATAGACCTCATGCGTTAAACTTCAAAATTTTGGTACGAAAGAGAAATTCATGTCAACATTAGACAATTCTAAGTGTCGATACATCAGACTTCTAGCATTTGACATTGAATTGAAAAATCCTCGTATCAAATTATGACTTGGTTTAATTTCTCATATCATTTTGACATTTTGTTGTGGGTGTATATGTACATATATTGTGCAGTGTTCAACTATGGAAGTGGACACACAGTAGACGAAGTTAGACAAAGTGACTACAAAACATGCACAATTGGAAGTCCAATAAACACAGATAACAAAGGAAGTACAACCATTCTCCTTCAAACTCCCGGTCCACATTACTTCATTTGTGGGGTGATTGGCCACTGTGGAAGTGGCATGAAGCTTTCCGTTAACGTTTTAGCCTCTGGAGGCGGCGCCGCGTTAGATGTTCCTACTAATGTTACACCATCTACCACTGCTGGCTTTCCGCCTGATACATTTCCGGCCTCCACGACCGCTGCCACCCCTGTCATGATCCCTGACTCGGTCGTGTCGTCGGGGAGTTTCTCTTCTCTTCATGGTGTGCTTATTGTTTGTGGGATGGCATTGGTAACTCTAGCTTACCTAGAATGATAATGTATATATATGATCTCGTAATAATAACATGTAAGTTGTAAACTTGTAATGGGTTATTATTATTGGAGGCAGTGTTTTTTAAGTTTTGGACGTTCCGACGGTGTATTATTTGATGTAATTATGTAATGATCTAAGTTCTCCAAATTATCTCAATTTAGGAATGTGCTTCAAAAATGTTGTCGTATTCAAAATAAGAAGACGGTTTTACATGAGACTTCATCATTAAGCTCATGTTTCCCTTTGTTCTAAAGAAAGAGCAGTTAAAAACTTTGGACGTACATACTTTTGTGTTTTGCTCCCAAAGGCAAAAGGAAAATTACAAAGGGAACAACGGATCCCTTGTGAACTAAGCATTCAAATTTGGCTTAGCTTTTTTGGTTCTTATATGGCCCAGTTCGTACGTCGTACCATATGAGTGTTTCAATAATGATGAATGATGACAAATGATATGGCGCAATTCATAATTCGTATAAGGTAGCGTTTGGAAACATCAATTTGAAAATTTGTAATCATTTCAATTCCATCATTTGAGAATGTGTAATTCAAATATAAATCAAATGTTTGGGGAGGGTGGGATTTCAAAATGACACAACTTGAGGTGTCATTTGTTTTTAGCCTAATTGGATGTGATACAAATTCCAAAGGATTTGACACAAATCCAAATTCTCAAATTCTTGAGTTCCCAAACATGGGATTTGTGTCAAATTTGGATTTGAGAATCAAATCCTTGTTTCCAAACACACTCTAATAGATCTTTCTAAATTTCAATTTCCAATTTCGTCCGGAGTTTGAATTTTAAGTTCAAGTAGTTTGAATGAAGGCGGGTTGCTCGTCATCATGTTTCGAAACATGAATCGATTATCAGTCTTGTTTCGGTCACTCTAGACTCTTAGCAACATGTATCATCATAATGCCATAATTACGAACGCTAAGTTTATCATCGAATCGACATTACATGAATGAGAATAGCTCGCCAAAATTGCTGGAGGCTCAATCAGGCTTGGCTTGGGCCTGATTCGAGGCTCTAAAACCTCAAAAGACCACTTCTAAGCCCAATAGGCCCAATTGCAATTAGGTCTAGCTTAGTCCATAATTTATGTACTAGAGAATCTGAGCATGACTTATGCGTTGAGGTCATTCAGGCTGCTATTGTCATGCAAAATATAACTCATGTTTGACCACATCTACAAGAATATGACATATCACATATGGTCCATTTCATAGCTCAAACAAGGCATATTGCTAATACAAGTTGGTCTTGAGAAGCTAAACTAGTTAATTCGCAATTGTAAAGTATCTCGTCTTTATCAAGTGTCTAAGTCATTGGATTTGGTCGTATACGTATATCCGTTAACTAAGATAATTTGACTACGACTACTTCGTAATATGATCGTTAGACAATTAAAGTTTTTGGAAGATTTCGCGAATAAACCCAAGTCTTCACCTAATAAGACTAACATTGTCGAACTCACTATTTCACGAAGGATTCACGTACGTTGCGTCACCATCACGATTTTACCTTATCATGATTTGGTCACAACTCACATAGCACAACTCTTATTCGATAAATGAACAAGTCCATTAAGAAAAGTAGTACCAAACGAGCACTTGCCACTTCCAACACCCACAAGTAGACGCAAAGCTCAACTATAAATTTTTAAAACTCGCATTAAACTCGAATCTTCACTTAGTCAGGCTTTGACATGGTCCGATTCAATTTTCAACAAATACCTAGCAACTCCAATAATTTCAGAACAAATGAACTTTCAAACCAATAAATTCAATCATCCTTACAAAACTAACTATAACATTGAACTTGATCAATGCTCTTATATTTTTAACGTCTATTATAAGCTTCACACATTAGACTGTAATAGTTGAAAACACTACATAAAAGTACTAGTCTAATCTCAAAAACTTCACTGTACCTGGTAAAACGGCGACGTCTAAAATTAAGTCTTTCTAATAGTAACTTCAAATTAGGTCAAACTGTGACACTCCGCACCAAATTCGATTTTGAGTATGAAATCAAATCCTTTTTTCCAGTATCCAAACATAACATAACACGGTTTCGCCGTTATGCCACTCATCTACAATAATAGTATAATCTACTCAAAACACATAACACAACTTTTACAAGTTCTTAACCATTCTAAGACCACAATATGCGCATTTCTTTTGATTTCATGACCTCTAAACTTTCTTCCAGTACGATGAACAAGTCCATTGAGAAAAATAACACAAAATGGGCACTTGCCACTTCCAAACATCCAAAAAGCAGTGCCCAAAGGCCAAGGGAATCACTTTAAAGGGTAACATTTATATCCTCCTTTCTTTTTTTGTAGGGAGTATAGAATAGAATAATATAACTACATAAATATATCTAGAATATAATTAGAATAGAATATGAAGAATCAGCCAGAACCCAAAAAAAAGCCAGCTAACGGTACTCTGGAACAAGCACTTGCACATGGGAATCCTTTGTCACCTTTATACTCCAACAGGCAACAGCTGTTTTTATCTCTTCCCATCATACTTCCTCAGACACTGACATCTGTCCCCCCGACTAACCCACTCTGTAAAATGTAAAAACGCCTTTGGATCAACAAAGCCCGAGACGATAAATTTGTATACAACGATTACACTCGTTCTTAGTTTTTCATAATGCAGAACGAGATATGTAAAACCGTCTTCACCATAAGATTAGCAAAATCGTGTAAAGTTGCACTAAAGGTGGAGGACTACTGTAGGATAACTTCAAGATTACAGTTTTAAGCTTTTGTGTTCTGTGATGAGCTGTTTTTTGGTCCTTGTTTTGGAGGACATACACCATTACCATTTGGTAACTAAAAACAGTACAACGTACTTGCACTAGCAAACAAGCTCCATCAATTACCCTAATTGGCGTAATTAATCAAACACTAATTAATCCTGCTTTATGAACCGCGTAATTATCGATAAGCAAACAGATATAATGCACATGCATCGAAATCATACAAAAAATAAACAAACATTAAAATCAAAAGACCGACATAATTAGAAACAATAATAATAATATAATAATCAATAATGATGATATTAATAGTAATAATAATGTAACAACAAATGAAATGGGAAGGCGTGAGTCATGAGTCTCTCTCCCAAAATCATCTCACACACCGAGTCACCGACCACCGACTCACAACCCACCGCCATCAAATTAAAAATTAATAAAAAAAAAGGGAGCGAAAATTAAAATTAAAATTAAAAAAAATAAACAAATGTACTCAAATCCAAAATGAGAAACACTATTAAAAAAAAAAAAAAAGAGGAATTAAATCTCTCTCGAGAGAGATCCGGATCTAGAACATCAAAGCGGAGACGAATGCGACGGCGACGAAAGATCCACCGAAGACGGCGACTCTGTTAACGCCGTTAGGTGCTGAGTCAGGAGAACCGGCGGGAGACAGGCTAGCACCGGGACCGGAAGCGACGACGGCGGGGCCAGATGCGACGGCGGAAGGACCTTCAGCGGCGGCGGGAGTGGCGGCGGGGGTACCGGCCATGGGTGGTGCTGGTGGTGAGGCCATTGGAGATGAAGCGGGAGTGGCGACGGTGGTTGGTGGCATGGCGACGACGGTAGGGGGAGTGGCGGCCATTGGTGGCATGGCGACGACGGTGGGGGGAGTGGCGACGGCGGGGAGTGGTGATAGGGAAGGAGATGCGGCGGGGGATTGTGCCATCGCGGCGACGGCGAGGTATGCGAAGACGGCGGCGATGAATAGTCTGGCCATTTTTTTTAATTAGTAATTGAAAATTGAGGAGAAGCTTGTTGGTGAAGATTGAGTAAAATAAGATCTCTCTTTTCTCTGTTCTGTGTAATGTGTGTGAGTTTTGTGAGAGAAGAGAGATTAAGTGGAGAGAGAAAGGGAGGGGTGGAGGGGTTTATATAGAGAAGTGTGAGGGTTTTAAAAAAGGTAAAATAAAAAGAAATTATTAATTATAATTAGTGAGGAAGACTTTTATTTTTGTTGTTGTTGTTAATTATGAGGAGATTACTTGGATTAATTAACAAGGTTTAATAATTTGACATTATTATTATTATTATTGTTAAGAGAAGGAGATGAGATGAGATGCCACTAATTGTATTATGACAACTCATTCCCACGTTACCGTGTTGGTGGACCCCACTTTTAATTCCTAGCCGTTTCTTCTTCTTTTATTTTCATCCCGCATCATAATCAAATGTATCATATGCCGTTTCTTTCCTTTTTGATACGGAGAATGAATATCAATGGTGTTGATTTGTTGGATAATTACATGGTATGAGTATCTGTGTCCATGGCCGGCTATTAGCATGTGCAGACGGCGTGGTCGCACAGGGCCCCCTATCTGTGAGGGCCTGATATATATAAATTATGTTGGTTATTTACATAAACTTGGATGCAGCGCAGTGGGTTAGACTGGGTGTTTTACTTCGCAAGAATTAAGGGTCGCGTGCTCAAACCATATCGGAAGCAATTTTGCTTCATTTCTGCTAATTATGGCTTTCTCTAATATTTATTACCTTTTTGAGCTTATTTTATTCCTTTCACACATTTCTAATTTGGTATAAACCGTATTAACAAGACTGAAATACTTTTTTAGTATAAGTAGAGGGGCCCCAAACCCAATAATTATATTTCGCAGAGGGCCCCTGAAAACTGTAAGACGACCCTGTCTGTGTCTATGTATTTTTAGCTCTGAATTTGAACAGATGCAATGTAGAATGAATTTTTAAGTAACAATGAATCGTGACAGTATATAAAATATGAAATTTACTTGAATTATCTCAAAAAGATCTGTTAGTGTGATGGTTTAATCCCTACGCTTCACATTATTGGTTACGCCATTTCCTTGTAAAAATGAATTGATTGAGAAGTAATGTTGGTTTGGATGCCGGGTAGTTGTTGGAGGACCAGTGTCTCGCGTGATCGTTCTATGTCTGAATCATCATTGTTCATGTTTTAATAGATTAGTAAATAGAGAAGTTTTAACCAATAAATATTTGTTTTTAAATTTGAGCTATCTTAGCGAATCCGAATTATTGTAATACTATGAGCTAGAATTAGAAATAGCCAGCTGAATACAGGGCATACAGCCCATAACAACAACAGTTAATTAATTTTATCTATTTATTTCAATGTTTGTTTAGAACAAATAGACAAATGATTTGAGAAAAAAATTAAAGAAATAGATAATCTGGACTGTACAGGTGTAGGATTAGCTGGTAAGTAAGGGGAAAGGGGAGGTTGATCGGACGGTGGAGAGTGAGGGAATAGGGTGGTAGTCTGTGTGGGTGTTAGGTTGATGATAGGGACATTATTTTGGACCGTTTGAAGGACGTTTTTAAATGTTAATTTAAGCAAGCTAAAGTTTTAGTATGTCGACCGTTATGATTAGCACGTTGTTCGCAGACTGGTTTTCCGGTTTTCCCAGGTCTTTGCCGTTGTACCCTTTACTATATTCGCATTTGCTTCCCTTTTGTTGTCTTAATAACGGAACTTTAGTACGGAGTAATCCCTTTGGACGTTTCATCAATGCTCGTTCGTTAGTATGTTCAACTAGGGTTGTGTAGGCTCGACTCAATTGTTCGAAACAAACACCGTTATGTTTGTGACTAGGGTTGTGTAGGCTCGACTCGATTGTTTTGGATACGTGCATATTTATAATACGTATTGTAGCATAACAAGTTTGTTAACGTCTGTGCTTCTTTTAGTTTGTTATGCATTTGGATAGAGTTCAATTGGTTCATTACCAAAACTCTTGATGCTTAGCTTGGTCATAGGAACCTGAGATCCGAGTAGAAGACAATTACCTAACGCTAATCACTTTACTACTCGAATATGAATCAGTTTTATCAATGTCTTTGACATAATTAAAGGTTAGGTGATGCATTGTGTATTATCGCTGCACATAAAAGGTGAATGTTCTTTTTTCTCTCACATTAGTACGTGCATTACCAGTCATTGAAGACTTAAAGCTCTTATCACCCTATATATGTCGTTTCACATAGAGACAGTAAATCGCCAAACATTTCTCGAGCTCGGAAGAGAATAAATGACAAGGGGCGGCCGAGAGTTAGTACTCCCGATGGTTAAGCCATGTAATGCGGTTGCCTAGTCCCTTAAATGTATAATCATAGGTTCTAAGAAGTGGCAGATAAAAGTAAAGGCATGTGCTCTTTTGTTGTTTTGTTCTGCTTCGAAGATTGTTAGTGAGTAGTAGTAATAATGTAAGAGATTTGTTTGTTTGTTTTATTATAAGGCCACAAAAATGGTAGAGCCTTGAATAATTATTATAGAGAGGAGACAACCAAGGTCACTGACAAATAGTAACACATGTGCTTTGCTCGTATGCTCCTGCTTCAATTTCCGCCCCCTTTCTTAGTTTTATGCCTGTGTCTATGTTATGGTTTTGCCAACTTATCACTTTTTTTTTTTTTTTTTTTTTTTTTTTTTTTTTTTTTTTGAAAGGTGCCAACTTATCACTTGTGTATGAAGAAGCCAGACAATCTATACAGACAAACCGAACAATGGACCATTATTAACTTGTTATGGGGTATACTATCGGTTTTCCGAATGAATCATGCACAAGTATAAATGATGCTCCTATCAATATAAAATATACTGAAATTTTTCGTGGATTTGTCGGCTTAACTATTTTGCGCATGATGCTCGGTGTATCGTGTAGCCTATACATGTCAACCAAGCGTCCAAGGGTGATTACAAATTTACAAGATATGTACTCCTTCCACTTTTGCTCGGTAATAAGGCGAATGTACATGGTTATTGCGTGTGATTGTTTTGCATCTACCTTGAGTTTAACAATCTGACCCGAGGTTACCCCAAACATCTTGTCATGTTAAAAAGAATTGAGAGTATAGTATGTTTGACATTTTGCAATCCAAAGTCAAATTTGTAATTCTAAAAAATAACGGTAGTTAACTAGTTATAAAGCTCCACGAAAACTACTTAAAAATCTTCTATGCTGAAATGTTATGACGAATTTGACATGTCAAGCTTTGTGCTTGTGCATAAACTAACCAAGAAACGCCTTGGGAAAGCAACTACAATTCTACAATACATAACTTCAACTTAAACTCTTGACTAAACTCATTCAAAAACCTTAATTCGTCTTGCTCACTGTAATAGTAGCATCATCCAAACGTTATTGCATAAGCACTAGCTTTTGACATTGCTAGTATCGTAAGATACATTGACAAATTCCATACTTCAATAGTCACAAACTTGCTGTAGAAGCAACAAGGGTTTGGACTTGGACCGTAGGAGTTGCAATTGTAATTAATCACGGCAATTGTAGATAGCTAGATGATCTTCTTACGCGTCTTAAAAACTTTTTACTCACTTAGACATATGATATGTTGTTCTACAAGTCATGTCAATAAGAAAAGCTTTTATTCATATGACTCATATCATATGTTACTGCAATTCTACATATAAGCGCGTTAAGATTTCTCATTTCTGTTCCACTAATCTTGATTATAGTATAAGCTATCAATTTCAACTCTCGTTCGATCTTTCTAGAACTTCCACTCTACGCTTGTACTCTACACACAGACGCACTAAGTCCGAAATCCTATGAATGCACAAGTGTTACGACTTAAGGTGATAAACCTTATCGCCTTAAAAGCCAATTCAACTCATATTCAGACTAAATCGAAAGACGCAGTGACGAATCTAATCTAATCTAATACTATATATTAAAACCCGAAACCAAGTCTTTCCTAGGACGACACTTGGCACACATTAATTGGATAGAATATAAAAATAGCATTAAATACAATTATCGGTTATGATATGGTAATAAATTATCATACATTAATTGGATAGAACATAAAAATAGCATCAAATACAATTATCGGTTAGGATATGGTAATAAATTTGGCACACATTAACTGGATAGAACATAAAATTAGCATGAAATACAATTATTGGTTAGGATATGGTAATAAATTATCATACATTAATGGGATAGAACATAAAAATAGCATTAAATACAATTATCAGTTAGAATATGGTAATAAATTATTATAGAGTAATATAGTATTAGCTAATTTATGTAAAATAATCATTATGCTAATTTATTAGAATAAAAATAAGGCAACATTTTTTTTATAAAACGTGTATAAACAATATAAATATATAGCCCGAGCGTGGCACGGGCATGCAAACTAGTATATATATGTAATCCTGAACCCGCTCAATTCTCATGCGGACACTTGGCCATCTATGATTGGTTAATACAAAAAATACTAAAACATGTCAAAATAAATAAATATAAAAGGTTCATTATAGAAAGTGTCATATACTAATATATTAATATAATATTATGGTTCATATTATATGGTAATATTACTCTAATAAAATAATATTATTACTTGATTTATGGAAAATAGTTACGGAGTATGTAATATAATACGGGGTAATTGACAATTTGATCAAATATCCCACGGGTGTTTCAAAATGGGACTTTGGCTTTTGAAAGGTGACTTTTCCTCTAATTACATTACAAATATCCTACGGGTGTGAAATGGGATTTTATGTTTTGAAATGTGATTTTCCATGTAATTACATTACGAATATCCTACGGGTGTCCAAAATGAGATCTTATGAGATCTTAGATTTTGAAATGTAACTTTCCATCTAATTATATTGCAAATATACCACGGGTGTATGTTCGAAACGGGATTTAAGGTTTTGAAATGCGACTTTCCATCTAATTACATTACAAATATTCCAAGGGTGTTCGAAACATGATTCTAGTTTTTCAAGGTGACTTACATTACAAATATCATACGGGTGTTTGAAATATGACTTTAGGTTTTTAAATGTGAATTTCCATCTAATTACATTACAAATATCCCATGGGTGTTTGAAATGAGATTTTAGGTTTTAGATAAAAATTTCGTTTACATAACTTTAACATTTAAACATAAATAGCCCGGGCGTTTGCACGGGCCATCAAACTAGTCTATATGATTCGGTCAGAAGGAGATATAAGGACCGCAACAGAAATATGACGCACTACAGGTGACAGCACAAATAAGTGGAGTAACAACAGCGGTAAAAGAAAGCAAAGAATTTACTGGTCCCCCGAGAACCTAAAGCTCAACGTACATTTTATTTTGTATTGCTGAATTTCTTACCACAATTTTCAACTTCTAAAAAGATTTCCAAACTTACATGGTTTGGTGTAATTACACCTGTCACCGTCCTTAAAGATGCTCATATATTACAAAGCTCATATTTCACATACAGTACGACATTGACATCTCATTTCCTCTCACCATAGAAACTTCCGAAATTACTCGATAAGTAGGGATCTTTTCTCCCACTATATGTACCTTTCGGAATACTAAATGTTCGGAACTTATCGTAAGAGGATTAATGGCTAACATCTAACACTCTAAATGACATATATAGGAGGACAACAGATTTGCACTGCTTCTAACACGGTTGAAAAAACTACGGAATGTAGTTCCGAACTCGGGATAGATTCTAATTGTATCCAACCTCTGTGCAATGAACCAATATGCATTACTACTCCACAAGATAAACTTCTGCAAATGACTACTACATTCTGTTGGCCCATCGTTAACATCCACAAACAAGATGTGCTAGCTATGACTAGGGTACGAAACCGATATACAGTAATGTCACTCTTGTATTGTCTCCATTCTCGAACCGAAATACCACAAAGAACATACTGTATATTACATCCTAGGTATCTTATCAGATAGTACCCTCACAAGTCACAGAAGAGGCATGGGATCAGAGGTGCAGTACCGGTAGTAACCAGCTTAGATGGACCGTTTGCTCGTTTGTGTTCGAGTTTTGTTATCACCATTCATCCCTCTTCGTTGTCCCAATTATATTGCTTATGGCACACCTCACTAGGATATACTTCTAGATGTTGCATTCGAAGATTACCAACCACTGTACATGCATATTATCCTGATAATACCATCGTCTGTCTTTATTCTGATTCTCATCGATTCACATCACATTCCCCAGCAGCGAAAGCGAATGTACTAATTCTAAGACTGTTCTAAGACTGCGACAAATTAACATAACCAATTACAAAAAGTTATGAAGAGTACAGACCTTACCTTTACTAGAGACACTACAAAGTTGCATACATCACCTCTAAGGGTCTGCCCACCACAGTGTTCTCCAATTTATTCCCAATCTCAGTGAACTACCGAAGAATCTTTGCTCCTACGGTTGTTTGTGGATGAGGCCAGAGATAAACTCCGCTACAAAGAGTAAGCTCCTGCTCAACCATGATTTCATCCTTATCTGAGCACCTCCATTACTTCGCTTCAAGCAAAATTGATGAGAAGGGAGCTACATTGTAAGAGGTTCCAATGCCTGCTACACCCTCAGATACAAAATCGTCGGGTGACACCAGATTTGTATCCGCCTGACAATTCAACACAGTATAGAGTTTAAGAATACACGATATGCAACCTCCATTCTACAAAGTTGATCACACAGAGCCCTAAATCACACAACATTGAATCACACTGATGGAGTGTGGTCATATTTGTGGTTTAAGCTTAGTAATGGGCAACTGGAGTCAGGAGTAATAAGAATTAAATGGTCAACTCCTCCCATATGAAATCAACAAATTTCAAAGGCAAAATGACAGGAAAATATGCTAGGAATGCAATGCCAGTTATCTAGATTCTAGACACAGGAAAAAATAACTAACCACACGGAACCAACGCCTATTTTGTGGTGGTGATGGTATAGCAGTTTTGACAAAGTAATCATGAGCATTGAACGCCAGATAGATGTCACCACCGGATTCACCATGAAGTCTGCATAAAGTACACAAGTCAAAAGGGAAAGTAGACCCAAATCAGTTGAATTGAGAACAAAACTATTAAAATGAAGAAACCAAGTTAGAAGATGTGGACAAGTAAAATAGTGACGTGCATCAATGTGTGGCAAAATTGTTTTTCCAATCCGATCTCTGAGACAATGTCTCATTAAGGTAAGCATCACACATAGTACTACATCACTTCTTGTGTATCGACGAATGGCACATTCCCACAGGCCACAGACAGATGGTGGGAAAACGTATATATGCATTATACAGCTTCTTAAGTAAACATGTAGAATCATAACCAAACTGAAGACCAAGACGGAGATAAGAATGAAAATCCCGAACAGTCAGCAGAAACATGTAGAAGAATGGCTATTATATTTTAGTTCTGATTCAAGTAGACGCACGCTGGTTAAGCATGTAAGTATTAATCAATTATGATTGCATGCAGCATCAGATCAGCTGTATGACTTGATTTAACTCTAACATGGTCCGTGAGGTCCATTTGCAGATGATGAGTTTAATTGCACAGTCCTATTTCAACACCATGGTCCAGCAGAAAAGGAGAGTTGAATTGTATCTTACGTGAGTGCAAGGAATTTACTCTCGTCATTGCTCCAGTTATCCTCATGCCAAGTCACGTCTTCCTGAAAGGCAAAAGAGTTTAGGAAATAATATATAACATTAAAAAAAGAGCAGATATTATACTAAATAGCAAAAGGAGAATTCCCAAAATCTCAGATGAAGATGCAGCTAACACAGATGTAGGACAATCTCTTACACACCACAAAGAATCCCCCCACCATGACTCATAAATTGCACCCCCTACTTTATTCGCCCAAGATGCTTAGGTCTTCTTCTAACTTTTTGGCCATCAACTCAATTCCATACATTTCCCTGTATTTCAAAATTTCTATGCTCTTTTCTCCCCAAGTTAATTTGAGAGAAGAGTTTTAATATTTTTGAGGCCAATGACATTAATTTTGCTCTTGTTAGTTGTGTAAGGAGTTAAACACCCTAATAGCCTTGTCGTAAGGTAGAAAGAGTTGACACAAAATCATTGGCAGTATAATGTCTTCACACACAAAGAATGTCAGGTAAATCACAGCAAGAAGCTAAAATTGTTTACCTTGCCAAGAAAATTTTCACGTCTGAAGATTTTGTGTGCTTTGCGAAACTTGATAACCTCAGCAAAAAACCTGAAGTGGTCTCCTTTCATTGCCTCTAACTTCTCATTGTAGTTGAAGGGAAATATGTCAGTAATTAAGTTGTACAAGGATGTTAACCTCACCCCCTGCCCCTGCCTCCCAATATACTGGACGGTTATATTAAAGCTGCAGATAAACAATCAGACGGTTCACACCTTGGTCCACTGGAAGTGATTAATAGCTCCATCATGTCCATAACTGTTGTTATTTCCATATCGCGTATGCCCATATTCATCACCCATTAGCATCATTGGTGTACCCTGGTTGAATGCAAGTCATAGATTGGTAACATGCATTCCATAATGTACCCAAAGGAAGTTGGGAGCACAAAGGCGACAACATATATACACCTTAAGCTGTATCAGGCAAACTTCCTATAGAGTATAGACCCAAAAAAGTATATACAAGAACAAATAAAAACATAACGTAGGGGGTAGTAGTTCTAATTCTCAGAAAAGAAATTACCCAGAATCTCATGCACAACAAGGTCTAGGGGCTTTAGGAGAAACTTTTGACTACAAAAGTTAAGATATCTCAACTACTATACATAGCATAAAGTGGTGCAATAACTATGCAAAGTACCACCTGAAATCAGTTGGGGTCTTCCCTAGGATTGTCTGACTATAACTTGAGGTTCGACATAATAGTTTCTGAAGCTATTGTATGAGGTATATAAGAATATGCTGTGAGTCTTCAAACTTTCCGGCAGTTGGGATTCTTTAAAGTGGAAAGAATACTAATGAGTCAAGAGGATATTTACCTGAGATATCATCAATGTCAGATGGAAGTTTTTCATTTGTCGTGATCGTAGACCAACGATATCTGGATTTGTTGTTTCTCCTGAGCCAGAGTATCAAATGGATCAGACCTTTATGAAAACATAATTCTTATGGAACCAAACTTAAGACACCGGGTAAATCTACACAACAAAATTTTAAGCTGACAAATGAGAACTAGTCAAAAGATCCACAGAGAAATCAAAATTCCACTTGTCATCTCCTCATCTAACCCTATATTCAACTTCATCATCCCAGCTTTTACTATTCAAGAGACAGAGGATAGAGGAATGAGAGAATCCTTTCACCAATATCATGTTCTTGCTTCTTCAAGCTAACTTATTTTCCGTGGTTTCACACTTTCACTTATTTGGGCCTGTCTTTACATCTATGCAGGTCATAAAAGCTGAAGTTCAAAAAGTTAATTTAGTGTAGAATACGTGACAAAAGTCACAAAAGTGACAAAACTATCCTAGTACCTAATTTCAATAACTTTTGGTTGAGGGGAAACTCACATTAGACCTTCCCCAAACCCGTCTATGCAAAATTAATCTACCAATGTTCAAGAAGCTAATACAGAGTAGGATATGTGACAATATCATCCACTTAATTCCAGAACATATTGGTTGTAGGACAACTCACATCGGACCTGCCCAGAACCCCACTACACAAAAGGACCAAATTTGTAAGAGTGAGAGTACTAAAGAACTCCTCTGGTTATGTGGGAAGAGCACTATTAATAAAGATGCATCCTCACAAATAGGCTTATGACATGAAAAAAGCTTCTCAGAGGGCATGAACTTAATTTCTCTTGATTGCCACTTCACTAAAAATTTGTATAGCATGTAGCAACAGAAAATTGTTACTGGATTTAGGAAAAATTATTACCTTCGAATCCACAGTTCCAACTAAAGTTATCATTGCATCCATCGTTGCCATCTTCTCCATTTACCTCATTATGCTACAAAACTATTCAATAAGATGTACAGACAGAAACCAGTCCATCAAATACCAGAAAGATTTTGACACACTCACTTTGAAGTTGTATGACACAAGGTCGTACAAAGTAAATCCATCATGAGCAATAACAAAGTTGACGCTGTGGTATGGCTTCCGCTTGTTCACCTGCAGAAGTAAGCTTCAGACTTCAGAGTTAACTCACATCTGTATAACCAAAGTATGCAGTCATATAGCATATACATATTCACAGGCGTCAAAATTAACAAGCGGAAAAGAGGTCTACCACCAGCAATGAGAACATTTAAGAGGACAACGAATAACAAGTTATCCATGAAGGGTTTATAAGCCCATCACCAGTCTCTACAGATTGATCAAAGCCTCATTCAGATACTTTTATGATGTTTCTTGAGCAATTCATATTTAATTGACTCTTACTCTGTACAAGTCTGCAGATCCTGCTATGCGAGTTGCGAAATTCCCTTTCATGCCACAGTCCCCCTGCATTATGCACGTGAAGTAAAAACCGTTAGATCCCTGTACAGAGCCCCCTCACACCCACCAAAGTAGAACTCCGCTGATTGCAGACCTGGATATTTTCTTACGAAGCTTTGTTATAGCATACAAAAGAGTCCATTTTGTTTTGGACAGTAATGTCCCATCATTGTTGCTACCACCCTAGTTGGTCCCAATTAAACCATTGAAGTAAAGGTAGTTGATGAACTATTGTAGAACCCATTCTCTTGCATATACAAACATAGTACATAACGCTGAGAATAGTAAGAGTGAAATCTCAGCATCTTACTATTTATATATCGAAATATTTTTCATTAATTGTCTATATAAAATGAGATCTCCCCCAAAAAAATTACATCTCCATTTTCAATCTATTATTTGGCTTTGGAATATAATGGAATAAAGCAAAGTGGCTCACAAAACTGTCTGAGCTTCTTGTACATTGAAGTAATAGTTAGTCGGTGCCATTCTAAAAGCAATTTTCATTAAGGGTCATGTGTAAGCAGCCTCTCTATGTTTTCAACGTAAGCGTAAGGCCTGCGTACATCCGACCCTCCTTACCCCACTTTATGGCGGGAGCCTTTGAGGCACTGGAGTAATGTTGCTGTCAATATAAAATGACAAAAAAAAGCTCAAAACTAATTTCAGGTCTCTTAAGAGTTCAGTCGTTTAGGAGGAATCTCGACAATTATTAGAATTTTAAAGCTGCTAGTTTAGTCAGAGCATGCCTCAAAAGCAAAGGAGTTTTATGGACAAATTAATTATGAAAGCCATACCTTCACAAATCTTCTGATATCATCACGATACTTGCCATTCCATTCTGCCCATCTGCACACGATATTCCAAAACAAGCGTAAATAAGGTCAACGAATCAGCCAGCATCTCAAATAGATCCAGTTCCCAACATTAGCAATTCTGAGATACGGTGGTGTTGCATCATTACTCTATCCATCTATGCTACAAATGTAAGTGGCCTTTCCTGCTTACAATATGTAATACAAAGATTCATGTTCAACATTGTTAGAAAATCATATGGTCACAATCTTTTAAAGGGTAAAACTGTTTCTGTACTGCTAATTAATCAAAAACGTCCAGATATGAAGAGGACTACCTGTCCCAATTAGGAAATTTTCCAACCAGATAAAGGCCTCCACAATCCCAAGGTTCTGCAATTATCTTACACTTTGACAAGACAGCATCTTTTGCAATAGCCTGAACATATGGCATAATATCAGCTGAGAACCAACAATTTGACATGGAATTTTTAATAGACAAGTTAAGCAGATGTATGAATGAGGCGATAATATAAGTACAACATTTTTTTGTCACTGAAGTATCTCAATGCGCCGACCCCAAATCATTTTGGGAATAAGGCTTGGTTGTTGTTGTAGTATCTCAATGCACAAATATGCCGTCAATTGTCCAAGATGTGTTGGTTGCTATGAAAATTGAATACTCTATGATAACGTTTTGACAACATATGTCCCAGGAGCACTTCATCAAAAAATGAAAGCAGTAACTGTTGGAATGAGGAAAGATATGCCTATGCCATGTAAGACGGTATGATATTAAGGTTCAAAGTTCAATTGTTATAAGAGATAAACGAAAAGTAACTTAATATATATATTGTTGAATTCACCCAGGTAACTTGTTTCCATGGAGCCCATTCATGCATGACAATATTTAAAGTTGCTCGTGAAATACCTTATCCTCAAATGAACCAGCAAATACAGACATTATTATTAATTTGGAAATCCTTCTTTGTGCAATAACAAGTGGGTTACAAAGCTCACCCTCACAAGAGGAGGTGCATCCAATGGTGAACCATCAGTTCCTCGACAAAGAGCACTGGCGAGGTCGAACCGGAAGCCATCTACATGATATTCTTTCACCCTACAATTGGCAGAAGAAAATAATGTGTAACATGAAGATGAAGTAACACAAAGGACTGTATAACTACAACACATCAATCAGCAACAGCTGACTACACATATATGTATCCAGAACTCGTGATCCACAATGCCATATTGCCATATAACAGCAGGAAAGCCAGGTAACAGCAGTACATTTTCAACTCGATTTCTCTAAGAAGAGAGCAAAAGGAGGCTAAATACGATATACTCATCGACCTTCGAGGAAATAGTAGCAACATCATACACGTAGAAAAAGGCAATATACCTTCCTCCAACTTCCAGAACGTTGCTGCTACTGAAACTCTTTAGAGTGAAGAGCATAATTTAAGATATTAAATCAGAGATAATAAAGTTTAATTAACTTAAAGTCCAGACTCCAACCCAGTTAAATGATCCCTGAAAATATCTGCTTTTCTGTGAGCCACTTTATGTATTGTATCTCAATGCATGTCTATGGGTGTGTCTGTGTACATGGGAGGGATAAAGTGTATAGCAGCCAGTAATAAGCATAGATAAAAAAAAAAAAAAAAAAAAAAAAAAAAAAAAAAAAAAAAACAAAAGCACTCAAGAATACCAGTGTCTCAAACTGTCAAGAACAAGTTCCATAACCACAGGATGATTGCAGTTGAAGGTGTTCCCTGCAGCCAAGAGAGAAAGAAGCACTTTTATAAGAACAAAGTGCAAGAAAAGTTAGACAGATGTGCTAGAGGAATTCAAATCAGAGAAACCAGCTTTCACCGAGTGTCCAAGTCAACAACTGCATACACTCCAATCTTTACACTCGTATGATAATGGTTCATGAAAACAGTAAATGTGGTTCTCTGAAAGCGACAGAAAATATAGCACCAGGTCATGGAATCCTAATCACTATATGCAGACACCAAAAATTAAAAATATTTTAAAAAGGATAACAACTGCTGTAATATTGCCAAAGAAAAAGGTAAATGCTATGAACTCTTCAGCTTGGAGCAACATTGCCACTTCAAAGTAGACACGACGTTGCAAAGTAATAGCCTAAAGATTGCCAAAATTACACCAGAAGAATGAAGCGCCAACTCTCCCCCAGATACATTAAATATTTGGCCTCATGAATGATGCACACTAAAGGAAATGACAATTCGTATAATTTACTGAAATATGTGTTATAAGACATATGCTAGGAAAAAGAGTTAGATCTCGTTACCACAGCCTGAAAAATTCATCAACCTGCCATTATTGTTCAGCTCAACCATGTAATAGACCTGGAGACATTAAAATTTTGGGTCACACACAAGTGCAAAAATTGACCAGAGATGATTTCTAGCTTATTCAAATGTGTACACTATGACAAGCAGCCATAAGTTTCTATTTTAGGTCAAATTTTAAAAATCTTTTGGGTCTTGTCATAAAATCAATGACATAAAATCAACGACATATATCTTTCCAATCTCTCACCTTATTATCTATGCCGCGGAACGAAGTCGTGTAAGGATATTCATCGTCAGCCTCATTGGTATGATTATACACTACATCTAAGATGACCTGCAAGATTAAAAGTATCCACTTAAAACAGCCATTGACTTGCAATATCTTAAACAAATATAGGATAAATGATTAATGATCTGTCCATGACTTAGTGAGCACTCGTACTAAATTTAAATCTGTTATAATCACATATGGTAAATTACTTTGGACACATGCCCATCTAAACCAAATTTACATTGTGTGAGAGTGTTCTGAAAACTACACCCAAAAGATGATAGGATCAAACAGTCAAAGATAAAATTGAAAAGGGCAAACGACTGAAGGAAGATGTAATAAACCCACAGAATTTTTTCCTACAAGCATACCACAACACAACATACCTCAATTCCAGCATTATGCAACGCTTTAACCATTTCCTTGAACTCCAGTGCAGCTTTAACAGGCCCCCCACCAGAGCTTGCATACCGACTCATTGGAGCAAAGAAGTTGATAGTTGAATAGCCCCAAGTATTAATCTTTATGAATGAGGACCAATGAAATGTCAGACCATGAGTCTAAGTGACAACTGTTCTAAACAATTCTACAATCCAAGCCTTAAAAGTTCAACTAAAGAAAAAGTGAGAAACTTTCTCAAGAAGATCACAAATCAAAAAAACTTAAAGATCATTTGATTTACTTTCAAAAAAAGAAAATATCATTTCATTTTGCAGAACATGATTAACACATATTGATAACAGCTGTCATAGGGCATCTACGTCTCCCAGAGTCCCAATACTCAAAGGAGCATTCACTAGAAGCATCAAAGAAAGTGTGAAATAAAGATATTGCCCTAAGATGCCTACACAGAAATATAAAGCAATACAGTATTACAGTATACCATGTGATCTCTGGGGTTGGGACGCCTTTGAAGCTCCATTTCATCAAACTCAAAAACTGGAAGCAATTCCACGGCATTGACACCAAGCTCCAAAAGATGTGGAATCTTTAACAAACAAGTCAATGTCAACACTATCTTCTAAACATTTGAACAAAACCAAGACAAGAAAATATTGCGAAAGTATGCTCCTAAGCTCTGCACAAGCGTAATTATGGAACAACAACCAAGCCTTATTCCCAAAATGATTTGGGGTCGGCTAACAGTTAACCACTCTACTTATAAAATATCAAAAGGAAAAAAGTCCACAGGAACAATTTCCATAAGAATATTATGAAAAGGACACAGAATATCCGTCAGAGCTTTTCAGCCCCTCAGAAAAGTGATATGGGAAGCTCTTTCCAGAAAGCCTAACAACCAACCACCAAATTATTTACAGAAAAGCAGTTTATCCAATTAAAATGCTCGATAGATCTCTACTACTTCTTGCATAATTTTGATCCCAATGAATCAACAAATTACTCTCAGGAAGTTACGACTTTCTTTACTTTACAAAGGGAAGGACTTCATGTGAAAGTTAACTAATTTTGGGATCTACCCTGGTAACAATTAAGGAACCCATGATGGGGAGAAGACAATCAAGTGGTTTCCACTCTTTACATTCAGTTACTTTAGACTCTACGATACAAAAGAGATTCTAGACATCAACTAAGTCAAAATGATACAGGAGGCAAATTCCCAAACTAAAATTACACCAAATGCCTACGATGCCACAATAATTATTCTGAACCATTACCTTCTCAATAACGCCACGATAGCTTCCTCGCGTATCAGCATCAAGGCCACTAGATTCATCCATAGTATATGCACGCACATTCATTTCATAAATGACAAGATCATTCTGTAGCAGAACACAGAGGAAGTGATTGCATAAATGAAATGACCTAATATGACATTCAAGAGAAACAAGGATAATCGGGGAGATCTAGTATAATGGCAGAAGAAAAACCCTATACAAAACACCTAAAATTAACACTATTCAAATAGACATTAGTCAACATTCCCTTAAGAGTCCCAGGAAACAAGATTGTAAATTCAGCTTGATTCAGTTTAAAAATACAGTTCTAACACACCTATTGTAATATGAAGCCATTACTTTTATCAGTGATACAACAAAAGTTTCTTCTAACACACCATGGCCAAACAAAAACTTGGAATAGGAAAAAGTAAAGGCATGCTTACCTCTGGTAGATTTGGATTTTGATCACCTCCCCAATCAAAAGATGGGCTATCAAAGTCATAGGTTCCCATGAATTTAGAAAGCTTATTGTTTGGATCTCCAAATAGACGGCGACCTTCAACCAACTTTGCATAAGGATCGATCAGAACACAGCTATTGTCAAATCGATGTCCTTGTTGCCAATCTTGAGGTCCATCCATGCGGTAACCATAGAGAACACCACTCCGTGGCAGATCCTAAACCATAATAAGAAGAAGAGAAAAAAGGAACACCAATGTAAGCAGCAGAATCATTTAAACATGTGCACAAAACCCATGGATAGGCAACCAAGGGTAATTATGAACAGACGTGGAATTCCATATGGCATGTGCTATACGGTTAAGAGTGGAAATAAGTTGAAAGTTCAAACTGCAGGAACAGAATTGTGACTAGTGACCTTGTCACAGTTCTCCTTTGTGGGAAGAAATTAAAACTTCTAATTACAGGAGAAAGATAAAAGATCTCGTCGGGTGGCAACTTTTACAAACTCAACAACACCCATCTTTGGGCAAATTTTTGTTTATCAGAAGAACATTTCAGTCCGAGATCTTCACCAGTGACATTGATATAAAAAAGCCTAAAATGCGATAATGACTAAACAAGCCACTCAAATAACTGAACGTAAGTCGATCAGTCAGCTAAATAAGCCACACAGTCCCAATACATGCACGAGGGCTCTTACTTCTTCAAAAGCCCCCTCAAATTTTATCGCACTTATACACATAGTTTTAATTTGAGACTTTTGGACCTACTCGTCTCCTTTGTTCACCAAAATCTGACCCAGCTCAACCACACAAAGTAATAGGGAAGCCAATGTGGTGGTTTTTTTTTCCTTTTTAAATTGATTGATGGATACCAAGGGGTGACTCCCAGGACCAAACGATAGCAGGGGCAGCTACATAGAAAAGGAGGGTTGGATGGTTAAGCTCCCAAAGTCCCAATCTATCATTGTTCTTACCTACTAAACAAAGATAAGGGCAGTGCTGTTCAGAATGGAGCACGTGACTCCAATTATTTAACTTTCAAAGTGGCGTGTACAAGCAATATTATTAAAAGTACAATGATTCCTTTCTAATCAAGTTCACCACCACATAGACGAAGGAATCATCGTCTAGACTGCACTAATACAACCCTCTTCCATGGAGAAAGAACATCCCTAGAATTAAGAGGGCGGGGCAATCTAAGCAACATAGAAGAGGATCCAGTTAGAGGCAGTTTACTAAAAACAGAGCCTGGCAATTAGCACTCAAGAAAGAATGAGGTCCCAATTTCCCTGACCATCATCAGATGTTTTCACCTCAAAACATTCAACCGTAGCATATCAATCCTGCAATGAGCTACTATAACAACAAACACATATGGTACTTGAGTGGAAAGCCATACCCCAGACACCTTTAGGGACCATACACACTTGCAATACCTCTTAATTAAAATTGATCAAAGCATATACTTGCTGACCTGCCAAACAGCATGAGAAGCAAATCAAACGTTACCTCAATACAAATGTGCCATATATCTCCTGTCCTGTTCAATTTGCGGTCCAGCTTGAATTCCATCATGTCATCGGTCCTTAGATCATTATCCCTCCAAAGAGTAAAAAGTTCACATTAAGCAATTACTTATGTTGCTAATAGATAACAACAGATAGCCATCTAAGACTCAAGTCTTTCGTACTATGATAACAATTTGATGGCACGATTGTGATCAAAAAAAAGAAAAAAAGAAAAAAAAAAAGAGGTCAATTGATTCATTTTCATCAATCTACATAATGACGGAAATCTGTAACCATTTGATACAACAACAACCAACCCTCAGTTCCAAAATGATTTGGGGTTGGCTAACATGAATCGTCCTCTGAAACTGTCATATGTAGGCAATAAAGAGTTAAAAAGATAGAGAGCAAACAAGTCTAAAAAGTAGGGAACCCCAAAAGCTCTAAAAACAGAACAAGGGAAAAGAAAAAAGGCGTGAACATCTTTACAAAAGAGAGAAAAGATTTTATAAAAGGGAAAACGTAGGAAAATCATTAGAAAACCAATTGCAAAACAAACAAAGAAACCATGAAATTTTGTAACCATCCATCTCCAGAGATAATCATAAAGGATGATCAAACAAAACAAGGCAACAAATTCATCGGCACATTAACACCGCACCGCATATCACGTTTACAGTTACAAAGAGATCAAGATGCACAATATACCTGCCCTCGTCAGGAAGAAGTAAGCAAAGTGCTACAGACGTCGCATGTTGCGAAAAGATTGCAAAATTAATCCCATTCTCAATTTCTGATACGCCTAAAGGATATGGCCGGCCCGGAAGTTGGATTGGCTTGTTTGTCTCTGACATGCTCAGAGCTTCTACCTTCCACAGAAAAAACATGAATAACTTCAAAAAATACATGGACAAAGCAGAAAGTTGGAAAAATGCATTGCTGCACATAAAATCCCCTACATCAGAGAAGCAACCAACTTCCCTATAAATCGCCCACACCATAAAACGTGTAATGCATTGAAACAATTTTACAAGACTGATCCTGCAAGATTACTGAGACAATTTAACACAAGCAGCAGGACTAATTTCTAAGAGGGCACCGATAGTAAGAACACCCAGGACATGATGGTCATGTACAAAATGAGATCTGCTCAAGTTTCCTCTCGAGCTATCAAGCGTAATTTTTCTACCCAAAGAAGAATGTCAACTGCCAATCAAAGTAAAAACTGTTTGCACCTAACCTGCACAAGCAACCAAACAAGGTCCCAGCATATATATGTCCCCATGACCCAATCAAACTCCGCCTTATTCCTCTAGTAGATCATCTTTTTCTTCTCCAAACAACCTTCAACAAAAGCACAACCTCATACATTTCCGACCTTCCATTGGTAATCTTACAGATACCCACCAAGTGACTACAACAGTGTCAATCACTCAAATTCATAAATTATGAGTTTTGGATGTTATCAACAAAGACATTCTACACCTCTTCCACCAAATTCTACTCTAAACTTATATTTGTAAGAGTAGTTCCGAGTGTGGTATGAGAATGAGGATGGAGTTCTGGCCACAATGCGAAACACATTTGAACTAGTTCCAAGCCTAATTGTCAATCAGCCATGCTTCTAACGGAATTTACAACAAGGAATAAAGACGCTAAACCTACACCAGTTCCCCAATACCCTGATCAGTTTATTTACTTACCTCAATCCTCGATATCTCTACAATGCCAGGAACCACAACACCTAGTAAGAAATACTTCTTCATTCAAAAACAGCAGACTTTATAAATAACAATAAGAGATACCTCAAGCACACGCTCTTGGGTACCACGTCCAGAGGCGCTCATTACATGCGTGGAGCTGGAGCATCCCCTTGTCTAACCTATGCCAAAGAAACCAAGTTAATCGAACCTCAAACTAACAACAAAGGTCTACATAATCTCCAATATCCTGATATGAGACAAAGAAATCACCTTTGTGAAAGACTGCTGATCACCACCTAATTCAACATTACTGAATCGCCATCTGCTCAAAATCGACAATAATAAAACACAAATCTCTTACATGAGTGACATTCTCGACAAAAGCTCGATAATAGCTACAATTACAAAAGCTCTGTGCATAGAACACTAAAGACCGGAATCCTAACTTCAACTAAAATCCAGACTCCGAATTAGTTTCGCCTTTTCACAATTACTAAAATATCAGATACCATCAACAATGAACAACTAAATTGATTTTTATTGATTCATACACATTCTTGATCATTTCCCCTATTGTTGCTAGCTAATCAATACTTTAAAACTCAAATTCCCACAATCCTTAATTAATCTACGAACCTTAACCAAAAAGATACAGCATAACAACTCCAAAAACAGCAATTAAGTTGAGAAAAAAAAAAAAAACAAAATGTAGCAAACTAATGATTAACAACAATTATTTTAAGAAAATGATCATTTCTCACTATTGCTACAATTGTACTCTCACACAAATAGGGGTGTAAACATCAATGTGGGGAGCGTAAAAATCACTACCTAATTCTTACTACGGTTACAATCGTACTATCACTTTTCGGCACGCATTTTAAGATGACGAAATAACAGTAATGAACTAATGATCTACTCCAATTCAAAGTATGGAAAAAATACATGCACAAGAATTATTCAGGCAAAAATAACAAAAAGAAGAGAGTAGAGGGAAATGACGAAATTACCCAAAAGCGGTGGGAGATGGAGATGGCGGGAAAGGAGAAGAGCGAGGGAGGAGAGAGAAAGTGGGAGTGGAACGGAAGTTAGTCGAGTTGATCATATTCAGAGGTTGTTGTTGTGATGGAATTACATGAATTTTGGAAATTTATACTATGCTCCAATTTAGTACTAATAATTAGCATTGAGTAACGTTGGCTGATGATATTATATGGTTTTTGGAGTGATAAATATCTGTGCGGACTTGAGTAGTGTAGTGAAAGAGAGAGCGTGAAGAAGAAGATTGATTTGAGACGTTGGTTGGGAGTCCTTTGTTTTGTCTTGTGAAATGTGAAGAGTTGATTGATTTGTTGTGGAGTTACGTGCGGTGCAATGAACGTACGATTGAGTTTGAATGGGGAGTTTCAGGAACGGCATAGAAGCAGGATAACGCCAACGCCACTTTCCTTGTGTCTCCCATGTGATTGTCTTTACTCTCGTCCCCGTCCCCTTGCATTTTCGACACGTATGCCGGTACGAGAAGTAAGGTTGTCTCAATTTTGTAACGGAAATGAGAATTGCTAGCCCTAGGAAATGAAGACTCGAAGTGAAAAGGTGGGACACACATGGTGAACACCCCACCGTTCTCTCTCCTTTGTCTTATAATGATGTGCCCCAGCGGCCCAACACAGTGATGGGGCTAGCAATTCTCATGAAAAAAAACTCGTTATCATTTTTGTCAACTTGAGTGTCCTCTCTGTCGCCTTGTTTTCACCCTTTCTTGTCTTTGATCCCCTCCTTTAGACTACATCGAAGAAAATAGGGCTTTTTCGTGTGTGAGAATTGGAATTTGAAGAAAATAATTGAGAATCGGAACAATTATACTACCCGACTGTAGGTGTACGACAGTACGACGTCTGCACGAGACTGTCTCAAGGCAAAGCAATATGATCATTACTCCAGTTAGTAGCTTCTAGCAGAGTACATGATCTTACGTTTTCACCAAAAAAGGGCTGATTGTGTGAATTCCAATATGTAAATGTGCTCAACACAAGAACGTGCCAAAGAAGTCTTATCCCAAACTCCTTGTTTTATAATACGATCAATGCGAATGCAAGCACACTTGGGTAGTAAACTAGTAACATGTGTAATGTGATCCTTAAATAGACAGGAACTCTTGAATATATTGTAGTAGTAGTATTATGGTATAAGAAAGAACGATACCACAACTTGAGAATGCTGGAATATCATGATCTAAAGCAGAAATGCACTCACTTGATCGATCTCCTTCGTTCCTGCTGTCAAAATGGAAATTGGAAATGGAGATCGATCTCCTCAGCAGTTTTCGGCTTCACTTTCTGCGGCCAACTCATGGCCAGAGCATTAGGAGACATTCACCCACAGGCCAAAAAAGAAGAGAGGGAAACAAACTGAACAGAAACAACTGAAAGAAGAAAAGATTGTGGCAAACGCAACATCTTCATAAGTTAACTGCATTTCAAATTTTCAACACTATTTGATTATTGTACATTATATCCCCCACGATGTTCTATGTTCCGTATCTCCCTTTCTCTCTACTTATTTCCTAACAGAGACGCCAGTGCCTTATAAATCATACAACCCTAGCTACAATAAAGAATTGCACCTAATACAAACAAAAACAGGCTTGAAGATTAAGCCTTTTCTTACTTCCTATGCTACAACCTACAGCCTAAAGAAACAGGGGGAAAAAAAAACTCTCTTTTGTATTTTCAGTTTGCCGCGAAACATGTTACAGTGTTTAGCTACTGGATGTGTTCCAAATTCATCACATCCTTGACCATTACTTTATGAACCACACGAACCCAAAATAACTGCTCCATCTGCAATTTGAAATCAGTATTATTACTCGATTAGCTTAAAGCTTTGTTACGTTTAGTGAACTTGGACAAGCCTTTTTGGACCACCAAGATTGCCAAATTGACTCCTCTCAGAGAAAAAAAAAATCCAAATTGACATATGTACTGATATGTCCAAAAGAAGAGCGTTAGTAGATACCTTACGAGCCATGACTTCAAGATTTCAGATCTTCTATGATTCTTCAAGACAGACTGATAAGAAATTGGTAAGCAATTAAGCATAATTGCCGAATGCCGATGCAATAAACTTCTACGATCTTTTTGAAAGATGACAGAAGATCACGGCTTCCTAAGCCTATTTAGGCACCATACTGGAGGTGGCGGATGCAGCCTCTGTGATTAAGAATATGGGTTGACGAGCCTGTAGACAGGCACCAATCTCAAAGGGTTCCAATTCAGCTCCATCAAATAGAAGACTCACAGCAGGCAGATTCACTTCTTTACTATCGACTTCATCAGATTCGACTTTTGGCACATTTGTTGTAAGTTGTTCTTCAATGGGCCTGGTGGCAGCCTCGTACACTGGTGTGAGAGCATACGATCTGCACACAAAGTCAAAGACAGATGTCAAGTTTATTCTGGAGAGAAATCAACCATATGGGATCATGAACACAAGATAGGCCAACTAAATATTTAACTTCACATGCCTACCCACTTTTTTTGGTAACTTCTTTAGTTTTTTGGTACTTAATTTGATACAGTCAATGTCCCATGGCTTTGGGAAACAGCAGTATGCAAAGAAAGATGAGAAGTGAAAACAGCATGAACAAACCTAAGAATATTCCCATCAAAGCTGAGAACTTCTCTTCTTGAACGCTGCCTTAATGTTAATTTCTTCCTCTGATGATCGCCGCTGGCTCCAGAGATGGGAGAAGATGGTTCCACAAGAGGGTTCCACCTTCCACTTGCATAAGTCATGAGTTGCCGAGATGTATCCTTGGTTTTCTCTTTCTGGTACAAGAGTTTTGCAACAGGGCCTGTAGCACTGTAGTCTGCACAAACATCGCGAAGCCGCCTTCTTAACCCTTGCATTGCTTCATGGTGCTCATTGAAGGACTCTGTTTGAAGCAACTGTGAAGAGATTACCCTTTTGCACATACTCTTGCATAATTTTGGGCTAAATAAAGGAACACCAAATTCCACACTCAACGGGACCCACTCATATTTCTCATTATCAGGTGAGAAGTCATCTGGATCTGTCTCAATAAAAAGTCTTAACAGACGAATATAACCAATTGTCCAAAGATCTATTTTATCAACTATGTCTCTCAATAGTGACTTCAACCTCATGCTCTCCTCCACATCTAGACCCAACTCCTCTTCTAAGTGCACAAGTGAGCCATCAGAATTCTTCAAGGGCAGCGGAATATCAAGCGTAATTACTTTTCCAGATTTATCAAGGTCGTGCTTGCTGAGAGGCTGCACTAATACAGCAGAATGCTTCAACAGTGAGTTAAGACAATGAAGAAGTACGCTTCCTTTTACTAAGTTCCCTTCAAACTTGCCCCCCAGTCCTCCAACTGTAGAACCATCCCAGGACCATATAAGGGCTTTCTCACAGCCAGCCAATGGAGCAGGTAGAAACCGCAAATAGTGGCCTTTCATTAGAACTACAGACAAGGGTCCACTGCCTATAGCTGAATATAGGACTAGCTTCATCCAAGGTGTCATGGATGAATGTGATGGAGGACCAAAGTGAACAGGTCCGGTTGGTCCAGGCAAAATAGAAGACGGAGGCAAAGGAACCATGGATAAAACAATATCATAATCTCGGTGAAATAGACGATCTAAAGTTGCAGAAGGAAGAGTGGCCAAACTTTCACAACGGAGAATATCAACTCGATAGTTCCTTTTCTTTTTAGCAGCACCACTTGGCAACATTGTTTTCTCAACATCCTCCAATATCGGCTCCAATCTTGAATTATCACTAGAACGGCTGATATTTTCTGAAGAGACAGCAGAAGCCTGATTTTCTCCATGATCTTCCTCAATAATAGTTGTGTCCAAGGAGCTAACCGTGTGTGTTGAATTTATAGGGGCATCGCTTTCCAATGCATCTACTTTTGCACCCATATCCTGTGATTCTAAGGTAACAGAAGACAGCTCATCACTATTGAGAACATCATCATTGTTGGTAAAGCTGGTGTCAACTGGTACAGAGACGTCACTGTTTTGCGAAGATACTGTGTCCACCTTATGTTGTGCCTCTGTAACATTATCAGAAACTCCTCCAGAAAGCAGACATTCTAGGACACAACGGAGGCTAGATGCATGATTGGCAAATTCCTGTAATTCACCCTCGAACTTGGTTCCTTCCAATGTGCCAAGATCCTTACAAAGATCTGCAATGCTAGCATGACCCAGCTTACCTGCTTCATAGAGCGTTACAGCATGCGACTTTAAACCTGAAATAGAGAAGTAAAAGGAGTAGGAACAAAGAAATTAGTCATCACATATAAATTTATAGAAAGCCATTGAATTTGTAATTACTTTCACGTTCATAATGGTCAGCTGATATCAGTCCAGCAATATTAGGGTGAAATAAAAGATAAATCCGGAAGAGAGACACGAAAGGGGAAGCCTTTGGAGTTGTTTCTGAAAGGTGTTTTTATTTTCTTATATCAACAATTTTATTAATTTTTGGTTGCTTCATCTGTCTTTGGTTTCATTGCTTGTTGCTTTGTCTGCAGGCCATAATTCCATATATAACACCGGAAAAATGCTTTAACGAGTGCCCTGTACGCCACTAGCTATAACCGCAGATAGAAAACAGAAGGCAAAGTGAGATTACTGAGAGATACTTTAGTTCTAGCTTGATTATTTACTATAACCGTTCACAAAGAGACCAGGCTTAATAGAATCCTTAAAAGGTAGGATGAAGGGTTGAACAGCCTTGATGCTCTAAAATTAATCGAAGATTGTAATATGCACAACTAAAGTTTGATAAAAGAAAAGGAAAAAACAATGATGTGTAGATCGTAAGGCATTGGTTGAAAAGTATACCTGGTGATACAGATCCCATCATGAGGTATGAAGTTATATTAGCATCAACAATAAAAGCAACACGAGCATTACTAGAAGCTGCTCTACTGTCAGAACCGGAATAATCCTGCAGACTATTACTGCCATCTACTGATACGTTCGTAGAGCCTACACTAGCCTGAGACGCATCATCATCATCACTTAATGCAAGAGATCCAAGGAGACTTGCATCCTGAAGGACAGATGCTGGATCAATTATTTTCTCAGCCCAACCCAGTCGGCAAGCAAAGGAAGCAGCACATTGCAGCTGCAAGAGGTCAGCCTGTAATGTAGTTGCAAGTTCTGCTACAGTTGCATTCTCACTTGAAACAACAAAAACTGCATAAAGTAACCTGCAGAGCACCTAGATGTAAGCGCTTGAAGCAACCCAAATTTCAAAATAGAGTTTGAAAGAAAAGCGTATAAGGAAAGTAAATGTGCTTACTCCTCAATAGGATCTTCATATGACTGCTCCCGGTTTGAAACAAAACCCTCCAGCCTAGAAACTGAAATAGAGTGTATCAACTGATTTAAACTAGGTTATAAGGTAGAATGATTCTAAGACAAAAGTCATACAAAATTGTTCCAAAAAATGTCAATATCAGACTTTGAAGAAATCATATTTGAGGAGGAACTACAAAAACATACAATAGGGGTCAGGTAATCCAAGGAAATGCAAAAGCTCTTAACACAGGATTCTCACAATTTGAGTACATTTCAAGCCTACCCTCTCCCGCCCAAGCAAAAAGGAAACTTGACTATACTCTAAACTATGCTACGTATCTTTGTTTACAACTTTCTATAGAAGGATAACTAAGTTAAACTTGACTTTGCTCTCTCGTTTCCATGCAAATTGACAAAGTTTCCCAAGTTTAGACTCAACCCTTCATCCATTAAGAGACTTAGCTAGTTGTTCTTCATATCCCGAATCCTACACAAAAAAGTTGAAACTACTAGAAAATCCGTGGGTTTTGATGGCTTCCAAGTCACAAAATAACAACAGTGAGCAGCTTTTACTTAAGAATGCCAGATGCTGTACCCCCTGACCCCTGTGCATAGATCACAATGATGTATAAACCAGTGGAGTGCAAACAAGAGAAGACTGTGCGGGATAATAAAAACAACAGCAACGATTAAAAGGGAGAGGGGGGGGGGGGAGAGAAACATCACATGTTAACGCGTGGCAAATATTAATTGATTAGTGAAAGCCTGCAAAGTTTTTTCATCAGTTCTATTTGTACAAATTTATAATTCACAAACTCTACTCAGAGCAAAGATGCACATGAATGATGACATAACCCTAGAGTGCAGAGAAAGCAATCAGATGAGACTACAGAAAAAATTGATAAAATCCCTTTATGAAGTAATAACTACGATACCACTTTTCACAAAAAGAAAGTAGCAATCAGAATTCCACCTTTGAAACGATCATCTGCATATACAGGGACATCAAAATAGATTAATCCCCTGCGATAAAGTCCCCTTATGATTTGAGGATCAAAAAGAACATGTGAATTGGCTTCTTCCTTGCAGACTTTATCTATTGTCGCCATTTCTTCTTCGGAGAGTTTCTGAAAGGGGAGAAAATGTAGACGGTAACTTGTGACCACGAGGTTACTGTATTATATTGAAGTGTGCCAAAAGACAAAGCATAACAAATCGTTTGGACAAACAGAGGACATATACAAGGATGACAGAGTTTCAGAATTCTAATGACTTTCCAAAAAAGGGGGGGGGGTAATTTAGTCACCTTAAATTCTTCAAGAGTGAAGTTGACAAGGCAAACTCCCCACCAAGGTTCGATAGGAAAATCCACTGGATGTGTAGGTAGAAGTTCTTTTGCAATTGACTTGTTGATTTTCCACATAAATTTCTGAACAGCTCCACGTCAATGAAAAAGAAATCAGAAAAATAAAAGGTTGCTACACTCTCCGTTGTCTAAAGTGTCAGAGTTTCTTACAACAGAAAAGTATGCTCCATTCTGATACAACCCAAAAAACTAAAAACTAGTTCCTCTACACTATTTGAAATTTTGAATAGCAGCAATATCCACAGCTGAGGAAATTGCTCCCACTCAAATAGAATAGAGAAAGTATACAAAGACACCCACACTTTACCGCCCATTTACACACACAAAAAAAAAAGGAAGTTTAATAACGTCAATATTGTTCTTTGAAATCCAAGCGTCATTTAAGCATATAAAAGCCTGAGCTCTTCCTTTAAACTAAACCTGAGACCACTTGAAATCCAAGCACGATCAGTGAAGAGCTCGGACTTTTATAGACAAAATTTCGTGCTTTGGAACCCATACGTCATCTAAACAAGAGAAGAACGAAGCATAAATTGTACAGCCAATCCGAGAAAAATAAGCTCATATGCAGGTAGTACCTTAGATCTGCATTTGTTCATAATATCAATGAACTCATTCCTTCCTATTCCTGTGATCCGCAAAGCATCTGCTGCACTGAAGTTTGGAATGCTATCGTATGGTTGCTCTAAAAAATCAAAGTACCATTAGTCATATTATACAGAGGGAACTAAGAGGACATTAAGTACTAATGAGTAATAAAGCATCCAGTTTTTGCCTAAAAAGGTAAAGAGTAGGAAAACTGAAAACCAATTGGTCAATTCATTAGGACTGGGTCTAAGGGGAAAAGGGGTAGCTAACATCAGATCCCCTCAGTTTCAGAAGCTAGCATTTCTAAGAGCAAATGAGGCCTCATGATACAAGATCAGAACACAACAACATCGGCATCCTCCTCGGAGAGCAACCTATTATTTAGTACGCAGTATAACTTTAATCCAAAAGCGTGTGGGATACACTGAACTACACCAGAAGTATGTGAAGATGCAAGTAAAGCAAGTCTGACCGATAAAATGTTTAACCCACCAAAAGCAAAATTGGTCACAACTATTTCGCATTCAGCTATACATCACAGAAATTCATTCTGTCATAACATGATAAAAAAAATTAAAAATATCAGAAAGAAAAGGAAGAAATAATTACCATTTTTCATAACTTCGAAAATTATGTCGCAGTAATATCGGAAAGGTGAAATCCTCATAACTCGGCAAACATATTCAGCGAGGTGATAAGGGAACAACTGCAGCAAAAAAAAAAAAAAAAAAAAAAAAAAAGTCAAAATAGTAATTTGTTTCTAGGATAATGGCAACACTAGGTAAGTCTATAGTTAGTATAATCCAGCAACAAAAGACATGAGACAATCCAAAACACTGCCGAATGCTGCGACAGAGATATTGACAAAAAAAGATACTCAGCCAATCCTCAAGCACATACAGAAAAGAAAACATTAAAAGCAGAAGAAAAGATAACAGTATTTAGACACCAGAGTCCAATCCTAGATCAGCTTATCCTAACTGGTAAATACATAGGCTACATCACGTCAATGTCTACAACAAAGTTTTGTATGACTGAAATCGAGTCAAGCAACTTTCAGGCCAATTTTCAACTCAGCACATGTAAATGGTTTAGTACTACTAACAACGCCAAATAAATAGACCGTGACAACAGCATTCGAATGTAATCATGCAATAGAAATATCCTAATTTTATAAAAGGACTTAAAAGGCACTAAATATCGATGTGGTATGGTGTGGTCTGGTGACTGGTGAGGAACTGTGGACCATGCAGAGTTTACCTAAGACTGCCGAGACCATGACATAAGTTAAAAACACATAGCTTCATAAAGTTTCCATGGATATAGAGAATTCATATAGCTGCACAATCCTTGCACTAAGCGAACCTAATTTACTTTGATCGCAAAGGAGTGAGATCACGGCATAATAAGTAAAATACTCACCGCAAGGTTTCTTCGCAGATAACGCATCATCTCCTCATAGTATTCACTCTCTTTAATTACTTTCCGAGCAAAACATGTATTCCATTGAAGTCTCTTTTTTATGCAATGATCAATAACCCTACACACATAATCAATACCATCTCTAGTCAGCAAAATCGAAGATTCAATTACAATTCATTCCTCCCTCGTCCGCATAGTACATTCCTCATACATCATACAAGATCAAGCAAGCAAAAACGACTCGAGAAAATCGAGTAACGCTAATGCAACTGCATCTACACCAACTTCAACACATCCAATCCCTAACTTCCCTCAAAAGTCCACACTACTTCACATTAAGCTTCCAGAATACTCAACCAGCACTTGTTTAGATTAAGCTTCCAGAATACTCAACCAGCACCGGATTTCGAGTAAATAACATGATTAGAATCACAAGCATAACAACAACGACAACAACAAATCTTCTACTGATCAAAATTGCACTAATCTAACAACAGTCAACAGCAATAATGACAACATTTTACTGCAATAATCACGGTAAAAAAAAAAAAACAGAAATTCACCAGAGAAAATTACCGTCTATGCCATTCTTCTTTAGAAGAAAGAGTAGATTGAAGGCGTTTAGGTAAATTCTCCCAAGGACACTCTTCTCTGATCGCTTTCAAGATCAACTGCTCCTCAATTGTCGCCGACACGTGATGCATTTTACTCTTCCCTCACAATTCAACACTTTCGCCTGCAATTTGAGCCACATTGACCAAAAATGTCATTAAAACTATAGTATATACGATATAACATAAGAATTTCATGAAATCGGATCGATGATGAGAGATGAGAGAGATTTACCGGCGGCGATCGGAGGAGAGGGGAGATCCGGCGTCGGGAATTGGGGGAATTAGGGTTTGAATGTTAGTGAGAAAATTGTGATTTGAGGAAGAGGAAGACAGGGAGGATGAATTGATTCGAGAGAGGAAGTGGCCGAGTTATGACACTGTGGGGTCCATACATTTGAATTACTCCGATCTTTGTCTGAATGTGGTGGTAAAAATGGTGAAATGTGGCAGGGTGGTGCGGAATCGTGTAACGGGTGTCGTGGTAAAAAATGGTGAAATGTTACGAGTCCGTGTTGTGAACTGCGATCACTGAACTTATAGAATGAGGTCTAGTTTTGGGATTTAATTCGGTGTTAATAAAACATTGGATTAGTTGTGAAGTAGTAATTATTCTTGACCATACTTTTTGGTTAATAATTTACGGCTGAAAACATTTGAGAAGATGTGGAAACTCAGTTGGTTGAGCTTTGATGGTCGTAATAACAAGTGGTTCAATCATCACCAAATCCACCGCCTTCACTAGTTGATGACTTGATGTACCCTCTCGTAAAGTTCTCTACCAGTTAATTCAGTCATGTTTTAACTTGAACTATACAGTTAAGATCTATACGCGTCATTTCTATAATTTACCACTCAAAAAAAGAAAAGAAAAAAAAAAAAACTTCTACACCCTTGTAGAGTTGTAGTAGAAGATCATGGGCCATTGCCCCTTATACAATACTTAACTGATTGGAACATCGGCCTTTATATTTGGCCCAATATCTTTCACCTCGGATCTTTTTTACCCTGTAGCTACCTTCTTTTACCTTCTTTCTTGTGTGCTTCCCAAACCAAAAAAACGTATAGTCAAACACACTGGTCAACAATTGACAACATTCCTTTTTCTCCCACCGGCAAAACCTTCTCCACTTGGTGTCCCCCACCAAATTTCAATCGAATAACACTACAGTCCACAGCAAAGTTAACCCATAACGTAAAGTGCACACTACCGGCTCTACAAGTTCCCGGTAACCCCAAAAGCTTTCACTATAAGTAACTTTACAAATTTTTGCAAAACACCCCCTTTGTCCGCGCCACTCTCTGTCGCTCCCCCTCTTCTCAAAGCGACCACTCTCGCCACTTGCAAAGTTAATGTTATCAATGGCACTCCGGTTCGAGGTACGTATTCTCCGTTGTTTTCGCCTAGTGGTTAAGATTGAAAGGTTCACGTGTGTCACGTTGCATGTAACTCCGTATATTGTATTAATCTTTGCGCCTTACAAGTTACAACCATACTATTATCGTATACATTTGGGTTCATTGTTTGTGTTATGGGGTACGTTCAATGAATAATCAGTGTTACGCGGGAATAGATAGTTACTTAGACGGGAGTTTTTGAGACACTGGGTTAATGTTGCTATTGTCGTGGTTGTGAAGATTTTAGGGAGGTTTAATCGAGCTCGTGCGGCGAGGATGACTCTTCCACATTTTGTTTGCCAAACGCCTCTGTTCATGCCCGTTGGAACCCAAGGTTTGTTTCTCAAACGCCTCTTTTCTTGATATATTGTGTGCGTGTTGCCGTTGTTATTGATTGCGTTTCCGGATTAGGCCGAATTGTGTAATTTTTGTTTGATTGCGTGCAAAGATATCGTCTTTTTAGAGCATCTCCAATGGTTAAACTACGTTTGTTGTACTTATGCTAACCCTTACCTAGCTTTGCGAGCTATAAAGAACTTGGTAATTTGAAAAAGATCAAAACTTTTATTAAGAAGCCTTGCATAAATTGATGGGTTATGATTCTCATTGTCATGTAGGTTGGACTTTGGACTTTGGTGTATTGTTGAAGCATTAAATAAAGTTGTTGCATTTAAGCTATACATAATCGAGTGATTTGAGACTCGTAATTTGGCCTAGCTACCTAGTTTTTCCGAGATGTATAAGCAATGTAGCTTAATAATCTTTTGAAATCCATAAAAAGTCTAATGAAAAGCACTATGTAGATTGATGGGGTTTCAATGTGGTATCTTGTTCTGTTTTTGTATATGGCATATGAGCAAAAAAAATCGCCTTAAACGGTAATGAAATTTAAATGATTGCGTAATGTAATTTAATGTCTGAACTAGCTATGGCGTATGTGCTTTCTTTTTACATCAAGTTTCCATCTCGAAAGACTAGTGGACATTTTAGGAAGCAAAGAGCGTCTTGTTGAGATGTATGTTTGACTGCTGATGATTTAGGATTGTGTGAGTTGAAGGGGTTTGTTAGAAGTAATTGTGATAGAGTTTGAATTCGTGGAATGGTATTTATAGGGACCATCAAAGGATTGACAACAAAACAGCTTGAGGAGATTGGTTGCCAGATTATACTTGGAAATACATATCATTTGGAACTTAGGCCGACTTCAGAATTGATCGATGAACTAGGTGGTCTTCACAAATTTATGAACTGGCCAAGGGCAATGCTCACAGATTCTGGTGGCTTCCAAATGGTTTGTACTTCTCTGAGCATGGCCTTTTGTGAGTTATGCTTCCACTTCAATGCTTTATTAAGGTTAAGTCAATAAGTTGTGTAACTTGTGTCCAATTCTTTTCTGATATGTTTTAGGTGTCATTGTTGCATTTGGCTGATATTACTGAGAAAGGCGTCACCTTTCAGGTACATTACTTCTTCGAGAATCTCCTTGCTCATAGTTCACACAGATCTACTGGTACTGAGACATTATGCTACTGTTGTGATCGCTGCCTGCTTGAATTTAACCCCAACAATTTGAAATTGTTAGGATTTTGCAATAATGCTTGTGTTCTGTGATAATATGGAGCTCTCAAATCTGCTAATGAAAGACTGCTTGACATTTATCGCGTCCAAGTATGTGATCTGAATGTTAGGGTTTAGGCTTAGGCTTCTGCTGCTAGAATTACCCATTGCTTGTGAACTCTGTGGTTCTTTCATGGCACATAATTACATAAAACCTGATAATTTTGTAGTCCACCCATTCCCCATCAGCTCAATTCTGCTTTTATTCGAAGGTTATATGTATCTGGTTCAGCTGTCTAAATATCTTGCTTATACCAAAACTTTGCTTTATCAGTCTCCAGTTGATGGAAAGCCAATGCTTCTAAGACCAGAAGATTCTATCCAAATTCAGGTCAGCACACTCTCATTTTTCTTCCTTTTTTACCGAACTCAGTTAACCTTTACGTATATGAAGTCAGCTTGACAATTATTAGTCATTTGAGGGGTTTGTTTGCTTAAAACTCTTTTGCCCCTTCTTGCTCATTATATCTTTCCGGCTTTCCCCTACTTTACAGAACAGAATTGGAGCTGATATCATCATGGCCCTCGATGATGTTGTAAAAACAACTACAACTGGTCCCAGAGTTGAGGAAGCTATGCATCGTACACTTCGTTGGATAGACAGGTGTATTGAAGGTGAGAGTGGAGCCTCTTAGATGCAGATGTAGCTGTCTGATTTAGATTAAGACTCCTAAATAACTGTGTGCATATCCTATCCATTAACTACCTTACGCTATTTAGAATGCTCACTCTGTATCATGCATTCTAGTTATGGGCTTACAATGATTCACTGTCTAAAAAGTACACATGAAAAGAATGAAAGAGTGGGACTACTCTTGTGTCAATCTTGTTGAATTTGATACAGCTCTGCGTAGACTGTAATTGTTCAAATTTTACCCCTTCCATTGTCTCCTTTTCGTTGTTTTTTGTTTTTCCCCTTAGAGCAGCTGTGGACTGATATTTGGAGTCTGTGCTAATATCTTTGCTTAAAGCAGTTGTCTTTCATCTTGTTTCTGGGTAGTTGAATGCTTCACCCCCTAAAACCTCACTCTCTTTTCTCGCATACAGCTCACAAAAGGCCAAAGGAACAAAATCTATTCGGTATTGTACAAGGTGGTTTAGATCCTGTGCTAAGGTAAAATTTCCCACATGGCCTGTGATATTTGATGCTCCTGTTTTTGGTGATTACGAATCTCCCCTCTTTTTAGCACTTCATATATCTTATCTGTTAATTTTATCAGGGACAAATGTCTCAAAGGCTTAATTGAAAGGAATTTGCCAGGGTATGTCTTCTTCCATCCTCAAATGTTTGGAGTCACCTATATCTTCTAATTGTCAAACTATACTCACTTCTGTTCCTGACTTCTGTGACAGGTATGCTATTGGTGGTCTATCAGGTGGTGAAAGCAAGGATTCGTTTTGGCGTATTGTTGCACAGTGCACTGCTGCTCTGCCTGAAGATAAACCACGATATGTTATGGTAGTAAAAACCTTATTTAGGTTAATGGAGTAATATCCTGGTCTTTCACACATCTTTACTAGTTGCTTTTCACGTGGTCCAGGGCGTTGGTTATCCTCTGGACATTGTCGTTTGTAGTGCACTTGGTGCTGACATGTATGATTGTGTTTACCCTACACGCACTGCTCGTTTTGGGACTGCTCTGATACCAGAGGTATGTTCAGTTCCATGATTATCTCGCCAGAGAGGAAGCTTTGTGTTTGATATAGCTACTCTTATCATCTGATAAATTGAATGTTTTGAGACAGTGTATACAGTTAATAAGCTGTGTGCTAATGTCATTGTAGAGAAATCGTGCTATTTTTTGTGTTTTTCTTGATGGTACTGACATTTCATTCCTTTTTGTAGGGTATACTAAAGCTGACTCACAAAGCAATGGCTGATGATACCCGTCCGGTGGATCCTTCCTGTTCTTGCATGGTAATGCTAGATGAAAGACTTATACATGGCACTGTTTCGAGTTTTCTGCGGATAAATGACATTGCCCCTTCCGCTTCCTGTCACTCCCCTCCCCCTATTTCCCAAACCACCTTTTTTTTTGTTTTAAACTGATTGAGATCATTTTGCAATAGGTCTGCAAGACATACACAAGGGCATACATTCACTGTCTGGTTACTAAAGACGTGATGGGCTCACAGCTCTTGTCATATCACAACTTACACTATATGTTGAAGGTAGTTGTTTCTTTAGTGGTTCTTGCAGTGATAACATTAGTAACTATTCATACTCAAAATTTTGTTACGACTTCCTGCAGTTAAGCAGAGATCTTCATACATCTATTGTTGAAGGACGCTTTCCAGAGTATGTGACGACTAATCTGCTTGCTTACGTTCTCTATAATGAGATTGTGTATGCTTGATCAATTTAATTGTAAAAATATTTACGTAAACTTCATTTCATTTCCTGCAGGTTTGTGTGCAACTTTCTAAAGAAAATGGTATCAGCTTTAGACCATATCCTTTCTTCTTGATAGTACATAGCTTGAAATTTAACCTTTGCTTTGAGTTTTTAGAAACTGCTAACAAATCTGTGATGTTTCTTGAAATAGTTTCCCAAAGGCGATGTACCAAAGTGGGTTTGCGATGCCATGAAGGTTGCTGGGGTTGATATCTCTTCCTGCTGTGCTCCTTCCTCTTAATCAGAAGATTGGATATGGACATACTGTATAAATCCAAAGGCTTTCTTTTTTGATACAGTTGCGAGCAGGTTAGCTCAACTAATTAAGTGCTTACGAATTGGGGCACAGCATTTTTGGTAGCTGTTATTTTTTGCTGATTTACGAGCAACTAATTTCAGATAGTAGTAGGCTGTACTGTCCCTCGAAAAACAACTCAGATTTTGTACCAATGTTCATTTCACCTCCTTTTCTAGAATAGACAACCTTTTCCTACCAGACTTATTCAGAGAAACAAACCCTTTCACAGGCTAACTGTAGATTTCAGTACCAATTCGATAATTTTGTGACTTTGTAATGTACACTCAAATTTTGGTGGAGCAAATGTACTGAAATGAAAGTGTTAGATTGATGGTTTTATCGGAGGACCTTTTGGTTATAACTATGCTATATGTTTCCATATACTCGTATTATTACTGTAAACTGTAAACAGCTTCATTGATAGTTGATTTCCGAGTTCTGCTCCCTTTTCCGAGTGCTGCTTCTTACAAGTATTTGGAATCAGTGAAATATGATGTCTCTGCATTCAGTCTGCCCCCCTTTTCTGTTTTACATTTAGTGATGAATGCTCTGTGTGATACTGATACAGACCTATGCTCAAGATTGAAGGTTTGGTTTGGCCCTTCAGTTTCCTGAACTTGTTTCTAAGTTCCTGCGTTCTGACAGTAAATCAGTATTTCAGTTTTACTTATCAGCATCGGCTTCATTAATTACTGTGCCAGGCCATCTGCCTGTTACTGAATCTGTTTAGTTTCCTTTTAACTAAACTTAGACCTGATGAGAGATCAGTCGCGGAGGTGTGGGGGTTTGCACCATCTGGCTTAGTCCAAATGCAAGTAAGATAAGACCTTACTGTGAAATAAGACTATCCCTCGCGAGCTTTCAACACTCGTGCATTTCTAAGCATCGAACTCAAAGCATTTGGTTAAACTGGTCGAATCTTGCGCCAACTTATTAGTCACTTGCATTATTAAAATCACTAGAGTGAGCCTGATCTGACTAGATGAACAACTCATTATCCCCTACCAGTCTCTCTCTTCTGTACGGTATGACTGTAATGTACTGTTGTCCTGCACCATACAAGCAACTCGGCAAGTACCCCCCAAGGTACAATACAATGGTGTAACAGCTAAGCTTTCTCGTGCTTGAAGATCCTAATAAGATCAGATCTATTATTTAACTAGTACAACAACATATACTTTGGAGATCACATCCGTAAACTATTGTTTAAATTATTGTAATTAATTATTTGTTCATCCATATAAATGGGTTGGTGAAGATTAGCAGCTTCTATGAAAGTTCATGCATCACATGTCGGTCCATTGTCTGAATACACATTTGCTGAAACTGTGCGTGGTTTTTGTGGAAAAAGGGCTTGCTTTTGAGGTGGCTTTTACTTTGTTTTTTTGGTAGTGGTTACTAATCCAAGATGATGATGAACTACTCCATTGTCTTGGATAACAAACACTACTCCATTATTTTTGGATTACGTGGTTTATATCGAAATGAGGCGAATTTAAAATCTGACATTCGAAATTACGTAAATATGTAAAAGTTTACAATTAAGGTAATTTAAGACGGCAAATTGAAAATCATGAGTAAAGGTATGGTTGTATGCAATGCATAACGGCTGGAGTAGGTAAGTGCGTCCCTAATGGGTAAGGATCCTCTAAAGTTTATTTTTGGTAGAGTTGGTAGACTTTACCAAAACTAGTAATAAAACAAAATAAAAAGGATTTGAAAGATCACAAATAAAATGTTAAATAATTTATTCTTACCCTTTTAGGCAAACTCTACCACATAGAGTTCATTTTCAACTCTAGAGGATTCAAACACGTTCCTGTTTAGTTTTTTCTTGCAAATGGTGTTAACTAAATTAACAAGTTAATACTTCATTGTGTATCTCACGATGATGCAATACTTATAAACCGCAATACTCTCATCATAACTTATACCGATTCAACCACACGTATTCACAAACATAGCTCACAACAATTTGATTACGACATGTTCTTGTATTAGCATCAACCAACAAATAATATGCACGATATTATGCTCTGAATGTATCGATGTCGACGATGTGTTGCCGTAGTATCATCATTGATGTATACGTGTACATTACATCTCATTTTCTTGTGTTCAAGTGGTTGACTTCGTAAATTAAAACCAAATCGAACTCGCCCACTCATATTTGCACACGTATTGTGTTTACGCCGTCCTTACATGTTTACTAGTCAAGCCGCAAACCTTTCTACACGAACATTTTAATAAATAAAAGTATAAAAAAGCACACACTAATTCCCAACGACCAACTCCATGAAAGATATCTGTATGACTGTATTCCTAAATCCTCCCAATAAATTGTTTATAATATTCACTGCAACGAAATATAACGTTACATTTTACGTAATGGTAAATGGACAAAAAAATATACTGATTTCGTAATTAAATGAATAAACATACATTCGAAGTGGTAAGTGTCAAGGTTAACCTAATCTTGGGGTTTATCCGCATTTACTTTTTGTTACAAAGGAGGAAGTAAAGCTAGCTGTGGCCTGTGGGGGTAGAGATTATGAGGATTTAAACTCAAGACAACCGTTAGACAAATTGACTTCCTAACTGCCAGGAGTCTAGGTCTCTAGGACTACCACCAGGTAGATTGACTTCCTAACCGCTAAGAGTTTACCACGTTTACGTACATTAATTTCATTCAAATTTGTATACGTTTCTTAATTCTCGATCGGCAGTAATACAAGCTAAGTAAACTCCGGATATTTCAGAACCAACATGATCCTCATTCTTGGTAGAAAACAAATCTACTAACCTCCAAAATGCTCAACATGTAACACTTGTTAACACCGATCTACCCTACTTAATAATTAATCTACCTTTTAGAAGTCTCAAATGACTCCCTAAACCCAAAAAATTGTCCCACCATAATTCTAAAACACGTCAAAGAAGGTGACAAGGAATTGAGAAGATTAAATAAAGTTAAAAAAGAGACCCCTTTTTTCCCAAAATAAATAAATAAATAATGGTGAAACCACATAGAAACATAGCTGAACTGTCCTAGAAGCTAACATAATATGATAATACTATACCTTACATTTTACACATCTTCTTAGAAACATCTTTTGCTATATAAAGGCAGCTCACCTGACCTAGGACTTTCTTCATAAGAGCAAAAAAAACACACAAATCTCAAGCTCTTCAAAACAAATTCGAGGAGATCGAGAGCATTAACTAACTTATCCAATATAACTCGGTAATTCTATAAAGAGTTATTCTACTATAAAACCGCGTCTCATCGATCAGTATGCCGAGATTATCAAACAAGAACAGCAACAACAACATGGTAAAATGCAAGAAGCACCCAAAACACAGGCAATCACCAGGAGTATGCTCCTTATGTCTTGGAGAGAAGCTATCAAAAGTGTCAGCAACAAGCATTACCGCGTCTCGAGACCGGTACGCAGCCTCGAGAGCGCGAGCGTATTATTGCTCCTCCTCTTCGCTCTCCTCAAGCGATGATGATGAGTCCTCTTATCCTTCTTCTTCTGCTTCACCTATGCATGAAGAAGATGGTCGTAACGATCATCATACAAGAATTTTGTCAGATGTTAATACGAAGAAATTTTCGAGTAATAGTAGTAACAAGTCCATGAAAGATCAAGAAAACGTTATTAAGAAGAAAGTTGTTGGAGGGTTTTGGTCTAAATTTCTTCTAGGAAAAAGAAATGATGATAATTTGAAGAATGTTCATAATAATGTAGATAATAATAAGGTTTATATGTCACAGCCTTTTGCTGCAAGTTCTAGCAGCATGGTTGTGTGTTGATATGTACGATATTATTTGAATTTTGATTATAATACATGGTGCTAGATTAGATTAAATTTATTGTATTAACTCTTTTTGGGATCTTGTCATAAATTTATCATATTTTGTACAAAAAACAAAAGCAGAAAATTAAAGTTTCAGTTTAATTAGTATGATGTAATACTTTTGCAGGATATTGTAATTTTTTTTTGGTACAAAGGAGCAGCTAATGCTGCGGGGGGTGGGGGTATGAGGATTTGAACCCGGGACAACCCCCAGGCAGGTTGAGTTCCTATCCACTAGGCCAACCTTGATCCTCGCAGGATATTGTAATTTAATTTGTACATTGTTCATGTATATGCTATTCTCAAAAACTTTAATGAAATTTTGGAGAAAGAAAATTCGAATATTTGGTTAATTTGATTATTCTTCATTTTGTCAAAAATAATTAATACTACCAAATCTTAGAGATGAAAGAAACACAGGGACTGCTCAATTAGGTGAGGAGCAGCTAAGAACAAGAAGGGAAAATGAAGAAATGTTAAGCTAATTTGGGGGCTAAGTGAGTTTGTTGGGAAACATTAGTTTGGTAGCTAGTTTAGAGAAGAGACGTCTACATTCTTAACTAAAATATAAGTCGTCCTCGTATATATATTAGGTCATTTATGTATCGGTTTTTCTAATGTGTGTCCCGGGGGCCAAGGCACACATTAGAAAAACCGTTTGTCTATATTAAGTTTTGGGTCTATTATGTATACTTAGCATCTTATTTTGTTAAATTCCACCTGCAATAGTAGAAATTCTGCAATAGTGCAATAATTAATGATCGTATTCTCTATTAATAATAGATAAACGATGTAGCTAAATTACATATACGGAGTACAATTCACAGCAATGTCATTATCTCTTCAGGTGCGATGCTTCATTATTATTATCATTACAATTGAAGACTTCCTCCACGAGATCTACTCTACATGATTTCATGTTAAGCCAACGTACAACTTTATCGATAAACTAGCTAGTTAGCATAGTAAACATCCCGACTTTTTCATTCTCGTCAAGCGTGCATGCATGTAAGTAAAAGGAAGGAGTGTGTACAAGTAGTTGAAATGGTCATATCGGGGGAGCAGGTAGGGAGAAGTTGTCTAATATAGACAGCGGGGAAAAGTGTAGTAAGATATAAGCTGTCGATTTTGTCAAATTAGGCCTCTTAACATAGCCGAGTACATAAGTCATAATTGTTCCCATCTCTATCTAACCATCCACCAGTCGATCAGTCCTTATTCTTTTGGACAACAACAACACCAACTCAGTATTATCACACGGACAAACCGTGTTATAGGCCACATGACCCATCAAATTAGAAATTCTTCCTTTTGACAATTTCAGACTTTGCGAAATAGTAACTTTATTGTTTTTGTTTCTTTGTTGTTTCCGACATCAAACTCATACTAGTATAGTTCATGGTATGATATATATGCATGTAAATATAGTCGGTGGTCAAGGTCAACCCAACGTGTTCTACCCTCTGTCACTATTAGAGTATACTCGGTTGTTACTCGTAGCAATAGCAACAGCTAGCAACAAGAACAACTGAACAAGAGGTAAAGATGCAAGCCATTTCCATTTTCCGTAGTGTAGGAGGATTCTATTTGGTCAGACTCGTGTTGGGTAAATTGAGTTTTGTTTAAGTTAATCAGGTCGTCGAAAGAGAGAGTGAAAATCGGCCAATTTCAAACCACCATCAGAGAAGGTTCACTGCACTAGGTTGCCCCCGCTAAAAAAAAAAAAAAAAAAAAAAGATGATGAATTACGTACACAGGAAGCGATTGCACAGTTTCGTGGCCAGAACTCGAAAAATGAAGACTCAAACCTTAGAAACTGATGATGAATGTCATAGCTATTAGCTATACACAAGTATACAGAAACACTAGAATTTGAATCAGATTAGAAGAAAGCCTGAACATCCAGCTCTGTATTTCCTTCCCGTAAAGGGGGTGTGGGAAGAACAAGAAACACAGTTTTATGCCCCATAATAGGTGACCAAAAATTCGAAGGAGTGAAGAGGGACCTAGGGTAGAATCTTGGACACACTCAACTATAGTGGGGAATGAATGAGCTACCTACATTTGTTGTGATTTTCGCACTGTGACCAATTTCCGCGAGCCCATGAGGTCTAAAGTCACAGGGAACTCGAATCCTCGATGTGATTGGGAGTTTGAGTGCAAGCTAGTCCTCTCCTAAGTGCTAATCGAAAGCCCAACCATGATTGGGAGAGGGGACAGACCAATAGGTTAAGGGGAACGTCTACAGCAAGTTTTAGTCAAAAAGTGTATGGAGTAAACACTGCTGCTTTTGTTATTCATTCGGAGCTCCAACACAAAACATACACAAACTCACAAAAAGATAGGAGATGCATTCACTCGACTGCTAGCAAGAGGTTAAATGAACTAGAACACACCTGATTACAGCCAGCCGAAAGTTTGTTTGATTGATGCAATATCAACTGTATCTGCAAGATTAACCGAAAATTCAGTCAGTCGACTTCCGCAAATGCAGATCAGATTCAACAATAACAATACCATACCTTCACGAAAAAATATACTAAATTGCGCACCTGGGGACTACCAGTTCTTTCTCATACATAGAGCTCCACCCCTCCATATGTAATCCTGATTAAAAGCTAAATCACCACTAATATGCAGAATCCCTGAAATGAATCAGAAGGATGAAGTGACTCACTGAAATGAATCAGAAAGGACGAAATGACTACTTGAAATTGAAACCCCTTGACGCTAGGACTAGCTAGGTAAAGCTAGAAAATAGTGTAAATGGATTGAACCCCTGGACGCCATAGTTTGAATAATCAGGGCTCCCGGCTCCACTGGTTCTAAGATAATCATACGCGAGCTTAGAAACAGAAACTCCGTGTGTACCTAAGCACTTCAAGTTCACTAATTATGCCAAAATTTTGTCAGCTTACCACAACACATGGACAAAAACTTTGCAAAAGAGCACCCCAATACAGTGTCAAACTTAGAACTGTCCTAATAAGTGAGAATTGAGAAATCGGTGTTAGTCTTGTTATGCTGTGTAGGAGCCTAGCAGGCAACAGAGGAGAAATGGATCATCACCAAAAGCCTTTGCAGGAGCAATGTCCATTCTTGAAGTGATGGAAACGACTAGAATCCCTCAAAATTATCTCATGATCCACAATCCGGGAAATGTAAGTAAACACAGTATGGCAATCACCACAAACACGCAAGTTCTTGGTGATGCGGATTGTAGCACCTGCTGTTGACGTGAGAAGAGCATATGCAAGTGCCAATTTTTCACTATGCTCAATCAGAAGATCACTTTTCTCTTCGTCTTCTACATCATGTAGCGCAAAGCTGGTTTCTGGAACATATCCTATCACTTTGATGCGTTCCATTAAGCTAGAGAGAAGCTCGTATATTTGTTGCGACTGGGGATGCAACTTATCTCCAACGTAAAACATCACAGTGCCTTGTTTTCCTTGGACCCAACTACACCCAGGTTTTTTCTTCACCCCAGAATCTTTCATAGTGGTTCTAATGCTGGATGCATCATTCCACCTTCTTGCCCCAGCATATATATTTGAAAGAAGAGTATAAGTTCCATCATCTTGCGACTCCAACTCGGATAATCTATGAGCAGCATACTCACCTAGTTCTATATTTCCGTGAACCCTACAAGCACCAAGCAATGATACCCAGATTAGAGGGACTGGCTCCATGGGCATGTCCTCAATGATCTTTTTAGCTTGTTCAAAACGACCTGCTCGCCCTAAGAGGTCAACTATGCAAGCATAATGTTCCACACCAGGGACAACCCCGAACTTCTTAGTCATGTTGTCAAAGTATCTCATTCCCTCGTCAACCATGCCCGAATGGCTACAAGCATAAAGGATAACAACTAAAGTTAGACCATCAGGAGCTAAACCAGCTTTTCTCATTTGATCAAATATTTGGATGGCTTCTCTACCACGACCATGCATGCCATAGCCAGCAATTAATGATGTCCAAGAGACAGCATTTCTCTCCTTCATATTGTCGAACACTATTCGAGCAGCATCAACATTCCCAGATTTTGAATACATATCGATCAAACAATTAGCTACGAACATAACTGATGGCTCTAACTGATTCCGTAATATGTAAGCATGAACCTGTTCACCAATTCTTAAAGCCCCTAGTTGAGCACATGCCATAAGAATGCAGGATATAGTAAACTCATTTGGCAATGCATGAGTTTGCTGCATCATCTGGGAGAAGAGTTTAATGGACTCATCAGCATCACCATGCTGCGCATATCCACCGATCATTGCTGTCCAGGTGACGACATTTCTATCTTCTACCCTAACTGTATCGAAAATTCTACGAGCAATTTCAAACATTCTGCACTTTGTATACATGTCAATGAGGCCATTTATAATCATTTGATCATCTCTAGGCTCAGAATCATCCCTCTTCAGAAGAACTTTTAGGGCATAACAATGAGTCTCTTTTCCTTGGAGTAGTGCCCCGACCGAAGCACAACCAGAGAGCAACGAGACAACAGTGACCGCATTCGGCATCAAACCAGAATTTCTCATATCCCGAAACACATCCATTGCCTCATACCCGCGTTCTCTTTGAGCATAAGCAGCGATAACAGCACTCCATGTCACTACATTCCCCTGCATTTTCTCCCTTTTCATTTCCCCAAACAAGCTCAAAGCCTCATCAAACCTACCAGCCTGAGCATACGCAGTAACCATAGCATTCCAACACACCACATCCTTCACTCTCATCCTCTTAAACACCTTACTCGCCTCCCCAACCATACCACATTTAGCATACATACCAATCAACCCATTCCCAACAAACACATCATCAAACAACCCACTTCTCATCGCGAAACCATGTACCTGCCTCCCCCATCGAACACTCCCCAAAGAACCACAACCCGACAACACATTCACCAAACTAACCGCATTCAGACACACCTCACCTCCATTACTCATCCTCCCAAACAACTTCAAACCCTCCCCAAAACACTCATTCTGCACATACGAACCGACAATCGAGTTCCACGACACAACATCAAAAACCCCTCTTTCACACATTTCATCAAACACCTGGCGTGCAAGGTCCACCGCGCCACACCTCCCATACATAGTCACCAAAGAGTTACAAACGAACAAATTCAAGCCACACCCATGAACAATCCCCTGCCCGTGGACCGATTTCCCAACCCGAAAAGCCGGAACCTCGCCGCAAGCCTTGAGTACAAAGGGAAACGTATACGAATCAGGGGAACACCCAATTCTCTTCAATTTAACATAAAGTTGCAAACTTTGGTGGAGGAGAGAGAATTTAACCGAATTCTGAACAAGGGTATTCCACCAATCGATCGAATTCGACGAAAAAGGCGAGAAATGTTCGAGAATTGGGGTTATTGATAGGTAATTATGAGGAGAAATGGAAGAGATGTACATCGAAACGACGTCGTTTGCGAGGTGGGTTGTGAGGCCGTGAACAGTGAGTTGTTGGTGAATGAGTTTGGCGGAGGATAATGAGTTGCATTGTGTGAGGAGAGAGAGTGGAAATGGTGATGATGATTGTTGTTCAGAGGAGAAGAAATGGGATTTGGGTGTTTGTGTTAGGAAGTGTGAAGATGAAGTTTGGTATTTTCGCGGGAGTTTTAGAATGGTTGACCGTTGGCGTTGGAGCATTTAGTTTGAATTTTAATTGGAAGTGAGAAAATTACTAGCTTGAGGATCTGCTGGATGAATGTAGGTGTAGTTTGGTACTCTTTGTAGCTACGGTTCGTTGAAAAAAAAAAAACGGTATGTTTTACTAAGTACTAGTATGTGTTTGGCCTAGTTTTTTAAAGCGTTTTTACTTCCATAAATTATAAACTTGGCCAAATATAGAGTTTTTTAGAAGTTATAAAATATTTAATAACAACATTTTTCTAAATATGAACCATCAAAAGCAGAAGCACCAAATTGGTGTTTCTGTTCTATTTCTCTAAAAATACTCCTTTTGTGAGATATTTTTAATTTGACAAAAAAAAATTACATTAACAAATGAAGTGCTTTTGTAGTATATAGAACCAAACACTCATTATTTTTTCAAAAAATAGTTTTTAAAGAAACTGATTATGAAAAATAGAAACGGATTTCGAAAAATTTGGCCAAACAGCCTCTTCTCGACTAAAATTTTAGTTGTTGAAGTATCAAATTTAAGAAAACGACACTCTAGTATCTTTGTGAGACTGAAATGTAGGAGTATGAAATTATTGGCTAATGGAGTTTTTTAACTATGCCACGTGGAGTATGAAATTATTGGTTAATGAAGCTTTTTAACTATGCCACATGATCTATAGTAAGGACATACGGAGTATTTGATTGAACTTAAAAAATGGTGTATTTAAATTTGTTCAGTTTCATGCACATCAAAGTAAATGAAATCAAATTAGATCAAATTAATGCAATTCAAATCTAATCTAATCAAACATTATCCAAATAACAATCAATGAATCAAGTCTGCTTCTTGATATAATTTTGTCTTAATTCAGTTAATTTTCAAGATATTCATATCAAATCAAATCAAACCAAACCAAACCAAATCCATTCAGATCAAACAAATCAATTCGGATGCATTCGATTTAGATCAGATTAGAAAATTGCAATCCTATCATACATGGCCTAATTGATTATAGACTATGTAGGATGGTCAACTATTGTGAATTTAGTAACTCTATCAATAGGTTAAAAAAAAACACATCTATCTAACTTGCTCATTGATAGAATATATAGCTTTTACTCTTATAATTACAATAAATCGTAAATTTAAGTCAAATACTTTAGACGGCTCCATATAAGTAAGTGGACTTTATATAATGCATGATCCTTATTTACCAATCATGTCTATATTCGATTCAAATTTGACTGTAATATGATCAATTTGTGGAGCATGCTTGTAATTTATAAACTGTGGCCTAAAGGCCTTCAAAATAGAAGGTCGGGATTATAACTTGAATAGTTGGGGATGTTCTAAATAATGAGTATATCCATAACTACTTCTAGATCTTCGAGTCGGCGGGGTTTAGTAGTAAGTTCGTCCATACCATGCGAGATAGTCGAACGGAAAGTAAACGTTTAAACATGTCTCTTTGTACAATAATTGCGACTGGTTTGATGTATACTCCATAATGCTAATAATGTCCTTTCAACTGAATCGTGATTTTATCAACGGATAATATTATCTATCATGTATCCAAATCATTCCCCAATATTTTGATTATATAGTTCAAAGCTTGTATGGAACAAGTGAACTTCAAATTATAATCAAAGAAAACGAAATCCAACAATCAAATGTATATCGGTTTTTTCCTCTGTAGCATATGGAAAAACTAGGAATGCCGCTAGATTTCTCAATAAATAAATAAAATATCAGATTGTAGGGTTTACACATGCATTCCACTTGTTATCTTCTTCTCCATCCATCCGCGACCTTCATTTAATTAGTCAGTCAGAAATCTCCTCCTCCGAGTTTCCCGACAAACTAAAACCCAACAAACATGTCAATCAACAACATGCAACAGTTGAGTTCATTATGACATTAAGGTATAGCCGGACAATCCATTCAAGTTTCTCTTCGGCCATTTCAGCTCAAGCTCAAGCTCGCAGAGAGTCAAAAACCATCCTCCTCCTCCTCCGACTTCGACAAACTAAATTTCAACAGATCATCGATGATCGACCATCAATAACATGCAACAGTCGAGCTCATTATAACCTTAAATATACCCGTCGGACAATCAATTCAAGTTCCTGCTCGATCCTTTCCGCTCAAGCTCAAGCTCTCAAATAGCCCCCCTCCAAAGACCATCCTCTCCATGGCCAATGTTGAGTGTGAAGTCAAGTACTCCGTACAAGCTAAAGAGTGAACGAGATAGACTAGTGTGAGTAAAAAAACAGGGGCGTTTTGGGAACACAATACACAGGTGATTAGTGATTACTATATATATCTACTGGCAAAATTGACAGCAGCCATTGGAACAGTACAAATCACAATCACTTACATTCAGCAGTTTTTGCAAACTTTCACAGTTTCACCTAAATTTTTGCACCTTTCTCTCTCCTCTCTCTTTCCCTCCTCAACGGCTCTCTCTCACTCTGTGTATCACCTTCATTCACTCGTAAAACCCAGAATCAATTTCCTCGATTAAACCCCTCTTTCAATCGAATTCAATTGAATTGAATTAAATTGAATTGAATTTACACCCAAATCAATTCAATTAAACTTTTCTGCTCCAAAGTTCTCAACTTTTTCTGAATTTCTCCAAATACCCACATAAAGATTTCACCTTTTTATGATTTTATCAATCTCCTGACCGTTTATTTAATCTGGGTATTCGGAATTAAAAGTTGGGTACTTTAGAATTTTCGGGAATTTTAATTTTAATTGAATTGGGGAAAGGAGGGGTTTTGTAATTTTAGGGTTAGGGTTTAAGGAGAGAAGGGTGGGTAATGGTGAAGGAAAAGGGGAAGGAGAAGAGAAGGTGATGGAAAACGCGGAATCAGAAGAACCTTATAAGAAGAAAAGACCTCATTTTCATGCTCAATTTTCATCTACTATGGCGCGCAATTCTACCCTTTCTCCTGATGATAAATCGGTATATATATCTATACTTTTCTTTCGTCTTTTTATATTTTTGTGTATCTTGTTTTAGTTTAGATAGATAGATTGTATTAATTTATTTGTTGTGCTTGTATAAATGGTATGATGTTAGTTTGGACCTGCCTACCGCCCGCTAAAGGCGAAATTTTTACTCTTTTGATGTGTGTGTTTGTTAGGTTTGAAAGATGTTTTTGGTATGGTTTTAACAAAGGTATTAAATATCATGTGTGTTTGATAATTCGTTTGAGAATTCGTTGTGTTTGCGAATTTGGTACGAGGAAAGACTGTTGTTTGGCGGTTTCTTTCAGTGGAATTCTGTGTAGCTCATTTTTGTTGTTGTTGTTGCACTAGTAATCTGAAATGTGGATAGTTCGGGGATAATTTGGTGATGTTAGAGTAAGTCTGCATGTTTTTGGACCTCCCTACTGCCCGCCCAAGGCGAAATTTTTATTGTGTTGATGTAATGCTGTATGTAATTGGTAGGTTTGAACAATGGTATTAATTTCATGTCTGTTTGAGAATTCGTTCCGTTTGCCAGTTTGGTATGAGGAAAGACTGTTGGTTTGGCACCTTCTTTCAGTGGGATTCTGTGTTGTTGTTGTTGTTGTTGTACTAATTTGAAATGTGGGTAGTTTGGAAATGTTTGTTTGACTGTCTTTATGTGGGAGTTTGATCCAATTGAAATCGAAGCTGTATGAAGTTATAAATCTGAAGCTGTAAGGAAGGGAATCCTTGCCAATGTTGTGTTCCGCGAGTATAGTCTTTTTTGGATAGAAAATGGAAGGGTTTGTACATGTAAGACGTCTAATCAACTTTAGTTTCCTTTTTATTATGATCTACCAATCACCGAGTTATCATGAGAGGTGGTAAAGGATTAAATTGTGGTAAAACTGGTAAAGTGCATTTATGTAATTTGATTTTCATTGGAATTTGAACATGTAGAGTAACTCTCCCCTGGATTTATGTAAATTGATTTTGATTTTGATTTCACATCTTGTGTAAGTTGTGAAATCCCTTTATCTTATACAAGATGGGCAATCTGTACCTTTGCAGTTCTCTTTCCTTCCTATATCTCTATTTATTTGATTGCTGGTTAGACTATCAAAAGAAACACCACGATTAGGGAAACTTACTACGTAGATCCGTATCTCTTGTTTTGTACTTTTATGCGGAATGGGTATTCTTTTTGCTGCATCTACTGCACTTCTTGTATGATCCTGTGGTATTTTGCTAAATTTATGTTATCTTTCTTGCAAAACTGTTGCCTTCGTGCTTCTTGTATTGTGAAGTAGCAGCAGCATGATTCTCAGCGTAATTTTATTATAAGCCATTAGGTAACAACCTCTCTATTTTCCAACATTCGGTGAATCTACGTACAACCGACCTTCCTTACCCCATCATAGGCAGGAACCTTTGAGGTGTTGAAGTGATGTTGGTTGTTTTAAATTTCTCATCAAACCACCCTTTTATCTTTTTTTTTTTTATCTTAGCGTTGCCTACAATTATGAAACTTGGAACCATAATCATGTACTAGAATAAAAAAGAGCACACTAATGCACAGCTAGTGTATATTCCCTCCGATTTCCTGATTCGTGTCTTTCATCTTCCTTTAGTTGTTGTGATCATTGTTTGTGAGGGACTACTATAGTATCATTTTGCGAACTTGATTTTTTATATGTAGTCCAAAATGGTTAAAACCCAATAATCTGGACTCGGGTTGGCTGTAATCTAAATCTTTTGGGGGAAGGCCTGAAGCCCAATAAAGAGTGATTGAAATGCAAGCCTATATATAGGATTTAAATTTCATTGGTACCCTACCCTAGCTATCTTCCCCTTTCTCTCTCGCCGCTCATCTCTCTCACTTGTATACACACAAAAAAAGATGAGGAGAGAAACCTAGTTCTGTTCCACCTCAGTAGGAAAAGTTGTACTCTTCTTTGTGTTGAAGGTTTTCACGCAACTGGCTGTAAATTCAAGATGGTTGTGAAACTGGGGGTATTCTTCTTCTTTCTTTTCCCTGTTAGTCTTTTTGGTTTTTTAAGGTTTGAAATCTATGGTCTTTTGTGGAAGAGGCCAGAACTTTCATCGGTAAAATGCTCTGTAGAAATGTTTTAAAATAAAGGTAGTCATATGTGAAACAAGTTTCCTTCTTGGCGCTGGGATCTGAATTTTGGAACCGAATCGGTGGTCCCGACAGGATCAAACTCAAATTAAATGTGCCATCTCATTTCTAAGAATTGAAAGCAGATCTGTGTTTCCAAATACTACTAACAGGCTTGATCGGGCAAACAAGCGTTGTGCTTATAAAATAAAGACATTAGGAACAGTTTACTGGTTCACAAGCTCAATCAGGGCTCCCTCTTTTGCTTTTAGAAATCTAACATTTCGAAACTATTAGAATCTAATTTTATTGTGCAAACACAATCTTAACGAATTTGCCCGAAATCTTTCTTAATCCTCTAACTTTCATTAACCTATGTCACTTAGACTCAGGCTGAGTGTTTCGCACACAGGTGCATATTCGAGTGTTCTACATGACTATATTGTGAAAACTTGATGTTTTGGCCTGCAATGAAGCCTCCAAGAGTCTTGTTATGTGGACAAGTGCCATGTCTAGCACGAGACGTATATTTCGTGGCAATGTGTGAAAGTTGAGAAAGTTTTACTTCTCTTTCCTTTGCTTGCTGTTTTCTATGTGATTGCCTAGTACACTAATTGGAAGATAAGTTTTATCATTTGAATATAGTATCCCAAAATGCATTGATTCTTAAATTGATAGTTGGGAGATTATAGATCCTTGCACTTGATTGGCTCTGAAGAGTAGATATAAGTGCCTACTGTGTCTACACTCTAAACTGCAACGGATTCTGGGGATAGGATGGTATAATGTGTTATCCTATGTTTTCACATTTCAGTGCCAAATGTCCATAGATCATGCTCCTTGGTGTCTTTTAATATCAGCAGCTAACACAAATACTTAGCCAGCCTTTTCCAGAGGGCCCTGAATAGATTAGCACAGTTAATTGGAGTGCTTGCATAGTTGTTTTCAATACATCAGTGAATACCAAATTTGAGTTTCATCCATGATTTTATGCTATTAAAACCTGTTAACCTTTTCTTTCCAGTTTTATGTCTTGGAAGGGAAGGGGTAAATGATTGTTGGGACTTATATGTCAAAGTTAAGTGGGTTTCCCTGTTACATTATTTGCAGGTTGATGCATCTGTCCTCCAGTACCAGAATCAAACACTTGTACAGCAGCTAGATCGACAAAAGCAAGAGCTGCATGATCTTGAAGCCAAGCTCCAAGAACTGAAAGACAGGCAATCATCTTATGATGACGTGCTGATATCAGTGAACAGACTGTGGAACGAGGTTAATGTCAAAGAATTGTTTGTGTAACTTCTCAACAAGATCCTTTTTGTCTCTTTGTCTGTGTTTTGTTTTGATGAGACGATTTGGCCTTGTGATGCAGATGGTTGATGATATAGCTCTACTCAGGATAAGAGCTGGTGCAGGCCAAAATGTTCTACAAACTTTAGATGCTAATTTTTCTTCTCAAGGTTCTTTTGTAGTTGCTTATCCCATGTAATTTATTCTAAAATAGAACTTGAATCAATAGTGGTTAGTGTCGAGGTTATGTGCACTTGATCTGAAATATCTTTTTGGTTCAGTCCCATCATGTTCTGCGGAGAATGTGTTTCTTCAGAGGCTTCTGAAAGTTGATATTGTTGAGGGCGGTGGTGGAGATGACTCTGTAAAATTTGTCCAAGAAGTCCTTGCCCAGCATCATTCTACTACTTTGGAGTCTCTGACAATCATCGAAAGTATGATGGAGGATCAGAAAACAAACTTGCTTAGAGCTTCTGAGGATTTACATCGCTATGTTTCTATGAAACGTCTACAAGGTTACCTCATTGGATGATAAATTATTGTGTCTTTCACACATCCTTACATTTTTACACATTTATTGTTTAAAATGACAGTATTTATACCCTTTTGTTTATGTATTGCCTACATTTAGTTATTTTCATTCCTGGATGTGACAGATATTCTTACCGAATTGGATGAGATGGAAATTATGATAACAGAGGATTCCAATAATCTTCGCGAGGCGATGAATGCTCTTCGTCAGAAGCAACAGGAGTATGCTGATAGAATTCAAATTTATTTACAGAACGAATCTCTCGATCAAGCTGAGATCAAACGTCTTGCTGGTCAGTTCAACCTCTGATATGTTGCCGAGGAAGGATTTTTGCTTCCAGTTCAATATGTACTATTGTTGCAAAGTCGTTGTAGTCAATTCTTCTGTCCTTGCTTTATTTGGAGCCTTGAATTTGTTGTTTGTAGAGCAAGTACCTGTTTGCTTATTCTTGTTATTTTTTCTTTAAATGTGAAGGTGAGCTGGAAGAAAGCATGGCTGAACTTGAAGAAAGCAGAAGAAAGCTTGTCACTCTGCAAATGCAGAAGAATGTGGCATCTGGGGTATACAACCCAGTTACTGGAGCAGTAAATGGCATCTTATCTCCTCTGAAGCTACCAGATAGGACAATGAATGTGCAGGAACTAAAAAACTCGATAAAGGAAGCAGAGGTATGTTGTCTTTTATTGGTCCTCATTCTAACAGAAGCTAGTTCAAATTTTCATTGTCGATTGTGGAACAATTGCCGATTTCTACGATGACGCAGATATTGGCAGCTGAGCGTCTTATGGAGCTTGAGGAAACACGGGAAGACAACGAAATCCTGATGAAACAGTTGGAAAATCTCGAGGTTTGCTGCAGGCATCTTTATAATAAATTTTTTTTTTATCGATAGATTCACTTGTTATTAAATTGGGAGTCTTAGCCAGTGGGAAAATGTTGCAGCATTGTGTACTTATCTTAACTTGTGAAGCAACGCACTCTAATCACTTATTTTCTAATAAGTTACAATTTGGTCATGGCAGAATGAAATGAAAGACGACAAGTATGTGTGCAGTTCTCGAATGTATACTTTATTGAATGATCAGCTCCACCATTGGAAAGCTGAACTCTCTCGGTACAAAGGGTTGTCAGACTCTCTTCAGGTCATGCTCCTTTCTCGATGTGTAGGAGGACATATGTCTTCTTGTATGTACTTCCACTGCTCTAATAGTTTAATTGCAGGCAGAAAGGTCTTACCTCATGAGAAGAGAAAAGGAATTGGAGTTAAAAATGGACTCAGCAGACTCTGCGAAAGCGGCCGTTGACAGTGCTGAGAAAAGAGTAGAGGAATTGGAGGTGCAGCTTCAGAAGGCCGTTATTGAAAAGGATGAACTTGAAGTTAAAATGGAAGAAGCTGTTCAAGATTCAGGTAATTTATGGAGTGGCTGTTTCAGTTGTTTATGATGAATAGTCTGCAAATGAGCCTGTCTCTAATATTTGCATCTGGTTCAGGAAGAAAGGACATTAAGGCGGAGTTCAATGTGATGGCCTCAGCTCTGTCTAAAGAAATGGGAATGGTGGAGGCTCAGTTGAATCGCTGGAAAGATATTGCTCTAGAGACCCTGTCCTTGCGTGAAGAAGCAGTGTCCCAGAAAGCATTATTGAGTTTGAAGGTATTGTCCAGAATGCCCCTGGCAATCTGAATTTGCGCGTGATTGTTGACTGTTGGATATGCTGAATTTACAAGTGCCTCCATTCTCATCACTTGCATCTAGGTGCATACATTCTTGTGTTACTAGTAGGGAAAGAGTGTTTCCTTGCAGCATGCTATAGATAATTTACATGAGTTGATATTAACAGGCTCGTGGTACTTTGAAGAAAAGCTATTTGCTGGAAAGATTGACAAAGTTTCCTTGAGAGGACTAGACTGTAGTTGCATCAGTTTGATGAACAAAGAATTGGAACTTTTGCTGGAATCATTTACAAAACTTCCTTGAAATGAGTAGACTGTAGATTCATCTACCTGATGAACTGATTGTGTTCAGGCTTTTTATTTGTAAGCATGTGCTGTTAAAGTTTTTTCAACAATTGTGAGTGACCTTGTAAGAGATGTTGACATTCTTCTGTTGTTGAATTTTTGATAGACTAGTGAAGCTAAGTCCTTGATAGATAAATGTGGCCAGCAGATGATGGAAATCAAATCCCTTAGAGAGACGGTGAGTTTCCCTAGCATGCTAACGTACTGGCCTGTTTTTTTGCCTGAAGAAACTTGTCATCTTCTTGAATCAAACAAAGAAATATTACTTCAAAATTAATAAAAGGTACAGGATTAGTATGAATGGCATGCGTTGTTTACTTATTTATACGAGTGTTGCAGATTGAGACGCTGCAGAAAGAAAAGACCGAATTGGAAATCTTCGTGGAGATGTTAGGACAGGGAATTTATGACAATAGGTATGTTGCTTCTTGCCAAATATGCATACTTGAACTGGCAAGGATTAGTTGGTCTTTATTGATGTTATGAATTAGGATTGTGCTAGATTGTTATTTTACTTGATGTATGCCCAGAATACTCCATGAGAACCTCTAATATTTAGACCTAGGATTAGTTGGAAACAATCATTGACCCGAGTTATTTAGATTTGGTTTATTCAAATGCGTTACTGTATTCAAGACCCAAGAGAATGACTACCACGTCTGAAGCCCGATTGGAGATAAGCCCTACGACATGTATTCTATGAATAAAATACTTCTCTTCAATTGCTAAACACTACTGGTATTCAATGTTGCAATCAAACCAGCCATTCACGTAGTAATAAAGCAGTAAACTTACAAAAGAAGTTTAGTCAAATCATTTAGGCGTCAAGTACTCATGGTGAGACCCTACTTCAAAATCGTTCAATCTGACATCAAGATCAAATGAGTCCTCAGTGAGGTGATTTTTCTTTCACCATGGGTGTGCTTGTATGTCGTAATGAGTTTGCTGCTTTGAGAGGGCTTTTAACTTTTTAGTCTTTTTAGCAAATGGAGAGAAGTATTTGCTTTATAGAATTCATGTGGTAGGGTTCACCTCCATTTGGACTTTATAGTCATTCTCGTGGAAAAAACCTTGAATTTTGCTTAGGCAAACTTAATGCATGGTTTTGTGAAATCGTTTCAAATATACCAGCATCACTCTTCCCAGTGTGCATCTTGACTTCTTATAACCACCATATGCATGGTATGGTAACTTAAGAACAGTACCTGGTCTTTAACTAGCCACTCATCAGCTAGATATCATGGCCTGTTGTGGATTGTTTTTAACATGAGCAGTTTCTACTCTTTCTAGTGTCATATCTCATATGGGTCACTTTACTCAGTTGAGAACCTTTTGTGATGGAATAATGGGAGCTGGGTCTTTTGACTTATCCTTCTATTTTCCCTGTATGAATACCTCTTCCTCTATCGACTTAGATGTTCTGCTGCATTTCGGGTGTCAGACGTTTACTGTACTTAATCATGACTTGTTTACAATTTCAGAGACTTGACAGAAATGGAAGAATCGGAACGAAGGGCGGATATGCAAGCAGTTATGCTAAAACAAGCTCTTGATGAGCACAATCTGGAGCTAAGGTTGAGAGCTGCTAATGAAGCAGAGGCGGCTTGCCAACAACGTTTATCTGCTGCTGAAGCTGAAATAGCTGACTTATGGGTGAAACTTGATGCTACTGAAAGGTTTGAATGCTGCAATTTTTTATTTTCAATAGACAAAAAATTAATCTGGGGCATACTCTATTCAGTTATAGATCTAATTATGAATGACTCGGAAATTTGTTAGACAATATCTAGAATACAAATATGTTGAGTTCTAAGTATGTAAAAGTAACTTCAAATAACGAGTATTATAGTATTTTTTTATTTTGTTAAAACATCGTTCTAAGATCCATCCTCCCAGTTCAAATCTAATTAAGACCTACCACCCTGATAAAACGTAACCAAGAAGTAGTTGAGAAGGCTTTAATAAACAATGTTTGAATACTACCCTATAGATACAGTAGTTCTCATATTCATTCTTATAGTCTGTATGATTCTCTACCTATTAAAAGAAGAATCATATGCCAAAAAATTTGCAGGCCAGAGGCCCAAGTATGATTTGATTACTGCTCAGTGAATCTGAATGGGATAACGTCAAAAAATAAAAAATAAAAAAATTAAACAGAATGGGAAAATCCATTATAACCCCAGACTGTAGAATCGTCCATACTCCATAAGTACTCTTTCGGCTATAATTAAAATGGGTGTGCGTCAAGATGGCAATAAAAAAAATTATTTTGATATGTATGTAAATGATCTGGTTTCTAAGTACTATTGCTGACTGTTCAGAAGATCACTACAGGAAATGAAATCCATTACATTCCCAGGCTATAAATTTGATAATAAGTAGTCTTTCAGCTTTGATTAGAATGGTTTTGCAGCAAGATGGCAATAAAATGATAGTCATTTAAATTGTATGTATATGATCTGATTTGTAGTTACCTTTCTGTCCATAGGGATGTCCGTGAACTGTCAGAAGCAATTAAAATAAAAGATGCAGAAGCAGAAGCTTATATTTCTGAAATTGAGGTTTACATGCCAATTCCTTCATACTGTTCTAACAGATATTTGGCTTTGGACGTTTTACATGGCAAGTTCTTTTTTGTTCTTTTGGTCCATCCTGTATGCTGATTTTTTTTTATCTTCAGACCATTGGTCAAGCATATGAAGACATGCAGACTCAGAATCAGCATCTGTTGCAGCAGTTGACGGAGAGAGATGACTACAATATTAAGGTTGGTTAACTCACCTGAGAACCTAAAACTTGTTGTCTTGATATATTTTGGCATATGTTATGCGTTAGGAGTTTGTTGTGTTTTGTTTGCTTTATGAATTTCTTCCGAATTATTGTGAACTTCCTGGCATTTGGATTTGATGAAGTTCAGTGTTTTGCCAACAAACATACAGTGATGCTTTTTGGTATGTTTTAGATTGTGTCGGAAAGTGTGAAGACAAAACAAGCTGTGAGTATGCTTCTCTCTGAGAATCAAGCCCTAACCGAGCAATATCAACAAGTGAACGCATTGCTCGAATCTCTTAAGGCTAGGATTTTTGAGAGTGAAAAGCAGGTACTTCCATAAACTACTCATGTTTTGTAGCCACTAGCCTTAGTGATGTAGAATTAATAACACCAGCTGGTTTGCAGATGAAATCAATTATGCTTGAAGCCCTGAACTCTTGCCAAGAGGACCGGCATCTCCTTTTGAGTCTGGAGACAGCGAAATGGGAGTTAGCGGATACTGAAAGGGAACTGAAGTGGCTTAGATCAGCCATTAGCTCATCCGAGAAGGAGTATGAGCAGATTGAAAGAAAAAATGCTGAAATCCGAGCGGAGTTGGAGATTGAAAGGTAGTGGCAAACTTACTTTCTGGTTCTTTGGTTGGTGTTTGTCAGACATCTTTGTTCTAACCTAGGGATTTGACCATATCGGATGACATCTAACAATTGGGGGCCCAGACTGCCCATATCTTCTTTTAAAGACTTGTTTGCAACGATCCTTAACTTTTGTGGCCTGCACTTGACGGTTACAGATTAGGATTCATGGTAGCTGACCCTAAATCATTTCGGGAATTTTGCTTGGTTGTTGTTGTTGTAGTATCTTTTTTTTCAATGCACGAGTATTGGCCTACAGAATTTTTTATTTTTTTTAATCTGAATTATGATATCAGGAATGAGAGAAAGAGGCTTGAGGAGGAGGTCAAGGAATGGAATGACAAGGTGGCTGAGCTAATTTCTGAAACTGGGGAGGCTGCGATCCAGAGACTTCAGGAAGAAATAAAGGAATGCAAGTCTATACTCAAATGTGGTGTTTGCTTTGATCGACCAAAAGAGGTACACGCATTCTCCTTGATTATCACTATCTACAACTTCGCACAATAATTTCGCCTATATATCATCTCAGTTTGCTAAAATGTACTGCTACATACTCGTATCCTCTAATAATCGCCCCATCTGTTCGCTGTTGGTCTCATGTTTAAATGCGGCCATGTGACTTGTGTCCATTTGTCATGCTAGGTTGTTATTGTAAAGTGCTACCATCTTTTCTGCAACCAGTGCATTCAAAGAAACCTGGAAATCCGCCACAGGAAATGCCCCGGCTGTGGGACTGCATTTGGGCAGAATGATGTTCGATTTGTGAAAATATGAATAAGGCTGCCATGCCGATCAGCACCCTCTCAATGATAAGGTGCTGGTCACCAGTATAGCTTACCTTTGTACATAGTCATAGCGATTGGGATAGAAGGGCACCCATATAAGCTGCAAATAGTTGTCTTTGTACTTATATGTTGTCGCACAAAAGAATTGTGTATTTCTTTCACCCTCCAATTAATAAGAGCAGCTGCTTAGATCTATATCAACACCACAATTTCTCGACTTCTCTTGCAGCATTTTTGTTTTGGATCCGTGATATATGTCGACTGCAGGGTTGCCAATGTAATGGTCATTTTTCTTACATAAACCCGCGAGACACCAACACCCCATGCTCGTTACCACTTCCTATATTCCTAGATAGGCAGGAGAGGAAGGTAAGGGAAACCTTCTTCGTACAACATCAAAATCGGACATTTTCTCACCGGAACAACCCCCCCGATTGTCGGGGGCGGGAATGCGCTGAAGGGAGTTTTAATCCGTACTGCTTGTCATGGTGCACGATGGTGATGCTTGCATGACACGAAAGATGACATGATAAGTATCTTTGACATGAACCGTACTGTTATATGATAGACTGGACTCCATAACGAGATAAGCGGGGATCTCTGTCTGCCGTTTTGTTTCATCTGCTTTTGTATGTCCAATTGTCCAGATGTTTACATATCACTTGCTATCTCATTTTGTTTTCAACACTTAATTATAAGATCAGTACTTAGGTTCTCGGCACTACCTCGGTTTCATAGGTGCGATGGCTTAGGTAGAATCGCGCTACACCAATTATTTCTCTTCAACCGTTTCTACGTTCGTGACGTCTGACGTAAATTACGCTAGCGAATAGGTTACGATTTATGGGATCAAACTCGTGTGTATAGATAAGTTTCAAGAACTCGGTGCTTTCCCTAAGAAATTTGATTGACCTAAAACTTAGGGAACTACCTTAAACAAAAGGGGACACATCAACAATAGTGTAATGTACATGGAATCGATTTCATCTAATTCTCAAAGAAAACAACGATATCTTATTTCGTCGGTTTCATCTAATTCTTTTGAAGAGACCAAAGATGTTGAACGAATTATTAGGCAGAAATGGGCAGCGAGAGAGGCTTTGCATGTGACCCATAAATTCTTTGCTTTGCTACAATTAGAACAAGCTGTTGTTAGTTAGTCCCTTGCAATTGAAGGGCAACAAGAAAATGAGTGTGTAGAACAAGGAACTCAATCTTTGCTCATGCAAGCATCTGCTGCCACGTGATTCTTCCATTGCGCATTAATTTAAGGTTGGACATCGTTAACGTGCCCTTAATCATCGTTGTTTCCACTCATTATCAACATTCACCACCTGGGTTACGCCACGTGTCACGCGATTTTAATGGGGTTCTGCTCCTTAATTCCCTAGTCTGATTAATTAAGTCATTTGTGATTTGATTGTCATATGTAGTAGTACTTGTGTGATAATTCGTTTGTTTTAGTTCCACTAATTTGTTGACAATATCAACGATGGTGGATTAGTGGTGAGATGAGTCTAATGAGTTTGTTTGAAAACTGCTTCATTCGGTATTTTGAGTCGTTTTCACAAAATGTACATTTTATCACGTGAGTTGAACAAAAACTTTCCTTTTAATTATTAATCGATACAAACCAATTTGCAAGTAGACAATGAAATTGATCATTTCTCCGAGCTATATCCAAGTAACTAGTAATGCGATGGCCATCTCTTTTTTAAGTGGTTAAATACAGTCTCGTATAATAAATTTGATCTAAACTCAACAACAATGTAATCTCAATTCGTTAGACTTTTAGTTATGATGAGATGTATAAGAGACGACTCAGAATCTTTATTCCTAAACTTTTCCACGATCCATATGTAATTAACACTGCTCCAATTCTCCAAAGAAGTTAGAGGTTATAATCAGTGAAAATTTGGAACTATGAAAAGGTCCACTTTGTAACACGACGAACGAAACATTAATTAGTCAAGCAATTGTCCAGTTGACATTTGATTGTGAATTGGTGACGACCACTTCTCAGAATGTAGTCCGTTTTGGTAAACTTCTTCGTCAAGGAATTCCAATCAAAATTGACTCATTTCAATTTATTCCAAGTTGTCACGATACTCTGCTTCTCGTTGGGAGGATATGTTGAGTTTGACGTATGAGAGGGATATGTAGTGTATTATTATAAATCACAATACAAGTATAAAATGTATCTCTTCTCTGTAAAATTGAAAACCTCAAATAAACGAGAGAACGATTAAAAGTAGTAAAATACAGTTTCGGGACTTAAATGATGTGATATATAATGAAATACCGCCAAACATTACTAGTGGTGGTTTGTTAGAAATTCACATCATCTGTCCAAACAATTTCTTCGGAGTGTGACATTCAAACTACCAAGGATATTATTCCTTTTGTTTTCCTAGTAAGAGAGACATTTTGAATGAAGACAACTGAACCATAAAAATGGAGAGTATTATTTCTAATTTTAAGGACTTTTTACAATCAATATATAGACGTTTACAATTCAGGCAAGAAGACACAATTAAGAATAAACTACATTGCAGAGTGAGAAATTTTCGTGTGCATGCGAATGTATACCTGAAATAATGCAATGATGTCACAAGTGCATGCTCTATTTTAGCGATCTACATACATACCGAAGTAGTAAGCATGATTATTCTTTTCCCTGCGCTACTATCATAATTCATAAATGTTCTTTTTTTCTTTTACGGAAATTATGTAAACTAATTTCTTAAAAACAAAAGAAATACTCCGTATACTTTACTTACGAATGTATCTCTAATAAAGACAGGTAACATTGCGCTATTATTCTTACTTAGTTCTATATCAAGCTAAAGCTTAATTAATCCACATTAAAATGTGAATAAATTAGTTTTTCATGCATGCAACAAAAATGTGAAGCAGAAGAGCTAGGAACGAGACAAATGCGAGTCATATTTGTAGAGCTCGTGACATTCCTAATAAGTTACGTACAAGTCTCATCCGTTTTCATGCACGATTACAATCTTATTTGGACGTCCATCCTTTTTGTTTCTGTTCATCCCCTTGATGATGTTCCATTTTTGTGTTCACGTGAACCTATCCTTTGATCTTCTTAACTTCCATATCATTTTTCCTCCTTATGTGTCTAATCAATTACTTTATTCGTTTTTTCAGATTATCCATTTTCATTTAGATATATGACGACGGATATTCAAACTAAACGTAAATAATCCAAAGAAATGGAGAGACTCTATTAATTAATAAACGTGAATTTGCATGCCAATTAGGTCTCAAATAAAAATGGGTGATTCTAAAAGATGTCTAATAAAATTCACGCTATGAATGACACCTTGGCACGCACGCACCAGCTGATGCAGACTACTTTCGAGAAGTTTATGTCTACTATTGTGAGTAAATGGTCGTACCAATTGAAATGTTGAATTGAAGTAGTTATACACTTATACTGATACAGAAACTTCAGAAGTAGAGGACGGAGGACCTACGTACAGTATTAAAGTCTAAACTTAGTTCTATGAACTAAAGTAGTACGGAGTACTTTGAATATAGTAATGTGCAACCTGCTCAAGAAGATGTCACCAGTTAGTTAAGTTCAAGCAAAATATGTACGTAAGTACATTGAAATAAGTATATCTCAATTCTTAAATTAAATCATGCAGATAAATTAAAATTTGTATGTGGTCCTATTATGTGGATCATAATAATGTACCATTACCTCCGATGACTAATGGGCGGCTAATCAAACTGTTAGTACATGCGAGAATTCTGAATTGGCTAGTTGTAAACTTGTAAATAGCCCCAAGAGTCCAAGACTATATATGGAACAACGGATGGCGGTATAGTTAGTTAGGTAGTATTGAAACAGTCACACAAAAGATCAGAGTAGTCAGACACAATACCACACTACTTGCATAGGCCGGGGCCAAATGACCAAATTGGTATATAAAAATACAAGCCTTTACCACATTGGTATAAAAAAAACACTAGAGCGAAAATGCAGGAAGAGTCAAATAAGCCTAATTTTTCACCGATTGAAAAATCGACAAAAAAATTTATTTGTTTTTTTCAAAAACTTGCAAAATAGAGCTTTCCTATTTTTTTTGAAAAATATTTATAATCTCAAAACTTATTTTCAAAATTAGTAAAGGGATTATTTTGCATATTTTTTTAAAAAAAAAACAAATCAAAGAACATCTTGCAATTAATTGTTTGGAGGCGAAAACGTTAATTGTGGCATTTGAAATCAATTTCAACTTGATTAATAATGCAAGCTACAAATCAAAGAACATCTTGTACTCATGAGAGTTGTGAATGAGAGTTGTACTGGACATTTTTTGAGGGTAATTACAGCAAGAAAGGAACCGGCTGCTATTAGGATTCATAATTGATTCCAATGATTATTGATTCTTATATATTTTAATTAATTCTAACATTGTGTGTAAATCCAAAATTAATCAACCATCGATTCCAATTGGTTTTAGAGAAGTTTGATTTGGTCAATTGCAATAATAGACACAAATTAAGTTAATTTGTCATATTGGTTCAAAGTTAAGGATGAAACGTGAATTGGAACATTGGCTAGACACAAATTAAGTAAAACGTGAGTTAATAATACATTGTAGATTTTAAAGTGTGGTTCGAATACATGTGAATTACTAGGATGTTTGGTTCCATCGTCAATTCGCACATGGTTTACCAATTCCTTTATTTCTTGATATATTAGTATGATTAATAATGATTTATGAAGTACAAATTGAGGGTAAATTTCAACCATGTATAATTTTTTAATTTATTTTATTTGTCACCAATTCAATTTGTAGATGTCACCAAAATTGATTGGTAAAGTTGTTAGGTAATATAATAGCATTTGAAGTAGTTAATATATAAATCTGCAAATGTGCTTAAGTGAACGTAATTCCATTTAAATGTAACATCAAGGACAAATTAATCTTAACTTTTTTTTTTATAATTGTCAAGCCAAATGACAAGTAAAGTTATTAGGTTAGTCTTAAGGTGAGTAACTGATATCCTAAACAACCTTAAGACACCTTAAGCGACTTAAAAAGCATGCTAGCTTAAGGTCTGCTAAGTCTAACCAACATATAGTAGTTCATACAACATACACTCCGACTTAGTGCAAATCTTCTGTCTCACTTTATGTCTCATTCTATGTTTCACACCAACCAACCTATACTATACTCCGTACTCGACTCAATCTAGAAAACGTTATTCAAAAACTTTACTCCCATAGTGATGCGAGATGACTAGATGAGTATAGTATAATAAAATTAGTAAAACAGCAACAAACATCTCCGAGTTCCATGAGAATAGTGATTGTAGAATTACCAAACTCCACAAAAGATTGACAAAGAAAATGACAAAAGAGGGCTTATATTGCGCCTTAAACCCCTACTCCTACTACTACTACTTCCACCAAAGTGAACTAGTAACTTCTCCTACACAAACAAACAAACAAACTTCACTTCTCCCTAATTTTCACTCTTCTTTTTTTCTTCTTCTTTTTTTCATATTATTATTCCTCTACTTCTCCACCCCCACGTTACCTCAATCTTATATTTTCTCCCTCTCTCTCTTTTTTTTTTCCTTTTTTCCATCTTCAAATAAAATCGAATCATATTAATATTAATATTCTTATTTATATTTATACTAATCCTAGTCTGACCAGCTAAGCCGCCGATAAATTAAATTATTTATATTGTAAATATAATTGAATTGAAAAGAAACAACAACAAAAAAAAAACAGAGTTTTCTGATCAATCAACCGACAAATTCCGAGTCAATATTCTCAAGAGGGAAGTGTATTAATTTGTTTATTTCGGCATTTATTTGTTGAAATAAATGGTGGGTTTGCTGAGAAATTAATTAATAAAATTAAAATTAAATTAATTCAGAGAGAGAGAGAGAGAGAGAGAGAGAGAGAGCGTGAAGAAGAAGAAGAAGATGCAGAAGAAAAGGTGGAGAACAGTGGTGGTATTAAGAAAGTTGATAACTTGCGCAATATGTACGATTGCATTATTTGCTCTCTTCTCTGTTCATGTTCCCAGAGTTCCTAAGTTGCCTGACCCTTATAAACTTCCCACTGTAATTCTCTCTCTCTCTCTCCTCTTTTTTTTTTTTTTTTTTGTTACAATGTTTATATCATGTTTTTGTATTTGATAAAGTTTGTGACTTTGGTTGGTAGAGTATCTTTTAAGTTTGATGGGTATGTTTGATTTAGTGAATATGATGATGGGTATTTTTCAGAAATTAAAATGGTGGAGTATATTATATGATTTTGTGTTGGAATTTGCCAAGATCATGTAATTTGTATGATTAATGATTTGATTTTTATGTGACATTGTTGAAGTACTAATTACTGATTAGTATGAGTTTGGTGGGTGGGTTTTTATTGTTTTGTTTTTTCAGCAGCATGAAACTAATTTCCCAAAATTAAATGCTGAGCAAGACCTTGGACAAGCTTATGCTCTTCCACATGTTGCAAAACCTCCTAATTCTCCCACTAAGGTTTGTGATTGATTTTGTATTTTGCAATATTGTCTGTACTTTTGTTAAATCTTTGGCATGTAATAGTTGATAGTATAGGGGTAAGGCCGCGTACATCCGATTATTGATTCCGGCGCCAATGGCCGAATTGATGTGGGATGTTTCTTATGGTGGTACTGGTAGCTGTAGTTGGTGTGAAAGTAAGGACTTGTATTAGTTTTGGATGAAACAACTATTAATGTGTGTGAGTGAGGGGTTTTGCTGAATGTTGGGACTTGAGAGTAAAGTAGTTTAGTTCTTACCAAAGTTTTGATGGCAAGAATTCATGCTCTTTTTTTCATTTTCACTCATTTAGAATTGACAGTTGGTTGGTGCCAGTGGGTCATCCTATTACGACAAGCTATGGAAACCGCCTTCAAATCGAGATTTTGTTCCTTGTATCCGGCCTAGTGATGAGTATACTCGTAAGATTTTTTGTTTTTACCGTTGGCTGTATTTCTGGTTAGAATATGTAACCATGTCAAACTAATCATTCTGTTATATGACATATACTTTGCAGCACCGCAAGACCACCAGAGATACCTTCTTGTTCATACTAATGGTGGCCTTAATCAAATGCGAGCTGGGGTATGTCTCATCTTTTCTAACTCCTTCTGTCTTCCTCCGTTAGACACTTGCTAGTTAATGCTGTTTGTACCATCTATCCCTAGCTGTCTGGCATTAAGTAGCTTTATTGACATTGCAAAGTAGAGACCTCTCTAACTTATCACTTTGATACAATTCAAAATTTTGAACAATTCTGTGAATTTCTATAAGATAGCCTATACGTTGAATTTTGAATCTTTCATCGGAACCATATGGACAGAGATTCCTGAGCTTTCTCTATTTCGACAGCTATAAATATAATGTAGGATGGACACCTTACAGACTTATGATCTCTTTGATACTTCTTAATTGTCAGAAATGGATGATGGTATACACTTGCTAGTACCAAAAGTGTAACACTCCTCTACTTTATTTACCAATTGGTATATTCATTGGATGGTTGCAAGCGATTGCCTATCCCCCATCAGTTTCATTTCTTTCAGTACCTTTCTTCAAATATCATGTTGTATCTTCATTGACTCTGGTTCTGTAGGTTCTGCTTACTTCCTTACAGAACCATAGTATCACTCATAGTTAATCAGGTCTAACTTTTACAAGCTCCTGGCATAAGCCAAATTGAACCTGCATGATTTATTTAATCGGCTGGACATGAAACTTATTCTTTCAGTCTCTGTGATTGTTCCCAGAATCATTGCTATCCAGGCAATCCTTTATTACTTAGAGGGAGATCCTTTGTTCTGATTTCTCTGAAAGTCTGAAGGTTTATATTTGATCAAAAGAAAATTTAAAAGACATTGCTGTCTCGCCTCTTAGGACCTGGGGTTGCTTTATGTTATGTCTTCGTAGTATGTGATGCTCATTGCTGTTATCAGGATAGCTTACTGGATTCATGTCAAATTGTCAATGACAAATTTCGTATCCTCGAGTGGGTTGAAACATGCAATATGTTAACTCTTCTCTATAAATTTACAGATTTGTGACATGGTAGCTGTGGCTCGAATTATTAATGCCACTCTTGTGATTCCAGAACTTGACAAGAGGTCATTCTGGCAAGACTCAAGGTATATTGGCCTGTGCATTCTGTTTTTACAATTTGATGGCTATCGTGCTGGAGTTAGGACATGGCCTTTTTTTCTTTTTCTTTTTCTGATGGGGTTCTGTTCTTAAATATGTTGCAGCAACTTTGCCGATATATTTGATCAAGATCATTTTATTAATACCCTAGCCAATGATGTTAAAGTGATAAAAAGATTACCAAAGAAACTTTTACTTGCTCCTCGAGCTGTGAAGCAATTTCGAAGTTGGTCTGGACTGGACTACTACCAGAATGAAATAGCAAGCATGTGGACTAACTATCAGGTTAGTTTCTTGGCGTGTTCTACCCTGGTTGACGGTTGCTTGGGTATATGATGTATTTCTAATTATGAGCTGTCGCCTTTTCTGGTAGGTTATTCGTGCCGCAAAATCTGATTCTCGTTTAGCGAACAACAATCTGCCCGCTGACATTCAGAAACTACGCTGCCGCTCTTGTTATGAAGCCCTCCGTTTTTCTCCTAGGATTGAAGCTATGGGAAAAGTAAGAAAAGCTGATTCAGTAACTACATGAACTGCTTAGCTTTGGATCTTTGCATTGGTAAATTAAATCTCTTAATGTTTTACTGTCTATAGCTATTGGTGGAGCGAATGCGGAACTATGGTCGCTACATTGCTTTACACTTACGATATGAGAAAGACATGCTTGCATTTAGTGGGTGCACCTACGGATTATCTACAGAGGAAGCTGATGAGCTGACAACGATACGGTAAAGCAGTTCTATTGTTTTGATTGAGAATCTTGAACTGTCAACCTGGTGATGGTCTAGTTAGGGCCGAAGCCAAACCAATTAACTGATGAAGTTGTGCTCTTATTGAACTCAAGTCAAAACACATCACACTGGAAAGTGAAGGATATCAATGCAACTGAACAAAGAACCAAAGGCTACTGCCCCTTAACTCCGAAGGAGGTTGGTATGTTTCTATCTGCCCTGGGATACCCTTCGAACACACCCATATACATTGCTGCTGGAGAGATATATGGTGGCGAATCTCGCATTGCTGAATTGCAGTCCCGTTATCCTATTTTGATGAACAAGGTATGTACTATGAATCTATGATTCCTTTCTCACAAAACTTGTATCGGGCACTTTGACGACAAGCTTATGGTTTGTAGATTATGATTATTATAATTCTTGAAACTCATTTTATGTGGACCTTACATCTTTTAGTAGACCTATGAAGTGTGATATCACTAAAAATCGATTCAGTGTGTGTATATACTTTCTGATTGTCAGCAGGGAAATTTTTTTTTATCAGTGAATCCTCAGTACCCTGATAAGCACTGCTAGAAAAGAAATCTTATTATAATTTTTGCTATCTTGCTAAAATCCCAAGCTGGTGAAAAACTAAACGGTTAATCATATGGCTGTATTCCATGTTTCTTTTCTTCGTTGTTTTTTACTAGGAGCACATGCATGATGTGAATATAAGAGAGAAATTTCCACACTCCCCAACCCAACACTTTTTCTTTCTGTAGTTCTAGTTCACGTCCTCCCTCCCTCTCTATGAAGCTCTGTGGAATGTTCCTTAGGACTTATGGGATTTTCATATGCTAATATGTCTGGTGTAAAACTTGTCATTAAGGAGATAATTTATGAATCTTTCAGGAGAAATTAGCATCTGCAGAAGAGTTTGAGCCTTTTGCCAATCATGCTTCTCAAATGGCCGCGCTTGATTATATTGTTGCTGTTGAAAGTGATGTGTTCATTCCCACACATTCGGGTAACATGGCACGAGCTGTTGAAGGTCATCGCCGATATTTAGGGCATAGGAAAACAATTACCCCTGAAAGGTGAACTTCTCTCTGAACTTTTGGTCATTATGGGCCCATTTTTGTGGTTCTTAATCTTTTTACTTCTTTCTCTTTACCAGGAAGTTTCTTGTTCGTCTTTTCGACAAAGTGGAGCAAGGGACTATGAAGGAAGGGAAGAATTTGTCAAATCGAGTAATTGAAATCCATCGCAAAAGGTACGTATGCTTATTAGATTTTGCATAATATAAGAAGAATATGCTGGGCTTAGAGTTCGTTTTAACTCACTGAATGAAACTTGAGGATGTGGCTTTACAAGTGTACACCATTTATTAGATATAAGCGTCAACCTTCCGTGATTGTGAGAGAAGGATTGAATAAAGCATGTCCTTAGCCGTGTGAAAGAAGCTAGTTTTGGCGGCTTCTTTTTCTTCTTTTTTTTGGGGGGGGGGGGTACGGGAGTTGGTCATTGATAGCTTGGAAATTTTTTCTATCTGGCTCCAAATTTCTCCTGTGAACAATTTCTCAAAACCTATGTTCATCCTGGTGTTGGTTGGGTTTCTTCCACAGCCAAGGTTCGCCGCGAAGGAGAAAGGGTCCAATCGCAGGAACAAAGGGCATGGACAGATTTCGATCTGAAGAGGCATTCTATGAGAATCCTCTGCCAGAGTGTCTTTGTCGAAATGCATCTGTAGCCGTGAATGCTTCTTTACCTGTAAATGCCACTGCCATCAAATAGGTCCAGCTGGGGTATCCAAAATCTTCAGTCATTGGTGCACGCAGGAAAATCTCTTTGCCTCTTAGCACGAGTGTGCAGATCGAACAGTTTCGAGTAACTACTACAGAGGGCATGACAAGGAGCACAATGTATGATGCCTGACATCCGAGATCCAGGGTGGTCCTGGTTTGCAGATAACATAATGTAAGCCATCTAACTGTTATGTCTCTCCTCAGAAACGACGAAAGAAAAGCAGGCAAAGGGAGAACTTCGGCTTCCTGCATATAGTTTACGATATATGGCCTCCAAATCCAAATGTTACGAGGGAGGCAAACTTTGTATATTCTTTGAGTAGGTGACATAAGTCATAAGGTGATATAGAGGGGGCCTCCATCTGTATATTTTGTTTATTCAAATTCTTCAAATGCAATAAAAATATAGCATCATTCTTTTACACCGTTAACTTGACAAGTACCACAGCATTACGAATCTTAAAAAGAGTGTATTTGCATCGACGGGTACAACATTACGAATTTCAGAAGGCGTAAATTGTGTCGTGTTCGTGTCCGTATCCGTAATTTTATTCAGTGCCTCCCTAGATATAATTTGGGCAAGCACTACTGCAGTATCTAAAATGTGGACAGGATAACAGAAGATCTGCTGATATCCAATGAGACGCTTTCCCGCGTTCCAGGCGCCACACAATGCAGCCACGTCACATGTTTTCCCAATCCTTTCTGCCTTTCCGTTTTTTCTCTTAACTCAGCAACTCTTTGATTTTGTTCTTTCTAATTATAGAAACAAAAATGGTGGGAATTTCTCTACTTTCAACACTATCTTCATCAATTGCAGCAGTTTCTCTCCCATCTCCCACCTCTACTACTACGAGACATTCTCGTTTGTGTGTAAGTCTTCTTTTTTACTCAAATATGCTACATTTTTATGTAATGTACGCGCAAAAACTTGGATAAGGCGGTCTTAAAATATATACTATCTCGTAACTACAGTAGTAATCACCCTAATTTTGATATTGTACACTGATTTTTATATTATATGTATAATTTCAGGGAAGTATACGCTGTAGTAAATTGGAAGCAGAATCTGGGTCTGATGATAATCGATTTCGAAGAAGGGATATCCTCAATTGCCTTGCATTGTCTGCTGGATTGGTAATTTCATCACCCATTCCCCAATTCTGTGTTTTTTCGATTGAAATTATAACAATTATATTGGCAATTCTGTTATTTGATAATTTGTTGATTTATTGCATTAGCTGTATTTCGATTGCAGTGAAGAACATCAAGGATAACTTTTAGGGTTTTGTTCATGTCAAAGATTGTATCTTTTTTTCCCTCAAAAAAAAAAAGAAAAAATTGATTGTATCTTTTTAGTATTTTTCATATAATTGAACAAAGCAAAACTGTCTGCGCTTCTTGTATTGTGAAGTAGTAGTCGGATCTGTAGGTGCAATTTTTGTCTTCATTATGGGTCATTAGTAAGCAGCCTCTCTATCTTCCAACATAGGGGGTAAGGCGTTAGTACATCTGATCCCCCCCCCCCACCTCGCCATAGGCGGGAGCCTTTGAGGCACTGGGTAATTGTTATTGTTGTATCATGTGCTTAATTATTGCTTTTCCAGTTTTTTGTTTAATCAATTTTTATGATTTTACTGATACAGCTTGCTGCTGAAGTTGTTGACATTAGTAATATAGATAATTGTTACAGATATCGTCTACGGAGTATTGTCGATGATTGGTTCTTATGAGCATGTGCCTTTGTGATCAGTGAAATTGAAGTATTCCTAGTTCAGCATATTTGTCACATTCAACAGAATGTTTGGCGTAGCTTGTGCTTTTGGAGCTATGGGTTTGTATGTTGTATTTTAGAACCTAGTATCTATAGAGGCCATTACTAGAACCAAAATCGCGTGGGTGAAGATACCTATTGCCAACGAGAGGACGTCTTCCTGTGGTTTAGAAAGCTGATATGTTGAGGTGTTTCTCTAACAAATGGTTGTTAATGATCTCGATGAGTGATTCTTTTACAATTAATCTTCTAGCCTTTGATGTTAATTTTAGAACAAATGGTATCGATGGAATTGTCAAATTTTGAAAGTATTCTACCATAGTTGGTATAATTTTGATGATGATTTTCTGCCAGCCTTGGTGCATTCTCAGGAAGTAATATCAAGCTCAGGATCCTTTAGTGGACATGCTATTGCTGCTGATCTAATTGAAAGAAGGCAGAGATCGGAGTTCCTGTGTAAGTTGCTGTTATTTTGGTAGTATCTCCTCGGTCTAATCATCTGTGCTGAATGTGCTTTTGTTATACTACGCAGCTATTGTCAAAGACACTCTTTATAATGGTATAAAGGTACAAAACTCTTGTCAGATGCTGTACATTTAGACACAGATAAGTGTTCCTATGTTTCTGTTTTTCGATTAAGCTCTGCTTGTAACATTTTCAGGCAAATCCAGACCTCATCCCATCCATTCTGACTCTCGCTGTTAACGATGCACTGACTTATGACAAGGTAATTTTCGATTCTTACTGATTGCAATCATATGATTTAGTCAATGTTGCGTCTTCATTCACCATTGTTGTAGAAAAATGAGTTCTTGATGTCTTTTTGTTTGAGTTTACAGGCTACCAAAACTGGAGGACCAAATGGTTCAATAAGGTTCAGGTACTGTCTGGTTGAACTTTTAAAGTATCCTGCATACCAGCAGATGCTCAAATCTTCCACGAACTATGCGTGATATTGTTTTTTTCTTACTTTCTTTCTTGAAGCTCAGAGATAAACAGACCTGAAAATAAAGGCCTTTCTGCTGCTTTGAATTTAATAGAGGAAGCAAAGAAAGAAATTGATTCACAATCCAAGGGCGGTCCTATTTCATACGCTGATCTCATCCAATATGCAGGTTTGAGACATTTTTACATTTGATGTTTGCATATCTTCACTATTCAGATGCATGGTGTACAGAAGTTCGGACAGTTCTATTTAGCAGTTTGAGTAATGTATATAGGTTGGAGTGTATAAAACACCGTAAGAAAATAGGTAGTGAACTTCATAGTCCACGTCCTTTAAGTTCTACACATCCTAACATTAAAACATGTGGTACAATTTTTTAGAGATTTACCTTCTTAAGAGAATGCATGAAGAAGTCAAGGTGCTACTGTAAGATGGCATGTTTTGGGTTAGCCTGAGCTACGGACTGATGTGCTCACTTATACAAACATTTTGGATTTAGTACTAGTACATGAGCAGATGAGATCGAATCGTTAGTCCCAACATAAAATTTTCTTAAAGACATGAATAATCCAATTTCATTTTCATCTTCAATGCAGCACAAACAGCCACAAAGGGTACTTTCCTAGCTTCTGCCATCCGCAAATGTGGTGGAAATGAGGAGAAGGGAGGCATATTATATAATGCATATGGTTCTAGTGGACAGGTTTGTGACCAAAACGCCAGACACTCTCAGCAGCATCTAAATGAGACTTGTTGGATTTTTAGAGTACAATTTAAGATGATTGATTCTAATTTATATCTTTGCATGGCTCCTGCATTTTGCGACAGTGGGCTCTGTTTGACAGAAATCTAGGAAGGACAGATACACAAGAACCAGATCCAGAGGGTAGAATCCCCGAATGGGATAAAGCAAGCGTCCAGGAGATGAAGGACAAGTTTAAAGCTGTGGGACTTGGTCCTCGGCAGGTACTTATTTCTGACTTTTATGGATGCATTGAAAATCATTCTTGAAAGCTGAGTTCATAATGTCCAATGGTTTCTACTGCGTCTTGCTAGTCATGTTGAACATGGATCACATGTTCTCTTTAATTATACCTGATCCTCATTGGGTTCTCTCGCGATTCAACTAGTGTGATTAATTTATTAATTTGTGCTAGAAAGTAGCTCACTCTCGAAAAAACCGGGGTAACAGTCGTTTGTAATTTGGTTGTGTTGAGGGGCCAATTGCCAAGAACCTTAATAAAGACTAAAGACTATCTTCATTTAACAGTTAGTCGTTCAGAATATTGAGTGTAGTCTGTTTGTTTGATGTTTACCTAGATGATAACACTTAAAGATGTGAGTTATAGTGTACTAATAGCTTTTTGCTTGTCATATATTGTTGTTGTTAGCTGGCTGTCATGTCTGCATTTTTGGGTCCTGATCAAGCAGCAACGGAAACCTCATTGGCAACAGATCCTGAAGTTGCTCCCTGGGTTCAGAAATACCAGCGCAGTCGAGAGACTGTTTCTCAGACTGATTATGAGGTAAGTATATAGTTTCTCATGTAACAGACTACTGATTTCTCTGCACTTTTAATGCTGTTACTCCGTATATCCTCTGCCTCTTCCCTTTCTTAACTTTGACTAATTCTGCTTTATTTCTTATCTGTGCCTGTTTCTGCTTAGGTTGACCTGATAACCACTCTTACAAAGTTAAGTTGCTTAGGGCAACAAATTAATTATGAGGCATATACATACCCCAGGCAAAAGATCGAGTTGGGTAAACTGAAATTATAGATTTCAAGCTCCAAGAACAGCAGTAAAAGCAAGGGCTTTAGTCTTTAGAAGTGAAGAAAGGGATCAGAGGAGTATATATGTTCGAAATTGTGGATTAATTGATAAAAATTCGGCTTTTCCCAACTGAATTTTGTCCTCTGGGATTCACAGCTGTATGAATAGGCTGTGAATTTGTACTTGATAATACTGAGATGATGTGAGAAAAGAAAATTCAAATAAAAGTTTCAGTTTTCTCTATACTTTATTCGACTCTAACAGTCTGTAAACATGCTCTAGTTTGATCTGACCAAAATCATTTGATAGAATCTTGGAGTGAGTCCATTGCCTGCTAAGCTGCTCATCGAATACCTGTCAAACCCGATAGTGTCTGTGTTTGATGGAACCGGTAAGCTTTAGTCGCTTCCCAGAAAAGCGCATATGAGGAGGGAAAGTGGTTTACCATAGTTTTTGGGAGGAAGATCCTTTAAACTCTGTTATTAAGTCTTGGTTATTTCAAAGTCTAATGCAGATGTAGGTCTTGAGTGGCAAGTTTCTTTGGAAAGATTTAGTTGTCGATTTAACGTGTTGTTATCTGGTGTAAGAGGGCAGTGTATTCTTATGACTTATGAGTATGCTACTTTAGGAGGTGTAGAGAGAGGGAGAAAATGACAATAATGACTCAAAAGAATGGAGATCTGCAGTTTTAGGGACACAGAAATTACAGCTCCTGGCTGACATTCATAGAATGTTAGTTGTACAGTCGGAACTTGAGAGCGGAAAGGACATTACGTCCATGTAGCTTAATCCACACGGAAAACTAATCTATAATGAGTGTATATTCGTACATCCTTGTGTTGTATATGCTACTCTATTCACTAGCTTGTCTTTTTTGACGAAGAAACGAGGTTTCAAAGCTACATAATATAAAGGTCTTCAAAGTTCTGCACTTGCTGTAACAGGTGCCTTACAAGCTGGTGGATTCTGCTTTCCACTAAGCAATGGCTTGACATTTTTACACATAGACACAGCAGGACCGTCTTTGCCATTGTATGTCAAGTCGATGTCAATGAGCTCCACCTTCTCACAGGGGGAGCCACTGCTGCAAACGACTTTCACTGCTTCTTTGGTACCTGATGTACCTCTGACGTTCTTGAAGCGAATGTCAGATAGCTTAACTTTTGATGGTTTCTGCCAACCAGAATGCACAATCGAGTTAGGAAAGGAGTAATGGCCTTCAACGAAATTCCGAGGGAAAATAATGAGTAAAAATTAGTATTACCTTCTCTTTGCAAATGTTATAGGGACAGTACTCTTGATCAACTAGAATAGGGTTCTTAACATTCTCGACAGTGATGTCCTCAAAGTGTAGGCCAGTAGCAGATCCTTCGTAAGAGTTGTGCCATGTTTTAACACGAACACCATTATCGGTGTTTGTGATGGTGCATCCCCTTACAGTGACGCCATTAACTGGTTCTTCATTTTCGTACTTACCTAGACTTCCTACACTGATACCATGGCCAGGGCCACATGTCACCTGCTGTATCAGAACATTTTTAGCACCATCACCAATGGATACACAGTCGTCTCCTGTTTTGATATGGGCATTAGTTATGTTAACTCCGTCTGAACGTCCAATGTGAATGCCATCAGTGTTAAGGCTGTCTGCAGGTGCGGTCACTGTAATGTCGCGCATGTTTAGCTGTTTGCACCCAAGGATTGCCATGTGAAACAACTTGCTGTTAAGCGAAGTTATCCCGCTAATATCTGAATTTGACAAGAAATTAAACCGGAAGTTCTGCAAGGATCATGGAAGAAACAACAACATTTGTTAGTGAATGCATATCTAAGATGTCTGTTTCAACAAGGCCTAAGAAGCTTACATATGGAAGGTTGTTGCATTTGCCTGTTTTCGAGCAGTCATTCTTTTTCCACGCGATTTGACCCTGGCCATCAAAGACACCAGCACCTTTAGAAGCTGTGATGGTCAGGTCGTTTATGTGTTCCACCTTAACCCATGTGTCCTCTCCTTTGAACTGAGCTGGATCTGCAGGGGCCTTGAAGTTCCCGTGAATATCGAATGTTATTGGCGACTTGCAAGGACCCACGAGCTTAACCGCCCTAAGCTGGTATGTTCCTGATGGTACCAACACCTTGCTGGGAGTTGCTGATGCACAGGCTTCTTTCCAAGCTGCCATGAGAGCCTAAAATCATAGCGGAAGAAAAATAGATGATCAATCTTAATTTTTTGTTTTTTCGGCCTTGAATTTGCATGGTGGTATTCTTTTACCTGAGTAGCATCACCATTAGGCTTAGCACCATGCTTTGTTATATCGAAAACACTGCCACCACTGGCAGCGTGAACACTACCTGAGGCCTTGGCAGCACCACCTGAGGCCTTGGCACCACCATGTCCATGGCCCTTCGCGTTTATTGCTATGATAAGCAATTGAAACAGGACGAACATCAACGAGCATTTTGTTTTTGCTGCCATTTTTTCTTTCAATGTTTTTACCAATATCTGAGTCTCCATACTTTTCTTAAATAGAGTGATTCTCAAGGGACAAGACACAATCTAATTTTAGGACAAGATGGAAATAGAAAAGCTGTTATTAGTTAACTTTTTTTTGGGTTGCTGACTGCCATTGGTCTTGTAGTTAATATATCTCTGCATTCTATAAAAATCAGTGGATGCAAGACGAGGGAGAAAAGCCGAACAATTGCACTGATCTTCTCAGCAGCCTATTGTAAGCACAGGTGAAACAAAAAATACGTACTGGTTCAGAATGCTAAGCAAAACACAGTATGCTGTTTTCTAGATTGCTTTAGCATACCCTGTAAGATAGAATAATGACTTAGATTATTGGTATAGGGATGACCCGTATATATACCGATTATTACAAATGACATAATTAAGGTAACAGAATAACCTTATAATATCCTATCATAGCATAAAATATGTTTCCAAGATGTAATCTTAGGGTTATTTTCCTAAATCCATACGCTCATGATCTTAATCATGATCTTTAATAAATCTCATGATAAAATCCTTAACACCGGATTGGTAGGGTACAAGAAATGGGACACGAAAGTGGGATAGAGGATCCACACACCTCATATCATCCAATTATCCATTTTGCAAGTTAAATCATTATTGTTGGAAGTGGAAGGGCACCTGAACTCCTCATTTTTTTGTCAAACTCGTCTGTTTTAGTATCTGAACGGTACCTTCCAACGTCCAAGACTCCATGTATCGCATTCACAGTTTTTCTACTTTCCCTTTTGGGGGCCTATAGTTTTAAGTTTTAGAGACAATGGTTTTGTCAGTGTATATCTTTAGAAAGATCAATGTACATCAGGAAAATGGATTCCTGAGTTGGCGGCTGACTGTGTACTGTGAATTGCTGATAGAAACTGGCTTCTGTCATGGTCACTGCTATGAGTTGGCCGACGCTGTAGTGTGAATTGCTGCCAATAATTATGGTCTTAACCATCCCAAACTGCATTGCTTAGTTATATCCATTCTCTCATTTGACAGCATCAGTCCTTGTTGAGCTCTGACTTTCTAGGGAAGAGTCCTGGATGTCCATTTGAAAAATATAGCTACAGCCTACAGGACAGCTTGTTTAAATACATAGCTAACTTTCCCTTTTGATGGCCTTCTTTTGTACAACATTGCATTTACAGATCAAGTGTAGCGCGTCCAGTGCACTTAATTGCTAATGCCAAGGAAGTCGAATTTCTTGCTGGGAATGTATTAGAGATGAGGGTTTATAATCTCTTGTTGCGTCTTTTTGTAATATAAGAAGATAATTTCGGTTGACTAGCTAGTTTAATCTTCAATATAAACTTGAGTATGAGTTATTCTGGTAGCAAGAATATGGAGTAGACCTATAAGGGCCAAATACTCATTAGGTTATTTGCGTTTCTTATACTGTGTAGTTGCATAGTGAAATAATGCAATTCTCGATTTTCATTTTGGGTCATCCGTAAACAGCATCTATATGACCTGTGGGAGCCGTTGAGGCATTACAGTAATGTTGTAAAAACATAGATAAGATAATGTTGTTGCAAAGACAGATCAGATATGGCCAGATATGTTTTTTATTTGTTTTCTTCAGTTTTTTCTGTAAAATCAAAGTTCAATAATTAGTTCCTACATTCGAGAATAGCTAATACATGCCTATATCTACTCGTACATATTTGTAAGTCCGACTAAGTTAGTTAAGACCCTCAAAGTTCTGCACTAGGGGTTGCTGGTGCAGCGCAAGGCCGCGGGTTTAGCTTCCCACCGGTGATAGGCTTGACATTTTTGCAAACAGAAACAGCAGGACCATCTGTTCCTGTGTATGTTATGTCGATATCAGTGAGTTCCACCTGTTTACATGGAAATTTGCTGCTACAAATCACCCTCACTGCTTCCTTGCCAGCTGATGTCCCTCTCACATTCCTGATCCTGATGTCCGTAAGCTTCACTTCGGATGGTTTCTGGAAATAACAATGCAAACTACGTCAAGGTTCTGTTCTCTTCAACTTATTTTTAGCTGTGATAATTTTTTCGGTCTTACCTTGACTTTGCAGTGGTTGTACGGGCAATATTCCTGATCAATGAGGATAGGAGTTCTGACATTTTCGACAGTAATGTCTTCAAAATGCAGGTCAGAGGCAGCATTCTGTGTTGAGTTCATCCATGTCTTAACCCTGACACCATTATCAGTGTCCTTGAAAGTGCAGTTCCTAATGGTGAGACCTGTTACTGGCTCCTCTTTGTCGTAATGACCAAGACTTCCGACACTGATACCATGACCAGGTCCACAGGTGACCTGTTCTATCAGGACATTTTTCGCGCCATCACCAAAAGACACACAGTCGTCTCCTGTTGCAATGGCGAATCTGGTGACATTAACTCCCTCTGACTTGCTAATGTGAATGCCATCAGTGTTAGGACTGTTTGCTGGGGCCGTAATTTTAAAGTCGTGCAGGTTGAGTTCCTTGCATCCCAGGACTGCTATGTGAAAATTCTTGCTGTCCAGTGAAGTTATGTCGCTAATCTCTGTGTTTGTCAGGAAATTGAACCTGAAATTCTGCAAGTTTTCGTATGAAACAACAGCAATTAGCATATATAACATTATGTCTATATAGTTGTTGAATAAGTAACATTATATCAGAAGCTTACGTAAGGAATATGGCATTTAGGGTTCTTAGAACAGTCATTATTTTTCCAGGCTAACTCTCCCTGGCCATCAAACACACCTCCATGTACACCACCTGTGATTGTCAGGCCGTCTATACGTTCGATCTTAACCCATGTATCCGCGCCCTTAAACTGTTTTATATCTGCAGGAGCCTGGAAATTGCCTAGAACTTCAATTGAAACTTTTGCCTTGCATGGACCCTTAATATAGACTGGATCTAGCTTGTATGTTCCGGCTGGAATCAGTACCTTGCTCGGAGTTGTCGATGCACAGGCCGCTGTCCATGCGTCAGTAAGACCCTGTTCATCATTCAAATGAGAGAAACTGGTTTTCATTCTGACCTTAAAAAATTGATATGATACAGTATATGACATGGTACATAGAATTATAGAATGTCAAGAAATGCTACGTGATGCACTATGCATCAGAGAGCTGTCATATCTGTGTAATGCTGCTGCACAATGCATCACCTACAATTTCTCGAAAAGTGTAGGGTACATTTGAAGAGTAAGTACCTTAGTAGCATCACCACCAGGCTTAGCACCGTACTTGGTTATGTCGAAAACAGCACCGGCAGACCTGCTCTTGCCATGAATGGCTACAATGAGCAAATGAAACAGGATAAAGAACAATAAAAGGTTGGATTTGGCTGCCATTGTTATGCTTTTCAACTTTTTTTTCTAAGATATATATGTAGAGTTTCTTTTCTTTCAAGCTTTCTTTGCCTCTTATATATATGTAATGATTTTACAGGCATTTAGCTCAATTCTAAATTTAGAATGCTTGATTTTAGCCATGAATTATGTTCATTATGGCACTGCTATCAGTTAATTAGTTTTACTAAATATATCTCTTCTTTCTGAAATCAAAGGGGACATAACAAACTCATCTCTGTTCCACCAATCTTCAGCATTACAGTTAAATAAAGATCATCAGTACACATTTACCTACCCTTTATAACAGTTTTATTGTAATAATTTCCTTTTTTAGGCGTGATTGTTACTGGTATCATTTTGGACCATGATTAAGTGATTAACCTAGACAATAAAGATTTTAAACATGTAGCGTTCCTCGATATGTGGTAGAAAAATACGGAGTATTAGCTACTCCCCTAAGTACCAAAGGAAAAAAAAAATACATATAATCACGTCATAATTCGTATATATCTCTCTCTTTTGTACTTGGTTTGAAACTTGAAAACTAGTGTTTAACTAAATACGGAGTACATGGATGCCTATAGTATAGCGACCAACTTGTGTTGCTTACAAGACTTGGTCGTGAAATGGCCTTCATCTCGTAGTGTTATAGACGAGCGGCTTCTTGTTTTTGTTGAATCGAGTGTTAGATACGAATTTTACACCTACGTTGAAAATCACACATAAATCATATTCCTGAGTATACTACAGAAATGTTAGTCAGATTTTTTTCTCTCCTTATTATCTGCTATTAAACTGCTGAAACTCAGCAGAAGTTACAGTATGAGAAACTCTTCTGCCTTTCCTAAGTTTCTCCATTTAATATCAAAAACTCTTACTTCAACTAACGGGTCATAGAATGCTATACGACATCAGCAATGATAGTAAAATTGAGTTAACGGTAGTAAACAGTGAAGTCGTATGAATGTATCAACACTATCAAGTAATCAATTTCAATAATATTAATCACTCTTATATTAGTCAGAGTCAGCTACATACAAAGGCGGTCTAAAAACCATCATCACAACATTGCACTACACATCACTTGTGCAATTTGGATGGGTTAACTCAGATAAATTTTTACCATATACTATACACTTCATAGATTTAATACTCCCTAATAATGTTCTGCCAGTTTAACTCGTTGCAGGAGCAGGTGCACCACAGGCTACAGGGTTCTGCTTTCCTGAGACCACAGGCTTGACATTCTTACACATCGACACTGCTGGTCCACCTTTGAAGGTCAGGTCGATGTCTGCAAGTTCCACCTGGTCACAGGGTGATCCACTGCTGCAGATGAGCTTGACCGCCTCTTTCGAACCTGCTGTTCCTCTGACATTCTTGAAGCTGATGTTGCTGAGCTTAACCTTGGATGGTGTCTGAATTTCGCAAAATAAACATTTCGTTAGCATCTTAGTTATAAGACACGTACGTGAAAAGACCGTCTCGACTAAAAGTCTAATTCAGATGTTGCTTGGTTCGTGTCTGATTAATCAATGGTTATATACCTTAATAAGCGGAAATTATTACCTTTTCTTTGCAGTGGTTGTAGGGGCAGTACTCTTGATCAACAAGAATAGGGGTAAGCACATTATCAACTGTAATATCCTCAAAGTGCAAGTCTGATGCGACAGCTTCAAAAGAATTGAGCCAAGACTTGATTCTGACGCCATTGTCAGTGTTAGTCATGGTGCAGTTCTTGATAGTGACACCAGTGACAGGCTCCTCCTTTTCGTACCTACCGAGACTGCCAATGCTGATGCCGTGTCCTGGACCGCAGGTGACTCCCTCAACGTTGACCTGCTTCACACCATCGCCCATAGACACACAATCGTCCCCTGTACCGATTTTGGCGTTTGTCAAGTTCACGTTTTCTGATCTACCAATGTGGATACCATCTGTGTTAAGACTGTCAGCAGGAGCTTCAATAGTTATGTCCGACATTGTTAAGCCCTTGCACCCCAAAACTCCCATGTGGTACAATTTGCTGTTGATTGAGCTTATTCCACTTACTTTGCAATTGTTCAAGAAGTTGAACCTAAAGTTCTGCATAAAAAATGTTTACAAATTCTACTGTGAGACGAACTCATACGACAATATGTGCTCTCAAGTACACACTAACGAGTAACAAACAGTACAATATATATAAATAAGAATACGTACGTAAGGAAGGTTGTTGCATTTGCCAGTCTTAGCACAATCGTTCTGTTTCCACGCCATTTGTCCCTGACCGTCGAATGAGCCTCCGCCCTTAAGGCCGATCATTGTAAGATCATCGACATGCTCGATTTTAACCCAGGTGTCTTCACCATTCATCTGAGCCGGGTTTGGTGGCGCCTTGAAGTTTCCTCCAATCTCGATTGTGATCGGACCCTTGCATGGACCTTGAAGCTTCACGGCGTTCATCAAGTATGTCCCTGCTGGCACCACAATCTTTGATGGACCTGCAGCTGCACAGGCTTCTTTCCAGGCAGCCATCACACCCTAAAAATGTTGCGCAAACATTTGTAATTTGGTTTTATTTTAGGTGTGACGATGACTAATTAACAACATTTATCCTTAAACATGCATGCATGTACATACTTGCATGATATATTGACCCACAAAAATATGACATGTTTTGACTTCTTATGGTTAAAATTAATCTTACTTTGACTGCATTGTATGTAATAACGATCCATGACATCTACTTTTTGTGATATGTTTTCGTTTTTTCTACAACGTTAGTATTACAAGAAGATGATATAACGTCACTGGTTCACTGTATTCTAAATGGACAATACTACATGTTTACAATGTACACACTTGAAAGTGTCTACTATTAGAATTAATTTCACTACACTAGCAAAATTTTACTACTCACACAAATAATGTTACTGCATGATTTTTTCACACAAATTAATTTTACTACTCCAATCTCAATTTTACTACTATTGACTTAATTTTACATTGTAGACAAATTAATTGTGTCTACATTGTAGACCTTTATCAATATGCATTCTAAATACTAAATGCATTAATCACGATTACACTGAAGTATGATAATGCATACCTGTGTAGCATCTCCGCTAGGCTTAGCACCGAATTTAGTTATGTCGAAGACGGTCTGACATCTAGCGACCGAAACGAACAAATAAAATAGGGATAAAAATAATGGGAGATTGAATATCGACATTTTATTGGGGGTGCTTATTTATTTTTTATTTTTTATTTTTATTTTTATTTTTTTTGGGGGGATTTTGAAACTTTTTTTTTTTTTTTTGTTTTATTGATGAATTTGCTTCTGCACCTCGACATATATAGTGTCATATGACTTGGCTAATTTGAGGCATGATCCTGATGTTCAGGTAAGTATGTGGTTAGTACAAAACATATTTTTACTTGCTTTCTTGGTTACTTGTTTCAATTGCTATATTTGCCAAAGGAGGATTCTCATTCACGCAAATAATTAGCATGTTCAAATTCATTAGAGAGCTTGCAGGTGATCCAGAATCTTTGCTATGATTTCTTCTCAAGTTCTAAGATAGTACACTTGTACGAGGTCAACAACACAGTAGACTTTTCGAACATACTCGTATATAACTAGGATTTTCGTAGGTAACTTCTCGTACATTACTTCAGAGGCCCTGTGAATCAGATGTGAAAAATATAATTTGGGAGTGAGTGTAGAGAAGGAAGAGAGAAATATAATTGTGAAAGATTAAGTGGTCGTTTGGTTGCCCTTTTAAAACACAGGAATTCCAAAATCCCATGAATTACATATTCTCCGGGTTGTTTGGTTGCCCATAATTTTAAAAAATGGGGGAATTGGAAATTCCATGGGAAAATGAAATTCCCACATAATGGTGGAATTTGCTTACCAAGCCCCCCCTTGGTAATTCTGAATTCCCCCATCATTTTTGTTGTAAAGTTACATTTTTGCCCCTAAATAATTAGAAAGATATTATAATCAATGGATATAATAGTAATTATGAATTAAATATATGGGAATTGGAAGGGTGCAACCAAACAAGATGCTGGAATTCAATCTAATACTATATATTAAAACCTGAAACCAAGTCTTTCCTACGACGACACTTGGCACACATTAATTGGATAGAACATAAAAATAGCATTAAAATACAATTATCGGTTAGGATATGACAATAAATTACCATACATTAATTGGATAGAACATAAAAATAGTATTAATACAATTATCGGTTAGGATATGGTAATAAATTATTATAGAGTAATATAGTATTAGCTAATTTATGGAAATTAGTCATTATGGTAATTTATTAGAGCAAAGATAAGGCAACATTTTTTTTATAAAACGTGTATAAACAATCTAATACTATATATTAAAACCGGAAACCAAGTCTTTCTTACGATAACACTTGGCATACATTAATTAGATAGAGCATAAAAATAGCAATAAATACAATTATCGGTTAGAATTTGGTAAGAATTATCATAGGGTAGTATAATATTATTAGTTAATAATGAAAAATAATCATTATGGTAATTTATTTGAACAAGACAACATTTTTCTTATAAAACGAATATAAACAATATGAATACATAGCCCGGGCGTGGCACGGGCATACAAACTAGTTCATGGGAAATCCAAATTCCTTAATGTCTACCAAACAACTTGTGACGAATTCACATGAATTCTATACAGGAACTTAATTCATGGGATATGTAACTTCCTGTAGGAATTAAATTCCTACATGAACCAAACGACCACTAAGTTTATTATTGATAAGAGGGAGACCTTAAATACTGAGTACAAGATGTGTATACCCCTAAATACTATCACCTAAATCTAGGATACAATATATTACAAATTAATTGTTATTCCTAAAATACAAAACATAATTGTAATTATACTAATTTACAAGATTAATTACTAGCAATACAATATGAACACATCAATTATATTGTAGACTATACTTAATACGCCCCCGCAAGATGGACGTCCAAAGGGTAAGTCCAATCTTGAAAGACGATGCATGCAGAGATCGGTGGAGAGGAGCAAGCCATTGGAGATACGTGATACAACGTCAAAGAGAGAGAGATCAGAGAGCAAGACGGGGAACAAGACAATATTAAGACCATGGTACACAATAGACCACTCCAGGGACTTAGGGAGGACTGAGTCAAAGTCGGGCGAGAAAGAAGAGAAGAGACAGAATAAGATTTAGACAAATTATGAAGAAATAATTCACAAAAAGAGAATTGTGAGGAGGTGAGAGCCGAGAGAATTGAAAGAAGAAATTTGAGAAATGTGAGAGATTAGATGTAAATGTGAGAGATAAGTGATTAGAAGAAATAGAGACATATATAGAAGAAAAAATATGTAGAGATTTGTGAAGAGACAGAAATAAGAGTAGGGAGTAGATAGGAGAGCACAAAAATGCAAGAGGGAACGCAAATACGCAACAATGCGGGGCTCGTTGATCACAAGAGCATTGATTATTGGAAATTATCCAATATACCCCTGAGGTTCCCGAATTTTTTCGGTATACCCCTCAGGTTTCCGAGCTGTCTAGCGTGTCCCTGAGGTTTGCAAAATGGATTTTTTTTTTGTGTTTTTCACTAACGGATTCTAACGCCGTTAACCATTTCGATGAAATTTGATTTTTTTTAACAAATTAACCATAATAACATAATTTTTTTTAAAAAAAAAAACCAATTTCTCTCACCTCCCTTCCCAACCCCGACACCCTACCAACACAGCCCCTGCCCAACCGCCTCACCACCGCGCCCCAGCACCAAACACCACCTGGCGCACCTCCACCTCCACCACCAGACGCGGGTCCCTCCCGCGACCACACGCCGGCCACCCATTAACCCGACCACCCACTCTTTTAGCCTCCACGATGAGAATTCTCTTTCCACCTCTCCCCATTTTCGTGCAACTCATACCGCCCCCTTCCCCCCATGGTCGCCGGCTCGCCGCACCCTTCACCATGGTCGCCGTCCTCTCCTTCATCGTCGTCGTCGTCCTCCCATTCGAGGAGAGAGACAGATGGGAGAAGAAGAATTTGAAAGAGGCTTGGTTGATGGAGTGAGGGTCGAGGGGTGGTCGACATGGTGCGCGGGGTAGGGGCTAGATTCGCTGGGATGATGGTGATGCCTGTGGTGGTGGTGGTGGTGGTGGAGATGGGCGAGGGTGGGGGAGGGGTGGAGCAAGGGTGGCTCGTAAGTAGGGGAATGGGGAGGAGAGAGAATAAGGGGCGGTTGGAGACCTAGATGGCGGTGGTGGTGTGGTCGCGGGAGGGATCGCGTTTGCTGGTGGTGGTGGAGGTGCCCCAGGTGGTTGTCGGTGATGGGGTGAGGTGGTGAGGCGGTGGGGCAGGGCTGTGTTGGGTGGGTGTCGGGGTTGGGGAGGGAGGTGAGAGAAGATTGTTTTTTTTTTTTTTAGATTATGTTATTGTGTAGTTAATAGGGTGTTTAATTGAATTATAAGGTAAAAATAAAGAAAGAGTTAACGGTGTTGGATGGACGTTAGCCAAAACTGTCAAAATAAAGTAAAACGCAAACCTCAGGGGTACGTTGGATAGCTCGAAAACCAGAGGGGTATACCTGAAAAATTCGGGAATCTCAGGGGTATATTGGATAATTTCCCTTGATTATTTGGATAAGTTGTCGAACAACATCGACAATTTGAAAAGGTTCAAACTAGAAAAACGTGAGGGGTTGCAGCGAAAATTAAACGTGCCGATAACCGTGACGATAATCGGCAACAATGAAGATAAATTTGATAAAGTACAATGAAGATAAATTTGATAAAGTACAAGAAAAGTATAGGAATATGAGATTAGGGAAGAGTCCTCGATGAGGCTCAATGAATTTCATTCATATATATATTAGTATATAGGGAGACAACAATAATTACGTATTAACCTAATTACATAAATTATATACTATTACAACCCCTCAGACGGAGCGGAAGGAGGACAAACGCTCAGGCTGGACTTAAAGCGTTCAAAGAGGGGTCGAGGAAGGCCCTTCGTAAAAATATCAGCGTACTGATAATCAGCGGGAACATGAAGAACGCGAACTTGACTAACCTGTACCTTTTCACGAACAAAATGAATATCCAGCTCAATATGCTTGGTACGTTGGTGCTGAACGGGGTTGTTAGACATCTAGACGGAGCTAATGTTGTCACAATACACAAGAGTAGCACGGGGGACAGGCACCCGAAGCTCAAGTAGCAAATTACGTAACCAACACGTATCATCAACGACATTAGCAACACCCCCATATTCGGCCTCGGCGCTGGAGCGAGACACATTCGGTTGTCGCTTGGACGACCAACTAACCAAATTATCACCCAAGAACACACAGTATCCAGACGTCGAACGACGAGTATCCGAGCAACCAGCCCAATCAGCATCGGAATAAGCAGTGAGACAAGCAACAGGACTAGCAGTAATAGAGAGACCTTGATCAACAGTACCACGAATATAACGCAAATTACGCTTTAAAGCATAGAAATGAGGCTCACGAGGGTCATGCATAAAGAGACAAACCTGCTGAACAGCGTAAGTAATGTCAGGGCGGGTGAACGTGAGATACTGGAGAGCACCAGCTAAACTACGATAAAGGCACGGATCCTGTACCGGAGGACCAGACGACGCAGCGAGTTTGGAGCTAGCCAACCTCAACCGGAGTGGTGGAGGGTTTGCAACCAGACATAGGCGCACGCCCACGAATGTCTAAAGCATACTGCCGCTAAGACAGAAAAAGACACTTAAAATCACGAGTCACAGCAACCCCCATAAAGTGACTCAAAAGCACCCAAATCACTCATGGCAAACTCACCAGAGAGAAGCGTAATCAAGTGACGAAGCAACACCGGCGTGGAGGCAGTGAGGATGGATATCATCAACATAGAGTAGAAGGTATGCATGCTCAGACCCGTGATGATACACAAACAAGGAAGCATCCGTGGCACTAGCAGTAAAACCCGAGCGAAGAACTAAGGAGGCGAATCGCTGAAACCAAGCGCGAGGCGCTTGTTTAAGACCATACAACGACTTCTTGAGAAGACACACATGATTAGGCCGTTGGGGATCACGATAACCAGGAGGCTGATGCATGTAAACCTGCTCCTAGAGGTCACTATGCAAGAACGCATTCTTGACATCGAGCTGATGAATCTGCCAATGACGAAACGTAGCAAGAGATAAGATGGTGCGAATGGTAGCCGGCTTGACCACCGAACTGAAAGTTTCATCACAATCCACCCCTTCAACCTGATTAGACCCATTTGCAACCAAACGAGCTTTATACCGTTGAAGACGGCAATCAGCGTGAAACCTATGACGATACAACCATAAACAACGAAGAACATTGGCATCGGCAGGACGCGTAACCAATTCACATGTACCATTATGCATAAGAGCATCATACTCGTCATCCATAACACCCTTGTAATGCGGATCAGATAAAGCGACAGACGGATTCTTAGGTAACGGAGACAACCCCGGAGTACTAGTGAGATGTAGATTCAAAGGCTGTTTTGTTAGGAAGACACCCTCACGAGCACGTGTAGACATAGGGTGAGTAGTGGAAGGAGCGGGCCGAAACATAGACGGTACCAAAGGAGCAGGAGGAGACCGAACAGGCTCGGCGGCCCACGGGAGAGGGGTGGCGGTCCACGGAAGAGCTCCTGACCCGGGTGCAGTGACAATAGGAGAACGAGCACGACGTTGATAGGTAGTACAAAAACGTCTTGGAGGGCGAGAAGCAGCAAGAGGAAAAGCATACTCCTGACCCATAGAGTTCGGGGCAGTGTCGGATTGGAGGTCACGGGCCACCGAGGGAGAAGAACCACGCTGAGGATGGGGAATCACTGTTTCATCGAACGTCACATGTCGCGAAATAAGAATCTTACCCGTACCAAAGTCAAGGCAGCGATAGCCCCGAAAATTTGTCGGAAACCCCAAGCAGACGCAACGAGTAGACCGTGGAGCCAATTTGTGTGGAGCTTTGGCAGATAGGTTAGGGTAGCACAGACACCCAAAAGTTCGAATATGGTCGTAGGTGGGATGACGACCTTAAAGCACCGAGACCGGAGTTTTGTTGCGAAGCACTTTAGTAGGGAGCACATTGTGAAGATAGGCAGCTGTTTCAATAGCTTCAACCCAAAAATTTTCCTAAAACATATCCTAAATCCTGAGTATCCTACAGAATCAGATCTCCCCCCCCCCCCCCTCCTCTTATTATTTACTTTTGAACTGGTGAAACTCAAGCATAAGTTACACTAGTGTAACAAACTCTGGTGCCTTTCCTGAATTAGTGAGTTTCTCCATTGAATATCTAAAAATCTTACTTCAAATAGCGCGCGCGTCATAGACTATGATATGTTATTTTCGTAATTGACTAGAAATTGTCATAGAATGCTACACGACATCAGCAATGATAGTATAATTGAGTTAACGGTAGTAAACAGTGAAGTCGTATGAATGTATCAAGTAATCAATTTTCATCATATTAATCACTCTTATATTAGTCAGAGTCAGCTACATACAAAGGCGGTCTAAAAACCATCATCACAATATTGCACTACACATCACTTCTGCAATTTGGATGGGTTAACTCAGATAATCTTTACCATATACTATACACTTCATAGATTTAATAATCCCTAATAATGTTATGCCAGTTTAACTCGTTGCAGGAGCAGGTGCACCACAGGCTACAGGGTTCTGCTTTCCTGAGACCACAGGCTTGACATTCTTACACATCGACACTGCTGGTCCACCTTTGAAGGTCAGGTCGATGTCTGCAAGTTCCACCTGGTCACAGGGTGATCCACTGCTGCAGATGAGCTTGACCGCCTCTTTCGAACCTGCTGTTCCTTTGACATTCTTGAAGCTTATGTTGCTGAGCTTAACCTTGGATGGTGTCTGAATTTCGCAAAATAAACATTTCGTTAGCATCTTAGTTATAAGACATGTACATGAAAAGACCATCTCGACTAAAAGTCTAATTCAGATGTTGCTTGGTTCGTGTCTGATTAATCAATGGTTATATACCTTAATAAGCGGAAATTATTACCTTTTCTTTGCAGTGGTTGTAGGGGCAGTACTCTTGATCAACAAGAATAGGGGTAAGCACATTATCAACTGTAATATCCTCAAAGTGCAAGTCTGATGCGACAGCTTCAAAAGAATTGAGCCAAGACTTGATTCTGACGCCATTGTCAGTGTTAGTCATGGTGCAGTTCTTGATAGTGACACCAGTGACAGGCTCCTCCTTTTCGTACCTACCGAGACTGCCAATGCTGATGCCGTGTCCTGGACCGCAGGTGACTCCCTCAACGTTGACCTGCTTCACACCATCGCCCATAGACACACAATCGTCCCCTGTACCGATTTTGGCGTTTGTCAAGTTCACGTTTTCTGATCTACCAATGTGGATACCATCTGTGTTAAGACTGTCAGCAGGAGCTTCAATAGTTATGTCCGACATTGTTAAGCCCTTGCACCCCAAAACTCCCATGTGGTACAATTTGCTGTTGATTGAGCTTATTCCACTTACTTTGCAATTGTTCAAGAAGTTGAACCTAAAGTTCTGCATAAAAAATGTTTACAAATTCTACTGTGAGACGAACTCATACGACAATATGTGCTCTCAAGTACACACTAACGAGTAACAAACAGTACAATATATATAAATAAGAATACGTACGTAAGGAAGGTTGTTGCATTTGCCAGTCTTAGCACAATCGTTCTGTTTCCACGCCATTTGTCCCTGACCGTCGAATGAGCCTCCGCCCTTAAGGCCGATCATTGTAAGATCATCGACATGCTCGATTTTAACCCAGGTGTCTTCACCATTCATCTGAGCCGGGTTTGGTGGCGCCTTGAAGTTTCCTCCAATCTCGATTGTGATCGGACCCTTGCATGGACCTTGAAGCTTCACGGCGTTCATCAAGTATGTCCCTGCTGGCACCACAATCTTTGATGGACCTGCAGCTGCACAGGCTTCTTTCCAGGCAGCCATCACACCCTAAAAATGTTGCGCAAACATTTGTAATTTGGTTTTATTTTAGGTGTGACGATGACTAATTAACAACATTTATCCTTAAACATGCATGCATGTACATACTTGCATGATATATTGACCCACAAAAATATGACATGTTTTGACTTTTTATGGTTAAAATTAATCTTACTTTGACTGCATTTGTATGTACGGAGTAATAACGATCCATGACATCTACATTTTGTGATTTGTTTTCGGTTTTTCTACAATGGTAGTATTACGGGTTGATGATAGGACGTCACTGCATACTAAATAATAAATAAGTAATTACGAGGATACTAATTTATAAAAATGCATACCTGTGTAGCATCTCCGCTAGGCTTAGCACCGAATTTAGTTATGTCGAAGACGGTCTGACATCTAGCGACCGAAACGAACAAATAAAATAGGGATAAATATAATGGGAGATTGAATATCGACATTTTACTGGGGTGCTTATTTATTTTTTTATTTTTTATTTTTTATTTTTTTTATTTTTTTTGGGGGGTTTTGAAACCTGTTTTTTTTTTTGTTTTTGTTTTTGTTTTATTGATGAATTTGGTTCTGCCCCTCGACATATATAGTGTCATATGACTTAGCTAATTTGAGGCATGATCCTGATGTTCAGGTAAGTATGTGGTTAGTACAAAACATATTTTTACTTGTTTTCTTGAACACTTGTTTCAATTGCTATATTTGCCAAAGAAGATACTCATTCACGCAAATATTAGCATGTTCAAATTCATTAGAGAGCTTGCAGGTGATCCAGAATCTCTGCAATGGCTATGATTTGTCCTCCAGGGTCAAAATAGTACACTTGTACAAGGTCAACAACACAGTAGACTTTTTCGAACATATATAACTAGAATTTTTGTAAGTAACTTCTCGTACATTTCAGAGGCCCTGTGCATATCAGATGTGAAACATATAACTTGGGAGTGATGATAAGTTATAAATTTATAACTGATAAAAAGCTAACAACTGCAAATTTCGGACTGAAACAATTTCTCTTTATTTACCAAATAATCGGCCTGCTCAAGTTTTACAACCTATTTAACAAGTAGAATTACAATTTTGATGAAGGATGGTAATAACATTTGAATAAAAAATTTGAAAAATAAAAGGACTTCAGAGGATCCATTTCGTTCTCACATTTTAAAAGATATGGATTTAAGTCCACCCATGAAGGGTCTCAATGGCTCAGGGATGCTGATGGTACCGTCTTCTTGTTGGTTATTTTCCAGCAGACAGATGATCATGCGCGGTACAGCACAGGCTGTCGCGTTTAGGGTGTGAACAAATTGTGTTGGCACATTCTTACCCTTCTTCGGAAACATTGATGATGATTCTGAAGGACGGTATCTGATCCCTAGACGGCGGCTTTGATAGTCTGTACAGTTAGAAGCACTTGAAATCTGCAAAAATACATGTTCAAGAACTCGGTCATTACTTGCTTGCTTAGCAATGAACAGCCTAAGGAGGCTAAAGAGTGACTTCAGAGTCCAGCAGTAATTTTGAAGCTTCCAATTTCATAACTGATACACTCTGTCCAAAAGAATTTCTCGCATTTGCATTCAGGTTTGTTGAAGATAATTGATCTCATTTACACTTTAATGGTCACATATTCGTATTACCATCAACGGGAAGTAAAAAGTATAAAAGGGTCACCCGGGAGAAACACATGTAGTCATGTATGTGAAGTATTCAGGTGCTAATACACACCATTACTTCCCAAAAAAGAGTAAACATACCTCGCCATAGCGTCCTAACCCCGGCATCCATGCCTCCACGTCATATTTACGGAAAGCAGGAGCGCCTAGGTCAGCAGAAGCCATATCCAGGGTTCTGCCACAAACAAAAAGTAAATGAGAGATTACCAAGGTAAAGGGGAAAATAAATATCGGCCTATAAAATTTAGACATTGTTCTTACTTAAAGTGAAAACCTAGGGCGGAGAAAAGCTCTTCTTCAATTCCTATCAGCTCCTCAAGATACCTATCACTGTCCTCAGGTTTACACAGTACAAACATCTCGACCTTGCTAAACTGATGCACTCGGTAAAGGCCCCTGTTTCACAAAAGGTGTGTCAGAAATCACCAGAATGTTAAAAAACACCAACGGACAGAGTAATTCTAGAAAGTTGCATTCAAGAATATGAGAATTGATCCATGCTTAAAAAAAGTTAGTCAGTTTCAGCATTCCTGGTAACAAAACCAGAAAGGCAGAAACCCAAATTTTAACAATGAGGCGATTGCATTAGTCATCCATTTTGAAACTATTCCAAGAGTCAATTACAAAGGAATAATTCAAAGTCAACTTAAATTTTCAGTGGATTACCTTGTTGCCGCGCCAGCAGCCCCAGCCTCAGTTCGAAAACAATGTGAATAAGCCACGTACTTCAAGGGTAATGATAATTCTGAAAGAATAGAATCCATATGAAGTCCCCCTAACGGAATCTCAGCAGTGCCAATAAGGCACTGATCAGAACCATCGAGGGAATATACCTGTAGGTTTCAAGAAAATCAATGTAAGATTTCTAGATCTGAAATCTGCGATGAATCATCAGAGGCCCGTATACAAAATGTTCAGGGCGTTATTATAATGATCTATAAGAGAGAGAAAAAACATTTTTCATACCTGTGTATTCTCTCCACGAGGCTGAAACCCACATTTTTCCACGATAGAAGATCTCACAATTTCCGGTGTTATTAAAGGAGTAAAACCTCTTTTTGTGACTTCAGAAAGGGTCCAGTTAATAAGTGCCAATTCCAGCAGGACTGCTTCATTCTTAAGGTAGTAAAATTTTGAGCCGCTAATCTATGAAACATACACAGAAACGCAATCCTAAGTTAAAAAGGATGACACAGGCCATGAATCCCAGCCATTAGCCAAAGACTGAAGAGGACAAGTAGAGGACAATCAAGTCAAACAATCTAGCATAGACTGTGATGAGCTCACGAGGGTAGTCATGATAGGAGATGAAGTAGGAAGACTTTCGCTGTGAAAAGGGTAGTACTCTGCCAACTTAGAATTGTAAAATACAAAGTAAAGATAGACAAGGACCTTAGAGTTATTTTGGACTCCCAATGTGTAATACCACACATGATAGATATCTGATAATGTTTGATTGCCCATCTTTCCTAGCAGCTTTTTATTTATACAATCCTAGCTCAAGTACTCCCCAAGCACCTAAGGAGAAATGACATCCTTGCCCTTCTAATTTCCTTCGAGAATAAGTGTGAGCTTGGTGACTGTTCTATCCCATATAACTGATGCCTAGTTTTCAATAAATCTAGGCATCGACAACCATAGTGAAGATATACGCCTGTTTTGCCTATCTGAAACATATTGTGACAAAAGGGAGGTAAGGAAGTTCTACCCTTCTACTACAACTAAACTCTAAACAGCCACCACAAGATAAAACTGCTGCTTTAAACAGCTATATATGCTGCATTGACTTGTCAGGTGGCCAGTCAACACAGTAATGAATAGATGTGTGTAAAAAGAGGCTGTAAATGGAAGATTACCTCAGCTGCAGCGTCAAAGTCAAATAGGTCAAGATCTTTGCCAAGTTCTAGGTGATCTTTGATAGCGAAGTCAAATTCCCGAGGTTTACCAACCTATATAGATATAAAGTGCAAAAGCATGAGTAATGCCAGACACAATATCGTCAAATATCTGCCCTGAATTTATTGCAAATCCAAATGGTCGATAGATTTTAGAGAACCTTGTTACCATTTTTCTCAGTGTTGAACAATCGTCATTCCCTAAAGGCACATCTGGATGAGTCATGTTTGGAATGCACTGTGCTTCCAGCTGAAGTTCATCAGTTAGTCTGATCAAATCCTCCTCCAGGCTGGAAAGTCTTTCCTTCAGGTTCTTGCCTAAACACACCAAATCACACATTCAGTCCACTCTAGACAAATTATTTCTGAAAAGAGAAATAGTGTAAACTCTTATTACCTTCATCAACCAATTTCTGACGCTCAGATGCTTCCAGTTTCCCTTTCATCTTATTTGCCACTGCATTTCTTTCTCCACGAAGTTGTTCAACTTCCTGCTCTCTGTCAGTGACAATTAGCTAAATTCAGAAGAAACCTATTCTAGTTTCCTACTGACTTTGTCAACAGGTTTACGAGTGGCATGGTCACTTATCAAGGATGCTAAGACCCAGCTACACCGTGTGTCCCTCAGAAGTGAGAGCTGCTTATAGCTAGGCTGAATGTCTTGACATTGTTTTTATGTCAAAGCCAGTACTAGTCCCAACTTATCTCCATTAAACAAAATTACGTAAGAATTACAATAAACGCTCGTAGAGTGAACCATAACCCCGAAATCTCAAACTTTTTTGAGTACGCCAGATTGCCAGACTCAACAACATCCATCTCCTCGTACATCTTTTATTGTGCTGTCTATCTTCTTCACTAAAGTTTTCTATTCTGTTGTCTATTTTACTTCTCTTACATCTTTTATGCTTGCAAGTGACCTAGTGAGGTATCACACCTCACGCAACAGACGATCACTTTTCATTTGATCAAATCAAATTACCGAGGAAGAAAGATTGTCAAAAAGTTTCATGCTGAACAAAACTACTAAACAATGGGATTCCCAAAATCCGGTAACTACAGAAAAATTTCATCCCAAACACCTATCAACTTAACCCCCTAAAATTACATGATCACCACCTAAACAACACTTCCAATCTCCAACATCCTATAAGATCTCACCCCCCCCCCCCCAAAAAAAAAAGGAATAGCATTTTGACTCTCAATCGAGGAAAATCTCACTTCCAACTGTCCCAACTCCCAACTTCCCAAAGAAGAACCGCTCATCAAACACGTCCAATCTACGTTATTTCACTCCCCACCGCGATAGGGTGAATTTCAGTTTGTTACTCATCAAAGGGTCATCCCTAATAGAATTATGTAAACTTCCATAACTTCAGTTTTCTCACAAATCAGTTATTCAGTTGTAGGCATTGCTGATTACACACTGTTTCTAAAACATAGGAATACCAATCATGATAAACCTATACAAACAAAACTAACTAAATTATAAAATTAAATTTTATATCTGATCAAATAGAACTAAAGACCATACTTCAAAGTTCAAACAATTCAAATTAACCTCAGCTACACTAAGCAGAACAACCAACAGAAACTTCACTATGAAGATACTCCTACATTGATTCCGAAACCGATAAAGGATGAAGAGGAAGCTAAACCAACCTTTATAAGGGAGAGCATTTTGTCATACAATTGAAGCACCAACTCCAAATTAGCACCAGATTTTCTATTCTTAATATTAACAGCAACATCATCCTTATTATCTCTAATCCACTTGAAATCAATGGCTGCCTTCCACTGACTCTTCACCCCTATCATCATTACATTACATAACATTATCATAATTATAACCCACAACTTAATCATTTGATTATAATTATAATATTTCCCAGAAAGTGTAAGTAAGAAAGATGGGAGCTTTATTGGTACCTGTGTCAGAAGAAGAGGAAGCCCGGATAAGTAAAGGGAGAGAGTGAGTGGGTTTAATGGGGCGAGGAAGAAGAAGAAGTGAAGGCGTGTTGAACAAGGGTCTGAAAATGGAGGATGAAGGTATTGTTGTCGCCATTTTTAAGCATTGTGGTGACCCCATTGTTATTGTTGTTGTAGATAGGGGGAGAAACACTTTGGAGAGACTTTAACCCAAGTGATATGTGGTTAGTTGGTTGGTCTTGGTTGTGGTTGTGGGCTTGGGGTTTGTCATCGGGTTTGAGCTCGTATGACTCGTATGAGAAGATCGAGGTTAGGTTATTGGTTAAACCTGTTCGAGAGTTGTTTATGAATACGGTGGTGTACTGTGTAATGTCCAGTTACAACAGAACTCTAGTTTCCGAGTGTTGAAGTGACTGGTGGTTACCGCCTAGTACTAAATTCATTGATTTTAGAGACGAGAATCCTCAATCTTTAGCGTGGATTGAAGGCCTCAATTGAATTGACACTTATTGGACAGTAATCCATCCATGATTAGATACTCCTACATTTATTACAAAATCCATTGATATTTACCGCCTAGTAAGGCCCCAATTGAAATGATCGGCGCCTATTTGACCGTGATCCATCCATTATTAGAACTAAATACGGAGTGGGCTTTTCTATACAGAAAAAAAAAGTGTACTTAATTTGTTGAATTACTACTAAAATGAGTAAACCAGAAGTGATCGGTGAAGCAGTAGGTGGTGGAGTATTACTGATTGTGGTGATCATAATTTGTTTATTTTGTTTCTTCCATTCTCAAATTAAGAAAGTCGCTGGCCAGGTCCAGGCCGACCATGAGACTCAGGCGGCTCGCTGGAGAACAACATGACGGCTCGTTACAACTATTATTATCTTTATCCGGTTTTCTTGTAAGGGAATAGTTATTTTTGCGGTTGGAATCAACTAATTACGCCATCCGTTATAATTTAATGTTATCTTATATAATCGAATAATACTACCCCTGAGTATCTTCTTTTTTCTTCTTTAGTTATAATGTTTTAGTGGTCGTTTGGTTGCCCTTTTAAAACACAGAAATTCTAAATTCCCATGAATTACATATTATGCAGGTTGTTTGGTTGCCAATAATTTTAAAAAATGGGGGAATTGGAAATTACATGGGAAAATGAAATTCCCACATAATGGTGAAATTTGCTTACCAAGTCCCCCCTTGGTAATTCTGAATTCCCCCATCATCTTTGTTCAAAAATTACATTTTTGCCCCCAAATAATTAGAAATATATTATAATCAATAGATATAATAGTAATTATGAATTAAATATATGGGAATTGGAAGGGTGCAACCAAACAAGATGTTGGAATTTAATTCATGGGAAATCCAAATTCCTTAGGGGTCGTTTGTTTTGTGGGATAAGGAGGTGGGATGGGATTATTTATCCCAAGAGTGCACAATCCCATGTTTGTTTTGTGGGATAAGGGGGTGAGATTGAGATGGGATGAGGATGATGGGGATGAGTTATCCCACCAAAATAATACCTAGGGGAGCATGTATAAGGAATGGGATAATTTAATTAAATTTAAAGACCAAACTGCCCTTTTATAAGAAAAAATTTCATGTGTAATTTGTCATTTTATGTTTAGATAGGAGTATAATTGTAAAGTTAAGTTTTACCCAATTTAATCCCAATGAAATCTCATTTCAATCCAAACAAGGGATTGAAACTATCCCACCTCTTATCCCATCTAATCCCATCCCACCTCTTATCCCATCTAATCCCATCCCACTTCCCAAACGAGCTCTTAATGTCTACCAAACAACTTGTAACTAATTCACATGAATTCTATACAGGAACTTAATTCATGGATATGTAACTTCCTATAGGAATTAAATTCCTACATGAACCAAACGACCACTTAGATTTTGGTTATGCAGATTGGCAATTTTTCATAATAATAATAATAAGGTGTCGTTTGGATACCCTCAAAAACTGTAGGAATTTTATTTTCCTGGGAATTGAATTATCTTGAGTTGTTTGGTTACCATAAAGTGTAGGAATTGGAAATTCCTGGGCATTTCCAATTCCTCCAAAGTGTGGGAATTTAATTACCTAGGGGGTGCTTGGTAAGTAGAAATTCTCATGGTAATTGAATTCCCTTGTTCATCCAAACAAATTTCCTCAATTCCCATACTTTCTTAATTCCTAGGATTTGCAAACACATGGGAATTCCGACTTCCCGAGTGTATCCAAACGACCCCTAATAATAATAATAATAATAATAATAATAATAGTTCTGGATCAACAACACATTTATATATACTATCCCAAGAATAATCTAGCATAAAAAGAACGAGAGAGTTATTATTATTGCACAAATTTGAGTTGAAAATTACGGATGATATGGATGAAGTTGTGACACTATAATTGAGAGAGCCTATCAGCCTATCACACCAAGTTTTAATTGAGTATGTACACTAAGGTTAGACTATTGGTTAAACATGTCCGTGAGTTGTTCATGATTACGGTGATATGCAATGCTCAGTTACAAGAGAACTCTAATTTCTGAGTATTAAGTGACTTGTGGTTACTGTTTAGTACGAAATCCATTGATATTTACACCGAGAATCCTCAATCTTTAGCGTGGATTGTAAGGCCCCAATTGAAATGACGACTATTGGACCGTAATCCATCCATTATTAGAATTAAGTGGTCGTTTGGTTGCCAAGCAAAATTATGGGGATTCAGAATTCCCATGAACTAAAAAATGTAGAGTTGTTTGGTTGCCAAAATCATGGGAATTTCCCAATTCTTACAAGATGGAGAAATTGGCTTACCATGTCCTAGCCCTCTTTGGTAATTAGAAATTCATGTGGGAATTCATTGTCTACATGTAACCAAACAGTTTTGAGAAATTCTCATTAATTTATATTTTTTGTGAAGTGGCATCTCATGGGAATGACGAATACGCGTATACAACCAAACGACCACGGAGTTCATAGTGCCCTTTTCACGAGTAAATACAATCAATCTACACCAAACTTATAATGCTTCCCTTGTATTATCGATCTACATACGTTCGGGGTATGTATCTTATTGTTTTTTGCACGATAATTATTTTTGTCCAAGTTAGAACAATATTTCATTTCGGGTCAAATAATAAATAAACAAGAAATCTCGAATGTATGAAATCTAATAAAGATCCTACCAGTAATTATTGACGACTTCCATACAAATTTTCCCACAAGTGAACAAGTTCCTAAATATCATACTCCGTACATACATACGCGTATCGAAAATTCTACGGTCATTACCATTAGTGGTAATCACCATAAGAAAATAATATTTTAATAGAATTGTATATTACATCAATATTGTAGTGAATTTTTTAATGAAGGTAAAATATTTTTACATAATACAAAATACAATTTAAATATTTATTTCTTTGTGTTGTGTTTGGAATTTAATTGGGCAAAGTATAATATATTTAGTTCAATTCCCCCAAATATAATCACCTTTATCAATTTTCTTGATGGATTAACTATGGAGTACTAGCCGTCATATAGTCTCGAGCCTTGTTTTACGTATCAACGACTCCTTTAAAGTAGTGATGATTGAGCAAGGTTTAACCATGGTCTATGAAGACTTCTAATCATCATTAAATTGTAGTGCATGGCACTATGGCAGCCGTGGGGAGGGGGAGACCGGGAGGGGGGAAGGGAAGGGAAAGTCTAAGGATTTTGTTATTTTTGTTAAAATGATATAATTAGGTATAGTTTTGTGGGAGTCTAACTTAACTAGTGCCAAACATAGTCTTGTTTTAATAATTTTCTATCAAATAAATCTTATATATACGATTTATAATTTAATGGAAGAAAATAACAAACTCACTTAAAATATTGTTTTGTTATGGTGAATACCACTAGCGGTAATGATCATAGAATCACCGTACACGTATAGTTTAGTACAGTACTGTAATTGTAATTAGTACATTGCGACCACCAAATGTCCAAATCCTTAACTAATGGGAAAATTACGTGCATCCAATTTTGATAAATAGACACAAATTAATCTAATTGTAACTAATTTAAATTAATTATTTCATCCTACCAAATCTTCAAATCAAGATACTCCTACAATAATTCTTGACATGCCCTTGGCAACTTTTCCTCAAGTGTAAAAAGATACGTAGAGTACTAGATATCAATATATGCATACCCAAATCTAGTGAAAAGATCTTTATTTTGCATGAGACTTAATTACCAAATAGGCAAATATTACGCCTCAAGAATAACTATGTATGCACGACGAGAACCCTAATAAGCATATGCATGTATAAAAACCATAGGTTATAAACTCAATTTTTCAACACAGCAATAGAAAAAAAAAAGTGTACTTAATTTGTTAAAAGTTGTTACTACTACTACAATGGGTATACCAGAAGTGATCGCAGAAGCAGTAGGTGGATCATTAGTGATTGTGGTGATCATAATTTGTTTCTATTGTTTCTTCCATTGGCAAATTAAGAAGGTCAATGGCCAGGTCAATGCCGACTATGAAACTCAGCAGGCGGCTCGCTGGAGAACAACATGACGCCTCACGACGGCTCGTTACAGCTATTTTTATCTTTATCCGGCTTTTATGTAAGGGAATAGTTATTTTTGCGGTTGGAATCAACTAATTACGTCATTCGTTATAATTTAATGTTATCTTATATAATCGAATACTATCCTTGAGTATTTTCTTTTCTCTTTTTTAGTTATAATGTTTTAGATTTTGGTCACGTAGAGTGGCAATCTTTCATAATTATAATAATAATAGTTCTAGATTAACTTTTACAATGGCATCGTGCGAAGCGCGCGATACTATTGTACTAAGCTACTACTACTTTTGAGTTTAAAACTTAGTTGTGCGCCCGCAATGTCATTTCTCTATCAAATTTGTACGAAATGCGTCGTATATTGGATCAAGTCATTACCTTAGGTTTGAGCTAAGATGATCACAAACACGGTTTTACGGCAATAGGTATTTAGACGGAAGTAAAAATGCTCCGGATTCATTCTTTATTGGAAGGACTTATATCATATAGTAATAGAATTTTTGTTATTGCGTCGCTGAAATTAAATCTTACCTTTGTTTGATAGGACCTGGTAAAAATAGTATTTTGATCAGTAAAGAGTGATTAAAATCAGTTCAAATCAGAGTCATTCAAATCAAATAACATCATATCAAATTGTTCAAGTAACGATCAATGAATTTAGTCCACTACTGTTACTAATAAGTTGAAATTCAATTAAAAGATCAGTTTAGAGTCATTCCGATCAGATTAGGACCAATCAAATCTGAACAGATCATATCCGAAAGATGCAAACCTATCAAACTGGGCCAAGGGAGATATGATGTACATCTAATTAAAAAAGAAAAAACTCTTTTACATATATTGTAGTTGCAAATTTATTTGTGACTAAACAAAAAATCTCAATTCTATATAATCTTATAATAAAGATCCTACAATATTTCTTGACATCTTCCATGCATGCAACTTTCCTCACAAGTGAACAAGATCCTAAATATATATATCATACATACATATTTTACTATTTTAGTACGAGAATATTTGTTATTAGTACATTGAGACCACTAAAATCTTAATCAATGAAGAGAAACTTGCATATCCGATCATTAAAAATAGAAATAAAATCTTATTGTAACTAAATTAAATTATTTCATCCTATGAATTCTTTAAATCAAGGTACATATCCCCAGCTAGTCAGCTACAATAATAGTTGACATACCCTTGCCAACTTTCCCTCAGATCAAGTGTAAATACTAGATATCATACATTGACAAATCTAGTAAACCAATCTTTATTTTGCACGAGACTTACCAAATGTTATTAGGCCTCAAAATAACTATGCATGCACGAGCACCCTAATAATTAGCACATGTATAAATAAACATCCCATAAGATTAGAAATTTCAACAGCAATAGAAAAAAAATAATGAATTATTAAGAATACTACTAGCTAGCTACAATGAATAAAAGGTCTAAAACTGCAGTGATCGTAGGTGCAACAGTAGGTGGAGTATTAGTGCTTTGTATTGCCATAATTTGTTTATATTACTACTTCGATTGGAAAGATAGGAAGAAAACTGCTCGGATCAAGGCCGAGATGGAGGCTATTCAGGCGCGCGGCTCGTCAGCATGATCTATTAGAATGATTTTTACAACTACTATCTTTATTATCGGGATCTTATATAAGGGAATACGAGTAGTTATTTTTCCGGTTGGAATTAACTAATTTATATGCAATTTAATGTTATCTTATATAATTGAATACAACCCCTGAGTTTTTTTTGTAACTATATTGTTTTGGAATCATTTTGGAATAAGGTTGGGTCGTTTTTATTGTTGTATTAGAAATTATCTCGTGCTCCGCACGAACACCGTATATTTTTTTCAATTTATGTAAATGAAAAAATTAAAAGTATATATTTATTTATTTATTTATTTTGGTCACGACCACAATAATGTGAAAACGCATTCAATAATACAATAGTGATAATAGATTGTCATGTCTCGGATATGTATTGTCTTTATACTACTCCGTATATTTTAACGTGTATGACCATGTCTACTTTTACCCGTGTACTCTTGGGTATGTTTCAATATCCGTAATTTACATTCGTAGTTTTTCATCAACTACGTATTATGATAATTGTATCTTCATTCCCAAAAAAAAAACATGTACGGTACTTAGTATTAGCATATGCACTATTTTCTAGGATCATTGATATATAGTGTGTGAACTCAATTTAGATTGCTTGAACATTTTCAATTCTAATGTAAACATCTAATTTCCTAAAGTTTTGATTTAATGAATATGAATTATCTGTTGTTGAAGCTATCTCTCCACACTTACCCAACCCAATTTTATATAGAGATATAAGATTATTTTGGATTATGGTCACGTAGAGTGGTAATAATATTTTTCTTAATCGAAATTGTTGTGCTTTCAATTGAAATAATTGTTTTATGAACGGTGTAATAATTTCACTCTGTGCCAATTCAACGTCTCGTGAAATTGCCCTCCAACATCTCCTAAAAGGTTGTTATAAAAAATTTATACAATTTGTAAGCAGAGGTAGCCGAAGTGACATTAACAGATGAAAGTAGGGCTGAATCAAACTTACGTTATTGGTGTTGATCACATCATTATTTTGTAGGTGAAACTTTTGTAGATAAACATACACAATTACTCTGTACATATTGAAGTTATGGATTGAGATTCCCTAAAGTTGAAAAATAACTATGTACGGTAGAGTTTACTTAAAAAAAAAAAAATTAAACTCTACCATTTGCATTTATCTCTTATTTTCATAAATACATTTTCAGTCATGTTTTCCGTTTATAGTAAATTCTACCATATATGAAAAAATAACTTTAGTGAATCGATCTGAATACTAAAATTATTCGTTTATTACTCCCCCCCCCCCCCCAAAAAAAAAAAAACTCTAGCCTATAAATCTCAGTCTAGGGGCTACCACCACTACTAGAGGAAAGGCTTTTAGCGGGCGCTAATATTACGTTGTTGCAGCGCTTTTTAGCGTTCCCATGACCTATACCGACGCAAGCAAAAGCGTCCCTATTGGAAAGCTTTTAACAAGCGTCGGTGAAACACACTGAAAAGCGCTCCTAAGATGGGAACGCTTTCTTCCGCTCTATAGCAACGCTCGAAAGCGAAGGCCCCACAATCTCTAGCTTTGTAAAAGAAATTGGGGCTAGCGCTATCTTCTAACCTACTGGGATGCATATTAGCGTTCCAAGACATTCCGACGCTTTTTAAAGCGCCGCAGATATTGGTAATATAAAATGCCCCCTATTTGTCCCATTCTTGCTTGCTTGGATCTCTAAAGGCTCACAAATTAAGATATTACACATAGATCATTGGACAATTTTGTGCTCATCATAGAGCAAAATGTTTTAATTTCTACTATAAATTGGATAATGTTGTTACAAAAATCACACAAATCAAGAGGCCATATTGCTAATAAGTACATAAATTGTCGTAAGAAGGCAATGCACAGAATGTATCATCAACTTGGTCTATGTGACTCTTATCGACAACCTCCATTGAGCTTCGATATCACTCTTATGAGCCCCTGCAAGAGAAAATTAGTAAAGTTACTAGACATACAGGCCAGGGTACCCATTGAATACATCAAAAACTTTGACATCCATTGCAAAGATATAGTATCAACAACTGTATAATACCAGTCAAACAGATTATGTTTAAAAATCAGAATGCTAAGTCTCGATATATATTAATAGAACAAGTTAACTTCCAGAAACCTATTGCTTTTTTTTTCTTCGGTATCAGGTAGGCTCATGAGTAACCAGTTTAGTTAAGCAATCAAAATTAAAGAGATGTCAATTGAGGGAAAACCAATACAAACACCATTTCAGAACATCACCATACTTCACCAATCACCATACTTGTTCATCAATAACATACCTCATGGATCATCTTCTTAGTATACTAATCAAACTATGTTTAATAACAAAGAAACCACAGCTGTGCATATCAGCAAAAAAGACACATACAACAAAAAAGGGTTACTGAGGATCAAGGTTGACCTAGTGGATAGGAACTCAACTTGCCTGGGGGTTGTCTCGGGTTCAAATCCTCATACCCCCACCCCCCGCAGCATTAGCTGCTCCTTTGTACAAAAAAAAAAAAAAAAAACAAAAAAAAAACAAAAAAAAAAAACAAAAAAGGGTTACTTCATTCATTGAATTTAAGTAAGAGCAAAACAAGAAAGACAACAGCATACAGCTTTTGACTCATTGTCTACCTCGTCTTCTTCATTGTTTTTAGTTTGTTTTTGTAAGATCCTCTGGTTTTTTAGTGACCTTTTACGAGCATCATAAGCTTGTAGCTTACCAAAATCTAAAAATATCGAATTCTATATAGTAGCATCAACTGAACGTCAGTACTATGTACACACCACTCACCCACTGTTGTGATAAGCTTAGGTAACTAAATGCGCTAACACTAAATGTGCGCTAAAACTCTTCTACTAAATTTGCGAAAGGTCTTTCCAGTGTTGACTAGAAGACATGCTGGCAAATGGTACAAATTAAATTCATCAAAGTCTGCGTCATCAATCTGGAGCATTTTTTTGAAAGAGCTGTGAAATTCATAAATGGTACTAAATTTTAAGATGTACAAAATGTTAATACAAAATAAAGCAAGCATAAATAACTACCTCGCCATTTGTTGTTTCATAAAAATCAGCCTCCCTTTAGCATAGGAGCACTAGATTGCATTTCCAAAAAATTCTACCCGACGGTCTCACATAGACCTGTCAAACGGGTCGGGCGGGCGGGTTTCGGGTTCGGGTCACTACGGGTCTGGTCGAATACGGGTCGACTATACGCGGGTTTATACGGGTTCGGGTCGGATTACGGGTTGACCAACGGGTCAAAAATACATGCTCGCGCCTTTTTTTTATCGGTAATTATTATAATCAAATTATTATTTTATTACTATTTTACAAGCATTTTATGTATTATATTATATAATAATTAATAATAGTTTAATTATATTTTATCTTATATGTATTAAATTAATCAATTATTAATATTTAATTAATATTTATCTATTTATTTTTTATTTTTTATTATTCTAATATATGTTTTGCACAATTTATTTGACCCAACGGGTTGACCCGATCCGGGTCGGGTTATGACCCAGACTTTCGGGTCGTTTTCGGGTTCGGGTCGTTTTCAGGTCCGGGTCGAGAAAAACGGATTTTTTCGGGTTATTTCTGAGTCGGGTCCCGGGCGATTTTTCAGGTCGGGTCAGTTTTTGACAGGTCTAGTCTCACATCCTCAGCACGAAGGGTCAGCCTAAGCATCACCCACAAGAACTCCGGGTGAGTCTTAAATGTGGGAATGGGGGTGTAAAAAAAGTGAGATCTCATAACATGCTTATTAGAGTACAACAAACATGAAATTGAGTAACTAAGTAGCTATCACAAATAAGACAATAACATACTCCAAGGAATTCTAATCCTTCAATTCTTTAGTATCAACTCAATCTAACATCCGTAAAGTTTCTAAGTTAATCATTTAGCTTTTAAGGGGGAGAAAAGGTCAGAAAAGTATGTGTTAGGATCCTCTAGAGTTGATAATCAACTCTACTTGGTAGAGTTTGCCTAAAAATGTAAGAATTTTTTTTTAACAATTTATTTGTGACCCTTAAATTTTTTTTCATTTTGTCTTATTACTTGTTTTGGTAAACTCCACCAACTCTACATAAAAGAAACTCTAGAGGATCATTTCCCGAAAAATATTGCTAGCAAAAACTTAGATTGAGATTTATTTATTTATTTTTAGATTAACTAATTAAAATAAAAGAATAGTCGATTATGGTGAAGTGTCCCGTGCAACGCACGTGCTTTCACCTAGTTGCTTATATTTTTTTATATTTTTTTTGAAATGATGCTTATATTCTCTTCTAAACATTACTTATATTATATCACTTTCATATTTTTGGCATATTTCATTCAATTTTATCTTATTTTTGGTAAAAGTTATTAATTTAGTTATTACACAAGTAAATATGTAAAGTTCTTTAAAATTTCCGTTTTTATTTTTTATTATATATACTCCTAGCTACAATAATACTTGGCATACCCTTGGCAACTTTCCTTTGGATCAAGTGTAATTGTGTAAATACTAGATATATCATACATAAAAATCTAGTATAACAATCTTAATTATGCACGAGAGTACGAAACTTACCAAATTAATGTTATACATGCGGCATGCCTCAGAATAACTATGCATGCACGCTGCACCCTAATAAGCACATGTATAAAGACTATAGGGTATAAAATCATTTTATGCAATCCCATAAGACTAGAAATCCCCTAAAATCCCATAAGACTAGAAATTTCAACAGCAATAGAGAAAAAATAATCAATTATTAATAATACTACAAGCTACAATGACTAAAACTGCAGTGATCGTAGGTGCAACAGTAGGTGGAGTAGTATTAGCTCTTTGTATTGCCATAATTGTATATTGTTACCGCGATTGGAAAGATAAGAAGGAAATTGCTCAGATCTTGGACGACATTGAGAGTGATCACATCAGGGCCGAGATTGAGGCTATTCGGGCGCGCGGCTCGTCAGCATAACGCCTCATACGGACCACACCCGCATGATCTACCAATAGTAATTTTTACAACTACTATATATATTTATCATCGGGATCTTTACATAAGGGAATAAGAATAGTTATTTTTTCGGTTGCCGGTTGGAATCAACTAATTACGGCATCTATTGCAATTTAATTTATGTTATCCTATATAATTGAATACTACATACCCTTAAGTAATTTTTGTTTGACCTCAAAAAAAAAAAAAAAAAGTAATTTTTGTTTTCCTTTTAGATACGGAGTATATGGTTTTGCATTATGGTCACGTAGAGTGGTAATATTTTTCTTTATCGTAATTGTTGTACTTTCAGTTGAAATAATTGTTTTCATTACGGTGTAATAATTTCATTGTGTGCCAATTCGACGGGTCGTGACATTGCCCTCCAACATCTCCTAATTTAAGTATTTAGCTACTAGCTAGTGTTTACATTTGAGTCTCACATGTATTTTGTCATAATTGACAATGCTTTCAAGTCTATTCAATCTGGCATATAAATTTTGATCCAATGTTACTTTAGGTTAGTCACAAACTCACAATCTATATAGGGTCTGTTCGGCAAAAGTAGATGTAGCTGTAGATGTTAACGTTTTTGGTAGTACAGTTGTAGCGTTTCAAGCAACGGTTAGCTGTTAGCTGCCAGCTGTTAGAGGTTAGCGGTATATATCACTAACGTGTTCGGCATAACTAGCTGTTAAATTACCAAATTTACTTAAAAGGACGTTAATTTTTTATATAATAATTAATTGACATGTTTGATATGAAATTATTTCGACTAAATATAAGGTGAATTGACATAGTATGAAAAAAGAAACACATATCACAAACTCTATCATAGTGACATTTTAAAACTAAGGCACCATACACAAATGAATGAATAAGATAAACATCATGATATTTAACATATGTATGATTATTATATTGATTAAGCATTTATGCGGAAAGCAGTAATAAATAATAACTATGGACCTATGGTCTATGACTCAAAGGGTATGCTGATATAGTGATATGCCATGAAAGCATGCATTCATGCGGGAAGTTGATGAGAAAAAGGTAAGGGCACAACTGGAAAATAAATAACAACAGCTACCCTCTAATATGAAACGCTATGTGGACTAACGTTGCAGGAAAGCTACGGTTATTTCCAAAAGCTGCGGTTATTGTAACATGCAGAACGCGTAATTTTGTTCCAAAGTAGTGTTTTGACCTAGTCAAACCACTGAAAGCTCCTTTAAAAGTTGGTGCCGAACACGCCCATAGAATAATGTTAGCGGATAGAACGCATAGATGTTCTCGCTCGCAACCTTGAACGAGTATATTGTGTTTATGGGGTGCTTCAGTTCATGTCCAATTATATATACCTAACAGCACTTTTATACAATTTTTTTTTGGTTGATACATTACACTACTACATTAATGGCATATTGTAACACCCCAAAATCGTTACATTAGACCCAAAAAACCGTTACATTAGACCTATGGTGACGCGCAGAGGCGCTGCAAATACTCGCGCTGCATTAGGTCTAAGGTAACGTAATTTTGGGTCTAATGCAACGGTAGGGGGAAAACAATAGCAGGCGTTGCATTAGGTCCTAACAACTGTTGCATTTGCTTACCAAATGCAACACTACATATTGCAACGCCAAGGAGGATATGGCAACACAATATGACCTATAGCAACGGTTCTCACAGATTAGGAAAAAAAAAAAAACAAATATATATAAATTTCATTAGGCTAGGTGGGATTCGAACCCACGCTTTTGTGCAACATTGCACAATGCTCTACCTTTAAGCTACTAGCCTTTCACAAAAGAGTGTGTCTAAGTGAATCTCTCTTTAAATCAAACCTCATCATAGAACCAAATCAAAACAAAGAGGCAAACCAGGAAAGCATCAAGTGAATCAGCTATTTGTTCAATTAATACATTATACCAATTGGATCAATATAGTTTGCAAGCCATGTCAGGTAGGAAAAACTATAACTACTAACTAGCACATTTTGATTGAATATCAGAAAATTAAACTTCAAAACTACACAGACCACATGGATGAAGCCTTGATATCTAATAGGACTACACTTCTTAATAGCACAAGTCCCCCTTGGAGGAGAAGAAAGAACAAAATTCAGCACAATTCCAGAATATCAACATGTTCACAAAGTGTATTGCATTGTAACCAAAAAAAAAAAAAATAACCAAAACAAAAATAAAAGAAAAAAAAGAAAAGAGGAAGAGTGGTATTCTATCTCATCGTTGAAGACATGAATCGTTGTTATAAATCTTGAATGTTGGATTATTACGCAGCTAGGCCAGAAATACTACAAGCATATATCAATTAGAGTATTAGACAAAGCAAATATAAAGCACTCGTGAAACAAAGTCCCTTGGACAGCTACTGAACCTCTCTACTCTACCACCCCACTATAATACTAGAAGAAGCAAAACACCCAGCATTTTGAGGTGCCATACTCATAAGGACTAAAGGAGTGTATAAATCAATGCAATTTTTTCATTATGTTCTTTATCTTTTTGTTTTTGGTGAAGGAAAATCAGGGCGTGGCGAGGTAAGAAAAACTCCCAAACACACCCAACGGAAATTGAACATAAATAGTAAGATAGGAGTTGTGCCACTGAGCCAAAGCCCTATACTCATTTCTTCATACTTCTTATGTAGCTCATTTGGTCTTACCATGAGAGAAGAGATAAGGGACAATACACCATAATCTACACATCTAGTAAGTGCATTCAATACATTACCAAAATCAACCCCCCATTCAGCATATTGTTCAAAAAGAGATCGTGGAAAGGTGATTAGTGTTTTATTAAGAGAACAGTGATCACATATTCAGCACAAACACACACATACCCAACAACATATGCCAAGTCCACAACAGTTCTTGGCTCTACGCCACAATTAAACCAACAAGAGACTTTTCACCAATATCGACCATACGAATAAGGGACACTGATCCATATAATACAAAACTGAGACCAACAGTACGTACCAAGTCATTCTTAACCAAACAGAACTCATTTCCATTACTAGTTAACAAACCATAAATCATGAATCCTTGGAAAAGTTCGTAAAGATGACACTTCTTCTACAACTAAGCTACCAACAGCTAAGAGTGGCCTGCCATCCACACCAAAATCATATGAATCGCCAATTTACAGCCCTCCTTATCATACTAGCAGAGACGGGAGACTAACTCCAATCACAACACCACCAATAAAACAGTAGTTCATCCAACATTTAAGTTCATAATTAAACTAAGAAATAATTTATAACGATTTTCAAGAAGTAGACATCGTGTTACCTTTGCTTCGAATCGAATTCGCACACCACACGACCCATAAATCAACTCACAAACTGCCCCAAATCAGCTCACAGAATCGACCCAAACTCGGTCATAAAACGCCTTACAACCAGCCCCAAAATTAGCTCTTAAAATCAGCCCAAAAACTGGTTCAATTGAATTCGACATTCACAATTATTAAAACAGAAATTTATAATCAAATTGAATCAATTAAACTTATCAAACTTAATTTGAAAAGTGATTTATTTACCCAGAAAATTTTCGAAATGCGGTGGTGGTCGGAACCGAGACGGCGCGACGGCAGCCGGTGGTCGACAACCCGATGCAAGGTGTTGTCCTACGATGGTACAAGAGTGACGAATTGGGCGTTGCGATGATTGATCGATTGATCAAAGAATGAAGAAAGTGATCAGATGATGATGAAAGATGATGGGGATGATTTATGATTTGATGATGATAATTAGGGGAAAGAATGGTGGTGAATTATGATGATGAGGATGAGGATGGGAGGTGTCGGGTAAGGGGAGTGACAAAGAAATTGGGAAAGAGGAAAGTAGGAGAGAGAAAACCAAAGAGGGGGGGTTCTACGTGGGATCTGTTTTTCTCTTTTCTTTCTTTCTTTTTTTTTTTTTTTTTAAATATTGCTTAAATATACAACTATGGATAATAACTAATAAAATCAAATTGGATCAAAATTAAAGATTATCATTTTACCAAACCCGATTAGAAAACTCATTTTCTTAAAACAGTACAAATAAATTCGACTCAAAATTTATCACGAAAATGTAATCGATAAAATAAATAAATAATATTATAAAATCGTTTCGGATTTTGGGCTGTTACATAAATTGTTGCCGAAACCTGTGGCCAAAAACCAACTTTCTTGTAGTGATCCAAGCACCCTATCCAAAACCGTAATTCCTGAAAAAATTGAACCAATTGAGAAACAAATTACCTTACTTTGATGATTTATTTGTATAAAAACAACATTAACGAGATAATAGTAGAAGACAACGAGCACAACAAATTCGAATGAGGAAAATATTTTTTTTTTTTTTTGAGGATGAAGATGGAAAAGGAAGAATTGGGGAAATTTTACCAATGAGGTAAACAAAATAAAACTGATTATACGGAGTATGGCGTAGAGGTATTGATTGACTTTTTTTTTGTCATTTAATACCTAATGCAACGCCTATTGTCAACCGTTGCATTTGGTAAGTCTAATGCAACACTTTGTTACCTAATGCAACGCATACCTGTCAACCGTTACATTAGAGGTGATTCTATTATATTGAAACCTAAATTCATTGCAATAGGGGGTCTAATGCAACGGTTCTAGTACAAGCGTTACATTTGATGCGTTGCAATAGGTCATTTTTTTAGTAGTGTTATTTTTTAACATAAAATGACATTGCACGACCTAAGTAATCTATCTAACTTACAGCCTGCTACCAATACGACTTTCCCTTTTTGAAGAATGTTTTTGACTAGTCATGTTTGTAGCTACTTTTGCACCAGATGAAAGAATCGTGTAACTTTAGAATAGCTCCCAACATGGCTATTCGAAGATCGGGAACAAAGCTGCTCATTTAGGTGTGGTTGACTATGCAACACGTGTTTGGGTTAATAGTGGACCATTGGATGTATTTGATATAGCAGTATCGGATTTCATAGCTGCGAAAGCGTAATAAAATATTGTTCGTTTGTACTTTAGAAAAAAAAACATGGCTGTTCAAAAATAGTTTTCGAAAGGGGGAAACCATCGTGAGTAAAAGTAGTATGAACTAAATATCCGTGGGTGAAAATTAAAAGTCCCATGCACAAAAATGAAATGAAAAGTAGCTGACGTATGAAATGAGGCCATTGTTGTATAAAAAGGTTAAAAGACTAATAATTTGGAGCGCATTGAGGGCGTCGCAAGGTCAAAAAATGCATAGAGAGAGTTCTAGAAATGTTAAACTCTCACATAAAATATTTAGCTAATCCACATAAAACATTAAGGCTATGTTTTTATTTGGCCAAAGTAGCTTATTTGACTAGATTTTTAAACTCTTTGACCAAATAAGTGTGTTTGGTGACACCACTAGCTTAAATAATAAGCTAGCTTATTTAAGATGTTACCCTGGCAAAAGTAGCAATTTGACCCCAAGACTTTAATCAATTGTGCAATTTACCACCTTAACTTTCAATTGTAGCAATTTGCCCCCTTAACTTTTCACCCATGTTCAATTCAATCAATTCTACTAATTATTAATCAAATTATCTATTAAAAATATTCTATCACAATTAAAAATATATATAAAATCATTTATAATAAAAAAAATAATCATTTCCATCTCAAAAATCAATTACACCAAAAAAAAAGTTAAAAATTAAAAAATCACTTTCTAAAACAAATTTTTGATTTTTAATATTTTACGGTTTCTTAAGTGCTATTAAAATTTTTGAAACAAAAATATTTTTTTTTGGATTTTTTTGTAAGGTTCATATCTAATATTTTAGATATGACTTTGAATTTAACAAATAAAAAAGTATTTTTTTTATGTTTTTTAATTAACACAAATTTGATTTTATTGAAGAATTAATAGAGAATATAGAAAAAGGTTAAATTGCACATAAGTGAAAAGGAAAGGGGGCAAATTGCTACCAACGAAAGTTAAGGTGGTGAATTGCACAATTGAGTAAAGTGTTGGGGTCAAATTGCTACTTTCGCCTATTAAAAAATAAGCTAGTTTATAATAATTTTATTCCTAATTTACCCTCATTTATTTACTAAAATAAAATGAGATTAAAAATATTTAATACATTTTTATGTAATTTTATATATATCAGCTCCTATATCAGCTAATATTGCCAAACACTCATATTACTATCAGCTAAAAACTTTCAGCTAATATTGCAGCTATTAATTCAGCTTTCAGCTACTATTTCAGCATTCAGCTACTATCTCAGCGTTCAGCTACTATTTCAGCTAGTTTTACCAAACATAGCCTAAGAAATGCACGTGGAGAGAATCCAATATTTGTAAAACTCTTACTCCCTCTGTCTCAGCTCAATCACCCCATATTCCATTTCGGGACGTCCCACCTCAAACACCCAATCTATTTTGGGACATATCTCTCTATTCTACTTTTATTAAATTATTACATCATCTCTCACATTATCTCTCCTACTTTTATTAATCCTCATACTCTCACTCATCTTTTTCCTAATATTACCCCACTCAACTTACTATATCAATTTTTCTTATTCAACTACAAAAATGGGTCGGGGTGTTTGAGTTGGGACGGAGGGAGTACATAATAAAGTTATCAACATAAAATATAATATAAACTATTATAACTTGGGCTACACATATATCGGAATATTACGATACATGTATCATTGAGTTCGTGTCGAAATGTATTTCATTATATATAAGATCCATTTAAAAAACTCTTTTACGAGTCTATTTGGCCAAATTTTTCGAAATCTGTTTCTATTTTTCATAATCAGTTTCTTTAAAAACTGTTTTTTGAAAAAATGATGAGTGTTTGGTATAACATTCTACAAAAGCACTTTCATTTGTTACCGTAATCTTTTTTATATTTTTGTCAAATTAAAAATATCTCACAAAAGGAGTATTTTTAGAGAAATAGAAACAGAAACACCAATTTGGTGCTTCTGCTTTTGGGGGTCAATATTTAGAAAAATGATTTTATTAAATATATAGTTTAGAACTTCTAAAAAAACACTATGTTTGGCCAAGTTTATAATTTTTGGGAGTAAAAACACTTTGAAAAACTAGGCCAAACACATACTACATATATTAAATTTGTAGTTGCAAATTTATTTGTGACTAAACAAAAAATCTCAATTCTATGAAATCTTATAATAAAGATCCTTTAATAATTCTTGACATCTTCCATGCATGCAACTTTAATTTCCTCACAAGTGAACAAGATCCTAGATATATATATCATACATACATATTTTAGTACGAGAATATTTGTTATTAGTACATTGAGACCAATAAAATCTTAATAAATGAAGAGAAACTTGCATATCCGATCATGAAAAATAGAAATAAAATCTTATTGTAACTAAATTAAATTATTTCATCCTATGAATTCTTTAAATCAAGGTACATATCCCCAGCTACAATAATAGTTGACATACCGTTGCCAACTTTCCCTCAGATCAAGTGTAAATTCTAGATATCATACATAGAAAATCTAGTAAACCAATCTTTATTTTGCACGAGACTCACCAAATGTTATTAGACCTCAAAATAACTATGCATGCACGAGCACCCTAATAAGCACATGTATAAATACTATAGGTTATATAACTCATTTTATGCAATCCTAACCCTAAAATCCCATAAGATTAGAAATTTCATCAACCGCAATAGAGAAAAAGTAATCAATTATTAACAATACTACAATGACTAAAACTGGAGTGATCGTAGGTGCAACAGTAGGTGGAGTATTAGCGCTTTGCTGTATTGCCATAATTTGTGTATATTGTTACCGCGATTGGAAAGAAAAGAAGAGAGCTGCTGAGACCTTGGACGTGGAGGAGATGCATACTGTTTATACCAGGGCCCAGATTGAGGCTATTCGGGCCAGCCCGTCAGCATGACGCCTCATGCATACGGACCACCCGTATGATTCTATCAATACTTTTTACAATTACTATCTTTATTATCGGAATTTTATATAAGAGAATAGGAGTAGTTATTTTTGCAGTTGCCGGTTGGAATCACCTAATCACCATCTGTTGCCATTTAATTAATGTTTTCCTATATAATTGACTACTACCCTTGAGTACTTTAGTATATGGTTTTGGATTATGGTCACGTAGAGTGGTAATATTTTCTTTATCGTAATTGTTGTACTTTCGGTTGAAATAATTGTTTTCATTGCGCTGTAATAATTTCATTGTGTGCCAATTTAACGGGTCATGACATTGCCCTCCAATGTATTTTGTCATAGTTGACAATGCTTTCAATTCAATCAGGCATATACATTTTGATTCAATGTTAACTTTAGCTTAGTCACAAACTCACAATCTATATAGAATGTTAGCGGATTGAACGAATACTTGTTCTCGCTCGCAACTTTGTATCTAAGGGAGTACGAGTATATTGTGTTTAGAGCATCTCCGATCCAATGGTTGTTTTTCCATGTAGTTTTTTTTTTTAAACTGTTGACATATGCAACTCATACCATTGTTTTCTTTTTTGGTTTGTAGCTTGACAAAGCCATGTTGCTCACACAAGCTACATATTTAGTGGTAGCTTGAGAATTAAAAATAAATATTAAAACATTAAAAAATAATGAAAATTGGTTTAATAATTAATAAATAAAAACAAAGAATATTTAAAGGCCCAACCCAAAACTACATTATTTGTACTACCACTGTAGAAAATGGTGAGGATCAAGGTTGGCCTAGTGGATAGGAACTCAACCTGCCTGGGGGTTGTCTCGGGTTCAAATCTTCATACCCCCACCCCCGCAGCATTAGTTGCTCCTTTGTACCAAAAAAAAAAACTGTAGAAAATGGTGGGTGTTTTCTGATTATTGCTCAAAAATTATCTCTCTCCTAGTTGGCAGGCTAAAGCTACAATAATGCTTGCTCTTCATTGGAGATGCTCTTATAGGGTGCACAACACATTTCATACATTTTCTTTTTGACGTCTATACATTATTTTTTTTACATGAAATGATTTGCACGACCTAAGTAATTTACCCTCTGCTACCCAATACGACTTTCCCCTTTTGAAAAATGTTTTTGAATAGCCATGTTTGGAGCTACTTTTGCACCAGATGAAAGAATCGTCTAACTTTAAAATAGTTCCCAACATGGCTATTCGTAGATCGGGAAACAAAATTGCTCAGTTGGCGGCTCATTTAATTTAGGTGCGATTTACTATGCAACACGTGTTTGGGATGATAGTGGACCATTGGATGTATTGGATATAGCAACAACGGATTTCATAGTTGCGACAACGTAATAAAAAATAGTCTGTTTGTACTTAAAAAAAAAACCGTGGCTATTCAAAAATAGTTTTCAAGAGGAGGAAATCATCGTGATTAAGGCCCTGTGCGATTCAACTTATTCAACGGTGTTTTCAAATCAGATCAGATTTATTCAAATCAAATCAAATCAGATCAGCTTTATTCAAATCAAATCAAATCAGATCAGAATTATCCAAATAACAATCAATGAATGTAGTCTATTTTTAGTTATTAATTCGTCTAGTTGCAGTTAATTTATCAGTTAATTCAGTTCAGATCAAATCAAATCAAATTTATTCAAATCAAATCAAATCAGATCAGTTCAAATCAAATCAAATCAGATCAGAAAAATGCAGTCCAATCGCACAGGGCCTAAAAGTAGTATAAATTAAATATTCTTGTGGTGGAAACTGAAAGTCCCACACTCCCACGCATAGAAATGAAATGAAAAGTAGCTGACGTATGAAATGAGACCATTGTTGTGTAAAAAGGCGCAAATTATATGGTACACCACGGTGTACCATGCCCATGGTGCACCTCCTCACAATAGAGGTGTAGGGACCACACTTAAAATAATTTAAATTATTTTAAGTGTGGTCCCTATTCCTCTATTGTGAGGAGGTGCAGTGGTGCACCATGGGCATGATACACCGTGGTGCATGGTATAAGCACTCGTAAAAAGGTTAAACGTAAAAAGGTTAAAATCGTGATTATGGAAAATAAAATCATTCTTGCAAACTTGCGATCATTGCAATTACCAAAACTATATGTATGACGCGTTCCTCCGTTAGTAAAACGTGAATATGATTCGAATAAAGTGAAGCAAATTTCACAGATTTTATCTCCAAAATGATTTTCATCCTATCAAATCTCGAATCAAGATATTCGTACAACTTTCGCGACATTATTTGTGCAATTTACTTGCAATATGAAGCACGGATACCTCTCCCAAGTGACGTGTCCGTGTCCAATACGGTGTCGGACACGGACACCAGGAGGACACGTGTCGGTCCGGTGTCCGGTTTATTCTTTTTAACTCGGATACAAATCCCGATTTTTTACACACAGGACACCGGTTGGACACCTCTCAGACATCTGTAGGATACATAAAACAAACATTAAGCAAGGATTTGGGCGAAATAGACATTCTTAATCCCAAATTCCTTAGCGTTTCTCTTAACATATTCAATGATCATGTGTGTAATATCTTCATTTTGAAAATAAGTTTTAAAGTTAACAATTCTTAATTATTTTATTAAAATAATAATATTTAATTTAATTTAATATTTATATTGAAAAATAATAGGGGTGTCGGTGTCCTACATTTTGAGATTGAGGTGTCCCGGTGTACGCGTCCTCCCAGTGTCGGTATCCGTACTTGTGCAACACAGCTTATAAGTGCCAAAACCATACTCCCTCCTACCCAAAGAGATTTTCCTGTTTTTTTTTGCAGTTTTGAGATGCCCTGTTGGGAGCTAGTTTTAGACCAAATAAATCATTCAATTGCTACAAAATTTAGTAAATATTTCATTCTGCATTGCAATCTACCAACTCTACTTGATTTGAAGGCAAACGGGTCTTTCATTAAGTCTACAAGTAGTCCCTAACATGGCAAGTCAAAACTGTAAAAAGAAACAGGAAAATCTCTTTGAATAAGAGTAGTATATGGTATAGTTTTTTCGCGGATGATAGAGGTGTAGGTCTTTGGTATGGTGATAATCATTGCTACAAGTGAAATGAACGAAATCTGGGTGCATCTTTCAGAGGCATAACTGTGGCAATGAGGATTAGAGTTGGTCTAATGCTTAGAAATTTAACCTATCTCAGGGATCGTTTCGAGTTCGACTCCTCGTATCCCCACTTCCGCTGGTCCTCTGTTTAAGAAAAAAACGTCATGGCATTCATCACTCTAAAAGTCTTAACAAGCAAGGGAGGAAGCCAACGAGAATGACAATTTGTTGAATGTGCCGCATGAATACTCTCACGTATCTGATTGTAAGAGGAACCGAGTTCCAACAATATTCAGCCAACTCGACAAATACTCGTAAAATTATTACATGATCAGAAATACATATTCTGTAATTTTTGGACTCGAATCAGTTCCAATCAACATGCCTAACTTTATTAACTAGGCCTTCTATATGAAAATTGCAAAAAATCCTCTGGCACTGCTGCTTCTTGACAAACAGTCGAATCCAAGAGCGACAAAAGATGAATTCGATCTTTTCCTTCAAAAACCATTCTACAGAGGGCCAGCGAAGGTACCATTCTCCCTTTGCTCGTTCCACTTTTCGACCTGCATTGTGAACCATTGCAATCGAGGAGTTAACAATCACTTTAGACATGATATCAGCTTTCAGGTCCAGCAAGGCAGCAACTATTGTAACGGGCAACTACTGGTCAAACAGGTTACAGACATGAACAATCCACAATTGAACTTCGTAAGCTATCACATCTTGTTTGACATACAAGAAGAAGGGAAAAAAAGAAAAGAAAGAACATTTCTCCCTCTTTCACCAATTGAACACTAGTCACTTACTCCCCTCCAATACCATTTTCCAGTTGAAATCCAAAATTCCCGTCACAAGGGAGGTGGATTCAGTAACAATGAATTTAGAGGAAGGGTGTATATCTCAACTACTAAATAATACGCTGCAACAAAGTGTGTTCCAAAAGGGAAACTTCTCATAAATAAATGTTAAGAGGATGGGTGCTTTTGAGAAATCATTTTTGGGAGAACAAAAGGTTAAGTACTTACCCATTCACCAGGGCAGAGAGACCGATAGTACTTCGCAAATTTATCACACTCGGGGGCATCCTCACCCTTGGCAGCTACACACCTACAAACCGCAGACTTCTATGTCATTACAAGGGAGGATGAAATGCTTAGATAAACAGAAAAATCAGATATTATGTTTTCTTTACCGGTGATACTCAATGTATCTGGTGAAGCAATGCCTTGTTTGGTTCGTAGTAGGGAAACGGAAGTCAGCTGGTGCTGTCTCTAGCTGTAACATACAAAAAGTTATATCAGCAGGATGAAGGAGAATTATGAAAGCATAACATGAAGTATGCATGGATATCAAAGTTACAAGACAATATCATCCCTGTGGCAAACTAACCTTGACTTCAGGAGTCTCTTCACTGGCCTCATCGCTGGCAGATTCTTCTGGCTCAGGGGCCTCCTCAGCCGCTGGAGCAGATTCCTCTACACTTGTCTCACCAGTCTCAGCAGATTCCTCCGTACTTGTAACAGCAACATCAGCTGGAGCTTCACTGCTCTCTTCAACGGCAGCAACAGCGGTTGCTCCACTGATTTCTTCAGTAGCAGCTGCTGCAGGTGCTTCTACAGCTTCCACGGGAGCAGCTTCTTCAGAAGTTGCAGTAGGTGGTGCCTCTTCCTTTGCTACTTCTACTGGCTTCGATTCAACAGGCTTTGCCTCACTTGGCAATGAATAATCCTGAATACACAAGCAACAGGCAACACATTTTAGATTCAACTTCACTCCTAATCACGGGGTTCCGAAAGCTCACCACAAAGAAGACTTATTCAAAATGTCGAAATGCTCCGCACACATAATGAGTTCAGGATTCCAGGACACAAACAATCATGCCCACATTAAGAGTTACTACTGACTGACAACTGAAGTACAACAAGAGCCTTCACACACAAACTCTACAGACCTCAACCCCTCCCAAATCTATCAAAGCTCTGACCTTTTCGCCGAAAAAGGTCACAGGTCACTCATACAATTCCAATTATCAAGGTCGTTCTAATACAAAGACACAAAATTGGCATAAACTGAGAATCCAACAACTGAAGCATTCAGACAGCAAAGAAATCGCATCGCAGGCCCGTTTTCGGAGCATTTCCCCCCTCAGATATACACATCCTAATCTCCCAATTCTCAGCATCAAAATCTCCAAAAGATCAAGATCATCCTATTCATGGAATTTCTACAGAAACCCCAATAAGTAGGAATTCTCCATTTCTCCCAATTTGACAATCAAAATTAAAACTTGCAATTAACGCAACCAGCATCACATCAATATAAGCCAAACCCAGATTCAGATTTACCATAAAGTTACCCCAAATTACAAAAAGTCTCAAACTTTATCATCTCCCATCAAAAAATAACAGATCCAATCAACAAAAAACAGACCAAAAAAACACAAATATTATGCAATTGAAAGAACAAATCAGATCATAACAAAATGATAACATAATAATCAGACAATATCTCAGAAACCCAACAGATGAAAGAAGAGAATAAACCTCAGAAAGCGAAGGAGGAGAGAGAACAGCCGATGCAGCCATTGATATCAGATGATTTGGTAAGTGGGTTTGCCGGAAAAGTGAGTGGGCGGTGGTTGGCTCGGCGGCGTACGAGCCCTTGTGAGGGTTACTGTGTTTTTGGGGGAAACTTCTGGAAATTTGGTGGTCTTTTTTTTAGGGTAGGTGATGATAGTCTGCGACTGCTAGCGAGTGGGGAGAGAAAGAATTTCGAGAGAGAGAGAGAGAGTCCCAGAAAATGCCGTCCACTCTATTGTTGACACTTGCTAGCGTGAACCCTTACCCAGCCCACGGGAACCAATAAAGAAATGACAAAGTCTAGTATAAGACTGTTTTGCGATCACGATAATATTTGGTCTCGCAATATTACGGAGTACGGAACAATAAGTAAGATGTAGAACCGATTCTTCTTGAGGTTTGGGATTGAAGCGTGGATGAATGCTCCTTGCCGAGATTTGGTATCGAAGCCTGGATGGTTGCAAAGAGTAAAGACTCTCACATATCTTATACTCAGAGACCACTTGAAAGAGGGCGTCTGATATGGTATTAGAAAATCGTCTTAACCAAAAGTTTAATCCGATTGTTAATGACCAATAATACTTTAACAGAACTGAAAAAAGAGTCAAGTTTGACGGGTTCCTGAATCATTTCAACACCCTCAAGAGCTAATCTTAGCTTTGCACTTTGAGCTTTGACCTAGCTAGGGGCAGTCGCCTACGGAATTTTAGGTACACTTGATTGATGTTCCATTTGAATATGAATTAGTTCCAAACATGAGGAGATCATACACCTTATTAATTTTGTGCTCATGATGACATGAGAATGTAAATCCATTGTACTTCAAACGTTGGACCAACCTTGCTCTTTAAAGAGTTGTAGTTGAAGCTTTATGAAACGATCAGCTAGTAGCCTAGTATAGATTATCGCGCGATTTTGTACTGAATATTGAATTGGCTCAACAGGGTTGAACCAATTGAGTTTATTACAGTTAAGAGTTTCAGTAAATGGGTGAATAATCTAGTTGGAATGATGTACAAAGCTTACTGATCCTTAACCATTAACTTGTCCATCCATATAATGCACCTTAGGCTTTCCCCTTTGATGAGATATTCGAACGCTTTGTTGATATCATGAAACCCAACTTCATGAGTAATATATTCATCAAGACTTAATTCCTGCAACATCAGTAGAACATCATCAAAAATCAAAACTGTGCTTGTCTACCTTCAGGTGGCCGGAACTCGCTTCTATTAAGCACATACTCTCTCTGTTTCATTCAATTATTTACGTGTTCATTGAAAATGTAAGGGCAATTTGTTTTATGATGCTTAAACACTAACATATGAAGGATCCCAAAGGACTTACCTTGTTCATATACTTTTGTGCAAGTACAGGGATGTCAGATTTGGGTTTGATTCCACCAAAAAATGAGCCTGTCACAGTTCTGCCACTCATAATATTCCAAGTGTTTATACTCATAGGAGCCCCCTGTTGTTCGACTCCTAGTATAATCGTCTTTCCCCAGCCCTAATCATCCAAAATCGTTAAAATTCGATACATATAAACATATCAACATGAACTTAGTTTGTTAATGAGATTAAAGTACAGTACAACTTACATCTCTAGCACTGTCAAAAGCATCCTGCATGACAGAAGCTAGACCTATGCATTCAAATGTATAATCTGCACCCCCATCTGTGAGCTCCTTAATCACCTCACTTATTTTCTTCTCCCCATAGTCTTTCGGATTGATAAAATCAGTGACACCGAACTTTTTACCTGAAAACAGGTAATCCGTAATCAAGCTACTGTGACTAGATACATACTGTACGCCTAAATAACTAATAAGTTGACAGTGAGCTCAAACAATGTAGGTTACCAAATCACCTACCAAGTTCCTGTTTCTTGGGATTTAAGTCCACACCAATGATCTTGGAAGCTCCTTGTAACTTCGAGCCTTGAGCCACCTACTCATCAAATGCCATCTTAAGCAATCAGATTAGTTTCACTATACCAATAACTAATCCATGTGCATAAAAGCATGGACTAACAAAATTTTAGTAAATTACCGCAAGTCCAACTGCACCAAGTCCGAAAACAGCAACTGTAGAGCCTTCTTCCAGCTGTGCGACCTTCCACACAGCTCCTACACCTGTTTCCTCACCCGCAAACACCAATCATTCTCATTAGTACATCAGCTGGTATAAGCTGCAGAGTATCTCTTACACATGTTGTATACAAGGAGGAGGGACAAAAGCAGGCTGAAACAGCGAAAAATGACATCACAGTTCAGACCTGTAGTAACTCCACAGCTGAGCAGGCAAGCTTTATCAACTGGCATTTCAGGACTGATCTTCACCAACTGAGTGATGTCGACGACAGTATACTCCGAGAAGCTAGAAACAGATAGAAAATGATTGATTTCCTCCCCTTTCATATCTTTAAACCTCGTTGCTCCATCTCTCGGCATTCCGAACATGTGTTTACCAAACATGTTGCAGACATTGCTCTTTGAGGACTTACAGTCCCTACACTCCTGACAGTTTTGGAAGAACACTGGCAGCACTGTATCCCCTTCTTTTACTTCCTCTACATATTCTCCTACACTCTCAACTACCCTATTGCACAAGATGAGAGAATTATTAATTAACAAAAGCGCAATTAATTAAGAACACAATCGAATTTAGTAGAATATCTAAAAAGTTGAAAAAAGATATGATCATATTTTCTCAATAAACATATTACTAAAAAAGTAAAAAGCCGAGAGAGACTAAGACACTCCCTGCTTTTGCAAAGTACAGCAATTCCACTGTGAATAGTAAAATGATGGTTTGTCCAATAGCCAAATTAAAGAGTCAAAATTCATATTCTCATATAACTACACTTCGAAAAATTCAGAACGTTGAACTCACCCTACAGCTTCATGACCAAATATTCTTGGAAAAGCAGATGCTGGCCCCTAAGATATGGAATAAGAAGAAGAAAAAAACTCTTTCATTATCGAAAATTATAAAAACATATGACTACTCGACTAATAATATAACATAACTCAATTTCAATATCACCCTGCATAATACTCCAAAATAAAGTCGAATTTTAAAATATCAATAGTAAAGTGTTATCGGAATATAATACCATATACTCTTTGATATGAGAATAAAAATGATGTATAAAAGAAATTACTACATACTGTTTCCATTTTCCAAAAGGTAAGATCAGAATGACAGAGAGAGGTACAAAGTATTTTAACTCGAACTTCCCAAGCTTTTGGAGTTGCAACTTCAATGTCTTCTATCACTAGTGCTTCTCCTGCTTTTCTACACACAGCAGCTGCAATTCTCACCAGAAAAATAAAGGTCAGCTTAATTACTACGTCTATATATACATAGTACCCGAAAAAGCGTGAACAGATAATAACGGAGTATATATGTACTTTCTCTGTTCCAAAAAGATTGATCATCACTTTTCGTAAAACGTTTGTTAACGAACCTTTGCATTTGATGGGTTTCCCGGCGGTTTCGGACGACGGGGATATCTTAGCTCCATTCATCTCCATGGTTAGCTAGACTCAGAGTCTCAGAGATACTTATAGTAGATAGAAGAAAATGTGTCGCTTTGTGTAACAAAATGCTATTATATTACTCCGTTAAATATAGAAAAAATGAGCAGTTAGTTGAATGGTTAGAACATTATTGTACGTCACATATATAGCTTTCACTAATGACAGACAGTAGTTAGATACTTAGATGTGATATTTTTGTTACTAATAACGTTGAATATAAAACACTAATAAGCAAATGACGGACGAGAGTAGGTTTATATATAGATTTATACACGCTCATTATGAGAAGGCTGGGTCATTCAAGTGGTTAGATCGATTATATATAGGTGTAGCTTATAAGCTAAGGCTAATTTTTAAACCTCTTCTTAGATGCAAAATTGAAATTCCGGATGTGTTATACTGTTATAACTAATAATCAATGGCGCAACTCTGATCATGTCTTTGAAGAAACATTTTTTTGGCTTTAGATGCAATCGACCCTATATTAACTCAAAAGTATGGCCAAGTTGAGATAAATAATTGTCAAACTTAACCAAATGTACCTTGATGCTAAAGAAAATTAGTGGCACTTTTGGAGTGACATAAAATTATATATAAACAATATGAATGCTTTTCTTCTTTTCGCCGAACACTCGAATTTAGTTGTAACTCGAGGTGCATTGGTATATTGTGAATATTTTAAAAAATGTCCAAAAATAACTAACTCAACTTTACGTGGCTACATTCGCTCTCGCGTGACGCATGGCACCAACCCCCTCCGCACAAGTCCAGGGCCAAAAGAATTAGAAACGTATTGAAATCTGCAACACTGAATCTATCAAGTGAGCAAAAATAATCCAGATATCATTCTGTGGATTTCGGAGTTCGGGAGCATTGTGGTAGTCAATTTTAAATGGTTTTCTGTCAAATATGTGAGGACAATGTTAAGATAATAAACGGAATCTTTATCTGGACTATTCAATTTTGATGTTTCTAGGAGTCATTGTCAATTTTGATTTTTCATATAGGGTTCATTTGGAGTTTTCGCAATTTTCCTACTTCGACATGGAATTTCATTTGGTTGATTTCAATATCCAACACTCACTCGGAATGTTTTTAAATGGTTTAAAGATTGAGTAATAGACAAATGTAAACTGGATAGAATTTCAAAGACAAAGATACTACGAGTCGTATTCTGATCTATTTGGGTCAAGATCCTCTAGCTAGAGTTACTCTTCTCTGGAATCTGTATTAGAGTTACCTATCAATAGTAAATAAAATTATAAATGTTCTTTTAAGAAAAGAAAAAACTCTGCATCGTAGACTGTTGTTTCCATTTCTAGAAAACTCTACATGATAGAGGTATTCTTCGACTCAAGGTAATCTCAATCCATTCTTATTTTTACAACAAATTCTCAAATGTATGAGTTTCCACACACACTTTTGAGTGCCAAATTGCTCTTATCTAGAGACTAGTAAATCGAAAAAAATTAACGTCAACGTCTTCGCATATTCTCTCCTACAACATTCATTTTTATGTCTAAAACCTAATAATTCTTTCCAACCATTAATGTGATTACCATGATACAACATTCTACTGCCAATACCAAAATACAATATCTCCAGCTTGGAAAAACTCGATATACACTCTAATGTCCCATAACAATTTATCTTAATAAATGGCGCAATATGATTAACTACATTGATAATGTAGTTATGAATTTATCTTAATTAATGGCGTAACGCGACTACATACACCTTTTAATTGCCTAGCAAGATTAACCTTGTTGTCGTCTTAGGAGTTAGGACTACTAGTGAGCTCGTAAAGTCATGTGTAGCCCTTTGGAATAGTGAGAGTGATTATTCGCCGAAGTTGGATCATCTCTATGACCCAAGAGTACAACACTAGGCATTATAACTTGGACTTAAGTAAAGAAAGTTTCTTTAAGTACTCAATTCATTATAGATCCAACATAGCATGTCGGCCCACCCGTGTAATGTTTTTCGCACACTAGCCCAATCAAAAGAAACAAGCAGAATTGTAGTTGACACGAGCCCTCTCCCTCTAACTTTCTCAATTGGCCTTCACTCTCTTTCAAAAACACACCAAAAAAAAGCTCTACTAGTGCATTGTTCGTTTGCTTTGGCCTAGAGAGAGCTAAAAGCAAAAGCTAAACACCTTGAAGTTTGATACGGAGTACATTAGGATTATATAAGGGTTTGGTGAGTACATTTCGCTCCGCCAAGCACTCCGCTGATTCCGTGATTCGTTATCTCATAACAGAACGCCTTAATTTCCATATTTTCGGTACTATGATAATAGTCGATCGTTTAATCACACCGATTAGGGTCTGGAATATATCAATCTCATCAGCAAGTAATTAAAGTTCACCTCATTATTATTTTTTCGCCACATGTATACTCCTAATAAGAAAATAATAAGCCGGGAAAATTAGGTTCTACTCCCTCTATCCCAGACTCCCACTTTGTTATTCCCATTTCTATTCTAAACCCAATTCTAATGATTCTTCGTTCTTGCCTATACATTTTAATCATTTCTAAACAAGGAAACATATCGGAACAGAGGGAGTAGTCCATAGTTAGACTAACCAAGTAACCAAACACCGAAACGTAGCCCTCCGGCTATAGCCCACCAAAAGACCACAACAGTGGGTATAAAAACAAGACAAAGCAGCAGCAGTAGTGTTGAAAGGCTCCCCTGTCCCTACACACCACCGACCCCCCAAAAAAAATCATCCTCCCTCCCTCACTCACCAAAACCCCCATTTCCCTCTCTCCTCTCGACCACCAGACACCGTTGCAGACCCGTTACCAGGAGAGAGAGAAAAAACAAAATCCCCCTCTTTTTAAAAAAAAAATGGATAATCATAATAATAATAATAATAATAATCTCTCTAATCCTCCTCCACCACCGCCGCCACAGCAGCAACCACCATCGAACCCCACCACCACCGCAAACGCCACCGTTAATCATCATTCCAATAGCAGCAAAGAGAATATCAATAGCCGCGATCAATTCCTTCGCCACCTCACTCACCTCAACAAACTCTCCCACAAGATCTCCAAACCTACCACCACCACCGCCTTCACCCGCCCCTCCCCCTCCGAACCACCGCTTCACCCGCCGCCGCAACAACAACAACCACCGGTTTACAACATCAGCAAGAGCGACTTCCGCGACGTCGTTCAACGACTCACCGGCTCCCCCGCCCATCCGCCGCCTTCCTCCGCCGCCGCTCCGCCGCCTATCCACGCGCCGAAACCTAACAGTTCTCGACTCCAGCGCATCCGTCCTCCTCCGCTTGCGCAGCTCACTACTCCGTTGTTAAGACCGGCCGGGTCCGGGTTCGGGCCGGGTATGGCGCCGCTGTCTCCTCTTCCGCCGCTTCCGTCGTGTCACGGTGCTGCGGAAAGTCCGATCTCCGCTTACATGAGGTTTCTCAACTCCGCTGCTAATCAGAACATGATGTTTCCGCCGCCGGATAACCTAGAGAATGTTCCGCCGCCGCAGACGCACATGTCGAGTATCGGAGAAGCTTCCTCGTTTATGCCGCCGCCGCCGTCATCGCCTCTTCCGTTTGGTTGTTTGCCTTCGCCGAAGTCGCCGTGTCAGCTTCTCTCTCCTAATCTACACCTCCCGATGTCGCCGACCGTTTCCGGAGCTCCGAGTCCGAAATGATAAGACTTTTTAATTAATTAATCAATTAATTAGTTAATTTGATTGATTGATTAATTAATTGGTGATTAAGAAGGTAATCTAATCTAGAAAAAAGCTGTTTTTTTGGGCTGATTAAAGAAGGTAGATAATACACCTAGAGAAAATGATGGTGATGATGATATAGTTGGGTTAAAAAAAGGGGTAAAATTCAGAGATTTATTTACTGTGCATATTGATGATGTTGGAAGGTGTAAATTTTTTGGGAAAGATTTGATCTTTTTCTGGTTTTAATTGGAAAAAAATTAGTGATGTTGAATATAGAAGTGTAAGCAACAAGTAGTACTATTTTTTGTTTTTGAATGTTTGATGGATTAATGTAGTTATATTATTATAGCTTGATTTAGGTATGTTTATGATTTGTGCACACTGCACATGTAAGGATTTTAATCGAATTATAATCTTGTTTTGGTGAAGTTTTCATGATAATGATCTCCAAATTATTTGTGTTGGCCTAAAAGTGAGTTGATTCTATGTTTGTGGAATCAATGTTGATGTTTGTGTGGTTATATTTGGAGCTTGTTTGTGTAAAAGTTTGTCATGTTGGTTGTTCCTTTCGAAAACGGAAAAACCCGACTTTTGAAAGGAAATGATTGAGGTTGTGCAAATCCAGTGGTTAGTGAAAGAAGGTATGATTGCTTGTTATGCTAGATTTGATCTTTATTTGGAGTAGCATAAGTTGATTACAAGTTGTCTCCTGTCAAAGGTTTTTATTTCGGTGGTTGTTGTGCACCTAACGAAGGAGTGGCAAATTACGGATGTATTCCTGTCGTATGTGCATTTATCGTGCTGTAGTTTGATTATCAGGAGATGAAGGATGTCGAGGCATCTGTATTCTGAAGCATGATTAGCTGGTTTAGGGTTCATAATTGCTTGAGAAGGAGCTATGATGTTAGCATGTGCAATGTGGCGAGACAGTGAACTTTGTCGTTGTTTCTGTGAGAGTTCTGTATATCTGCCCCAAACATGCTTGATTTCGTGTGGCTTTCTGTTAGCTATTGCCGTCTTTCTGCTGGATAGGATGTTGAGATAGCCCTTATTGTGTTATTTGAGATGTTTATACTGCATATCGATGGGTGCTGCAATGATAATTTACTGTCTTTCCCATTGTTTGCTCTGTTTGATGTCTGATTTATTAGTCAATAACATGCATTATTATTCATCTTCTAACACTATATCAGCTTCGCAAAGTAGCAGTGGTTAGACTGGTGACATTGTAACAGGTGAGTAAAGTTCTAAAGTGATTTTACTTCATGAGATAAAGTTGAACTTCTTAGTCTTTACTCACTGGCATCATGCTCGTCTAGTCGTCTTAGCGTCGTCCACTTCATCTAACCGATGAAACGGAGGATCAAAAATGTGATTTATTTATTCTTGTGGTAGTGGTTTAGATTTACCAAAAAAAAACTAGGTCTACTCTAGAGTTTTAATGGAGAATAAACTCCATTAGTTTGACGTTCTTGTGCATGTGCAGCTGAGTAATATCAGCAGCAAGTTGGGCGACTTACATGGTTTGATGTTTATCATCTTGTAATGATGCTATGTGCATATGTTTAATTAATTAAACCCTCTCAATAAAATATGTTAGTACCTTTATCTAAAACCTTTGAATACATCATCCCATTGAATGCTATTTAGTTTGTCATCATCTCTCCATATCGTTGTGGAATTTTTCGACGCGTTCTCCTCTAATTCTTTATTATGGATTAATATGTTGTCATTATAATTCATGAATCTAGGAGTGACTCGATCAAGAAAATAAACCTGGGAATGAAACAATACTGTCTTTTTTTCGCTGATACTTGGATGCTCTCTATCGTGAATCTTGGTAATGTAATGTTTAGGCATACTTCCGAGATCATGACACATTTATGCTTTCTGATTGATTTAGTTTCCTTCCCTTCTGCATTTTATTGTGTTACAAGCTTTTTTGTTTTGAAGAGATATTGTGTTACGATCTTAGGGGTGCATACAAGAGAAGAAACTTCTCATGATGAATCCCTCATCCTTGAGGGTATCCGAGGTCTATTTTGTTTTGACACTCCCTTTAATGAGACCATCATCGAGAACTTCGTTCTCTTAGGGGGGGGGGGTTCTGTATAATCGTCGACCTCTTAATGCAGCGCTCCCCGCTGATGCTGGCGTGCTGAGTGCTACCAGTTAACCAGTTTCATCTAGTCTAGAACTCCATAGGTCATGAGGATCTGTGCTTCATGAAGATCTTCCCAACTATTCCATAAATGGAAATAACTTGGGTTGGGAAATCACTCCATTTTTGGTCTCTGAGATTATTGCTTTTCTGAGTTCCAGTCAAAGAAGACCTAGTAAAGTGGAAAAGTAGGATAAAAAAAGAAGCAACAAGTACAGTGCTTATTTAGTGTTTTGTGGGCTACTGCCTACTCATATCATGGCATTTTGCTCTGCAAAAGTTTCATTTGTTGGTTTCTTTTATGATTTTTTTGTGAGAAATGCACAGGGAAATGGTGGGTTTTGGCTGAACCGTGTTATGGTTTGTGTGCAAGCATTTAGCCCCGTGTTATGGTTGGCAAATCTCGTTTATTTGTCTCCCTGAAATATGAATATCAGGCTTAGATCTCTGTTAGCAGTTTCTTTTGGGAAATGAGCATGAGAAGTTTGCTGCTGAAGTTTATGATCAAAGAAAGAACCTTATGGATTCTGTGACAGAGTAACAGTTTTAACGTACTTGTCATTGTTTTCTTTTTATGTCCTTTTGTAGTGCTTTGGCAGTAAGTTGGGAGCTTTAGATTCCACCAAGACTACTGCACTTGAGTTGAACCACGCTTGAAACTTTTCTCAAGCATTTGCACACTTAATATTTTCAGTTTAAAGAGTATATGCTCGTATAGTTTGTACTGTGCTCGGCTCGAGTATGAATGAACTTCATTAACCTTGATTTTTACTCTCATGGCTCTTTGGCTACGACCAATACAGAGTCCATATGCATGTGTCTTGGGCGCTTAGCATTTTCAGACTCGTGTTTGCTATGGTGAATGACCCATTGACCCTCCTTCGCTCTGGGTTGCGAGCGAAAGGATCTCAGGTTATATCGTTAGGTTCGCTCTGGGTTTTTGAAAACTTATAATATCACCCCTAGAAATTATTGCGTGAGATTTAGTCATTTTTGCTCTTATGCCGTTTTGACCCAAAAAACGTGATTATAACCTTTGTTTTTGTACAATTTTGGTCATTTCGTCGACCTTTTTCAAAGTATCTTAAAACTCTTGAAACTTCATCTTACACATATCATTGATGACTTTAAGGCATAAATTCTTTCGTTTAATAAGGGTGTTTTTTGGATGTATATGTCTAGTTTCTCGTGTAGTGAAAAGTATGTTTTTCGTTTATTTGGACAAAACATCATAGGTTTTAAGCTACATTCTTTTTCAAAACTTATAATATGACCCCTAGACCAACTGCGATAAATTAAGTTATTCTGCTCATGTGTCCTTTTTGGCCAAAAATTGTGAATTATACCCTACGTTTTTGCCCAATTCTTGTCATTTCGTCGATCTTTTTCAAAGTATTTTAAAACTCCTGAAACATCACCTTATACTTATTTAAACCTCCCTTGATGATTTTAAGTCACAAACTCTTTCGTTTAAGGGTGTTTTCGGCTGTTCAATGTCCAATTTCTCGTGGAGTGAATTGTATATTTTCGCTTACTTAGACAAAATATTCTAGTTTTCAAGCTATATACTTTTTCAAAAATATATGACCTCTAGAATCTACTGCGATAAATTCTGTCATTTTTGCTCCTATGCCATTTTTTGCCAAAAAAACGTGGATTATAACCTACGTTTGTGTTTAATTTTGGTTATTCGTCGACATTTTTCAAAATATCTTAAAACTCATGAAACATCACCTTACACATATTAAAGCTTGTCTTGACGATTTTAATGCACAAATTCTTCCGTTTAAGAGTGTTTTTCGTTTGTTCTATGTCTAGTTTCTCGTGGAGTGAATTCTATGTTCTTAACGTATTTGGACAAAATACCAAAGATTTTAAGCTATTCTTTTGCAAAACTCATAATATGATTCCTAGAAGTTACTGCGATAAATTTAGTCATTTTTGCTCTAATGCTGTTTTTTTTTCCCCAAAAACGTGGATTACAACCTTCCTATTTTTTTAATTGAATTTTGGTCATTCGTCGACGTTTTTCAAATATTCTTAAAACTCTTGAAACATCACCTTACACATGTTAAAACTTCCCTTGATGATTTCAAGGCACAAACTCTTTCGTTTAAGTGTGTTATTCGCCTGTTTAATTTCCAATTTCTCGTGGAGTGAATTGTATATTTCTCGCTTATTTGGACAAAATATCATAGATTTTAAGCTTATATTATTTTTCGTAACTCAGATTATGACCCCTAGAAGCAACTGCGATATATTAAGTCATTTTTACACCTGTGCCGTTTTTTGCCAAAAAAACGTGGACTATAGCCTACGTTTTGTTTAACTTTGGTCGTTTCGTTGACTTTTTTCGAAATATCTTAAAACTCTTGAAACATCACGTTACACATATAAAGAAAAAATTGTCATGGTTTAAGGCACATACTCTTTCTTTAAGGGTGTTATTCAGATGTTCAATGTTCAGTTTCTCGTGGAGTGAATTGTATACTTTTCGTTTATTTGGACAAATTATCATAAGTTTTAAGCTACTTCCGTACATTTAGTCATTTTTGCTCATGTGCCATTTCTGGCTAAGAAACATGGACTATAGCCTACTTCTTTCTGCAATTTTGGTCATTTCGTCGACCTTTTTCAACGTATCTTAAAACTCTTGAAACAGCACCTTACACATATTAAAACTTGGCTTGACGATTTTGAGGCACAAACTCTTTCGTTTAATGGTGTTATTTGGGGTTCCATGTCCAGTTTGTCGTGGAGTGAATTGTATATTTTTTCTTTCAAAACTCATACTATGAGTTTAAATTCAACTGCGATAAATTTAGGCATTTTTGCTGTTGTGCCGTTTTTGGTCAAAAAAAGGTGGGTTAAAGGCTTATAGCCTACATTTTTGTAATTTTGGCCATTTCGTCGATCTTTTTCAAAATAGATGAAAACTCTTGAAACTTACATGTGAAAATTTGAATTGACGAGTTTAAGGCACAAACTCTTTCATTTAAGAGTGTTTTTCGGTTGTTCAATGTCCAGTTTCTCATGGAGTGAATTGTATTATTTTTGCTTATTTGGTCAATATTTCGTGGTTTTAAGCTATATTTTTATTTTCAAACCTCATAATATGACTCCTAGAGTCTACTGCTATATATATTAAGTCATTTTTGCTCGTGTGTTGTTTTTGGCAAAAAAAAACATCGATTATAACCTACATTTTTGTCTAATTTTGGTCATTTCAATGACTTTTTTCAAACTATACACATATTTAAACTTTCCTTGATGATTTTAAGGCACAAACTTTTTCGTTTAATAGTGTTTTTTGGCTGTCTATGTCCAATCTCTCGTGTAGTGAATGGTATGTTTTTCGTTTATTTGGACAAAACATCATAGGTTTCAAGCTATATTCTTTTTCAAAACTTATAATATGACCCCTAGAAACAACTGCGATAAATTAAGTCATTCTGCTCCTGTGTCGTTTTTTGCCAAAATGTGGATTATAGACTTATAGCCTACGTTTTTGCCCAATTTTGGTCATTTCGTCGATCTTTTTCAAAGTATCTTAAAACTCCTGAAATATCACCTTATACTTATTAAACCTCCCATGACGATCTTAAGTCACAAACTCTTTCGTTTAAGGGTGTTTTTCGGCTGTTCAATGTCCAATTTCTCATGGAGTGAATTGTATATTTTTGCTTACTTGGCCAAAATATGCTAGTTTTCAAGCTATATTCTCAAGGTTGTAAAAGTCATACTAGCCTAATAATGGCGCTTTTGATCAAACAAAGAAGAGGAAGTCCAAATGATTTGTTTGATCAACAAAATTTACCTCGACGCGGAGTTGGTCCTCAAGCCAGTATTGTTCTATGCGGTCGACATATTGTGACTGTTTATCGCACGATTAACATCTAAATTTCATTTGTTCTCGTCTTGTTTGAATGCGATCGAATGTATGGCACCAATATGCTCGTAAAGTCCCACCTATGTGACCCATTTTATACAGTTCCAAGCTTCCGGTGCACCTTGGCCAAAACTGAAGGTGACCAATCCTCTTTACCACATTAACATTTCGAGCTGTATAGCTTCCCGGGGAAACAATATGCAAAGACCTCTCTCCCACGCTTTAGTCCTGTGGCTCGGTGGAAGTGCGGAACTTCACGGAGCTTACGTTCGCCCTTTTAAAGTCACCCAGCCCTCCCAACATTGCAAGGCCGTTTAAAAGAAGACGAAGTTTGTGACGGTCCTAAGTTTAGAACTGTAAAACTAATTGGCCAAATATTGGGTCACACGCAAAGAAGAGTGTTCTGAAAACACCCGTGAACCTGAACTATATCCATCCAGGTCATCATAAAGATCCGAAAGAGATGTCCATTATATTGTGGATACCTAAAATGGCCCCATCTGACCAGGACACGAGATTCTCACAAAGTGGGTAGCAGGCAGAGAAACTTGACCACTTTGCCACCACTCATTCTTATCAACTGCTCCTATGAACAATAAATCTGAATATGCACATTCAACCAGATATGCATGCATCTCCATTTGTATCATCTGGATGACGATTCTATCAGAGAGATGAATCTAAACAATGACGGAGTACTAGCAAGAAATGATTATTACCCTCCCAAGGATATCTTAGAACTCTCGACAAAGACGAGGGTTATATCAATTTCGACATCTCACATAACACTCTGATTCAATACCAGGGAGTGTAGGAGCTCCTTTACGACAATTAGAACGCTAAAAAGATCAATAAATTGCAATCTCGAGCTCTACAAAGTTGATCTAATGTGGAATTCAACACAACCCTAAATTCTTTAAAGGAAGAAGACGTAATCACCTAATTACCTGAAGTGTCAATCAAAGCAAGTACTGTAGGAACTAACTCAAAGCAACAGTATGCTCGGAAACTTCAAGATGAAAAAACTATGAGATGGAAAATTCAAGGAATTCTAGCCTTCAGAATATGCAAGATTTTGAGCGTGCAAAGACTCGGGACAACCAGATTTCTCCATAGTCCCAAGTCAAGGTACCTGGTTGAGTTCTCATATGAATCTCACAAGCAATTCAACCACTTCATAGATAGAATGCAAAGAAAACAGTAGCAACATTAAAACGACTACTCAACAATATTCATCATGAGACACGGCCCAAATGAAACGCTGGGGAGGCTGACAGAATTGCCAATATTAGATGTAGATATATAAAGGTGAAAATGATATTCATACCAAGTTGACAATGGTTGAATTAAGCATTACTTGTTCAGAATAAGAAATCCCTAAAAAATCATAAACAAGCACCCCTTCTCCTTTTTAAAACCACTGTGGAGAAGTTAAACGCCTACATCAATGTTAACCCGTTGTACTCTTACTGCTGTTCGCCATCAGGCTTGGCTGCTGCTTCTTTGATCTCATCACCGCCATCATCCTGCAATAACATTTTGCAATTTCAAAACATAAGTCAGCTCCAGAACAAAAACAAAGAGTACACGCGAATGCCAACAGAAGGAACAGAGCAGCAGGTAATTAGAAAAATGAGCAGAGCACCGACCTGCATGTCAGATGTCCACAAAGTGAGATTGTCACGAAGAAGTTGCATGATCAAAGTGCTGTCCTTGTATGACTCCTCCCCTAGGGTGTCTAGCTCAGCAATAGCTTCATCAAAGGCCTACACAAAGCAAAAAACCGCACAGTTACGAGAGCACAGAACAGCGCAAAATGATATGGTTATTATATGCAAGTGAGAAAAAGACCTACAACTCGATTTTCATAGGAAATTTTCAATTAGAGGTGTTACCTGCTTGGCAAGGCTGCAAGCTCTGTCAGGTGAGTTCAAGATCTCATAGTAAAACACAGAGAAGTTCAGAGCCAATCCCAGCCTAATAGGATGAGTTGGAGCAAGGTCGGAGTTGGCAATGTCCTGAAACAAAACGATTGCACATAAACATTAGAATGATGATAGCCTATTATTCAAAAATATCAAGTCCATCAAGGAGAAACTAGATGTCAACAACAAGCTGTTCATAAGGGTGAGACTACATTTTTACTACTTAGGGCAACTCATAAGAGCTAGCAACAAGAATTCTGAGCAAGATGAAAAGCTTCAAAACTCAATACAGTCGTAAAAGCCAACTGATAGGACGAATCCAAAATATAAGAAATAGTGTAACACGACCATCAGAGCCTAAAAATCAGTCAAGTAAATCAACTATGCACCACAAAACTAAGATCTTTCACATTTACAGACAGTTACCGGAATCAAAAGCAAATAATGTAACCAAAACCAACCCAAACATCAGAACCGAGCAAACTTTCAAACTTATCCCGCATTTACCAGACAACTACATTAATAGCACAAAAACCAGGTGAAACACAAGCCTAGAGTCCTAACCTACACATTACTCAGGTCATACATGACAAACACAACTGATAATTCGACTATTTTCGCCAGATTACAGCCAGACAGAATCAACCAAAACGGATCAGTCAACCGAACACCGCAACCAAACAACATTCTAGACATAAAACAGCCATACACAGATCATTGATCGTGTAGTATTCTAAACTCATTTTCGACGAGAGATCATATACTCCTAACCAACATCTTCATGACAACAACATATCAAACAGCATACCAGCTAACAGCGATTAAAATCTAGCGAATCAAACACACAGACTTTTCGAAGGTTCCGAACACTCATAATCACCAACAAATTATATCTCATCGCACTATCAAATTCCATCAATACCTCACCAACATCTCACATATACATACATACATCTAAAACATTTCCAATCGACAATAAACCACATAAACAAACACCAAAACGAAGCTTCTCGATGAAGATAAAACCTAAAAATCGAAAACGCACAAACATTCTCCACAAAAACAAACCTAAAAAATGCAGCAAAACATAAAAACAAACCACCTCAAACAAATAACAACAGATCGAACATGTACACATTCAAAAACACAAAAATCGCAGCGAAAACTAACAGATCTACACAAAAAAAACCGCCGGAAAAAAACAGATCTGACGAAAAAATAAAAAAAGAGAGAGAGAGAGTAATTATACCTGAGCAGCCTTGTAAGCAGTGAGAGTACTTTCCGCCGCCTCTTTCCGATCAGAGCCGGTCTTAAACTCAGCCAAGTAACGGTGATAGTCACCCTTCATCTTCAGGTAAAACACCTTAGAATCACCGCTACCAGCGGAAGGAATAAGCTTAGTATCAAGAAGCTTCAAGATACCGTCGCAAATGTCAGACAGCTCCTTCTCGATACGTGACCTGTAGTCACGGATAGCCGACACGTGTTCCTCGTTGCCTCGAGATTCCTCCTTCTGCTCGATCGATGATATGATCCGCCACGAGGCTCTCCGTGCTCCGATCACATTCTTGTACGCCACCGACAGAAGGTTGCGTTCCTCCACCGTCAGCTCCTCCCCTTCCGACGCCGCCGAGACTACCTTCTCCATGAACTCCACCATTTCCTCGTACCTCTCCGCCTGCTCCGCTAGCTTCGCCATGTAGACCGACTCTTCTCTTGCCATTTTTTTGAGATTTGAGATTTGATTTTTTTGATTTTGGTTTTGATTTAGAGAGAGAAAGTTGAGGAAAAACTGTTTTTGGTTTTGTAGAGAGAGAAAGTTGGAATGAAATGAGAAATTGGGGATTTTTTATGGGGTTATGTAATGTGATTGGTGACAAGCTGTATAAAAAAATATGTTTGCGAATGATTTGTGTGAGAGTGTGGGGTGGGGAGATGGGGATGGGATGTGAGCCGTTGGATTTGGGATCTGAGGGGTGGTTTTGATGGATCTGAACCGTTGGATGGATATTATTGGTGACGCTGTGACAGAGAGGGTGTGACGCCGTCCGTCGTGGAATTGACGGGGGGAAAACGTGTGGGGTCCATGTTTTTGGAGAAGTTTTCTCATTTTTTTGATTTTTTGAGATTTGTGTAGGGGTTCGTTGACTAGGTTTGTACATTTGGTTGGGCTGGGTTTGGATTCAGTAGAAGTTGGGCTGAAACTACGGCCCAGCCCATTGTGATTTGCTCATCTGGTAACCCACCCCATATTACGATGGAAAATGACATTGTTTCATCGGGTGGTACTCATTACGATAACGTTGGCTTTCTCATTGCTTTCAATTTCTGACGTATATGTTCTTCATGGATGCATTCCCAAAAAGCCTCATACTAATTAATGTTGTGTTATAAGCTCTTTATCTCTCCTATATGGAGCTTGCATTTGCACCATAACAATCCTTCCCTCAAACTAAGGCTCATCTTTGAACTGGATTAATATGACCCCCCCTTAAGCGGATATTTTGTTGGCATCACACAGAGGTCACAATGTTAGCCCCTGCTAGACTCACATCACACGCAATCGCTCTATAGATGGGGATTGTAACCCCCACAACCAGGCGCCCCATCATTCGAGCCTTAATAGGCTCCCATAAGGAAGTGTTGGCTACATTTACACCTAAATAGTTTTCATACTCGTCCCACAAGGTTGGCTCCAAGCTCACCACTCTTCCTTCTAGGTTTCGGGATTTCCTAATGTATGTACACCACCTTCACTCTCGACCAATGCTTTCCAGCTTGTCACACATGAACGACATCTCATACTCACCGCGTGACCCAAATCGAACCTTGGGCTTTGATACTACTTTTTGGGGCCCTGCGTCTGCGGACCACCCATCCAATTAGTATGTATTGTCCACTTTAGGCCCAGATCTCACAAATTTGTTTCGAGCTCATTTCCAAAAGACCTCATGCTAAATATTGTTGTGATCATTTATAGTTAAGGTTTTCACTCCTCATTTCTCCTACTTGAGACTTGGGTTTTCATCTTAATAGCGTTAATGACAGAGAGACTCTAATTCCATACGAGAAAGCAATTACAACGAGAAGCCTAAACTGATGGTTGAACCTTATGTAATGGTTTTATATTAAACACATCAGACTAAGGCCATGTTTGATAGGACTTATTTGCAGTAGTATTCAGATCAGTTCAGAATCATTCAGATCAAATCAGATCGGTTCAGAATCATTCAGATCAGATCAGATCAGATCAGAAATGTTCAAATTTTTATCAATGTATTTGGTCCATAACTGATACTAATTCGTTGAAATTCAATCAAAATTTCAACGCATTCAGATCAGACCAGACCAGATCAGTTCAGAATCATTCGGATCAGATCAGTTCAGATCAGAATCATTCAGATCAGATCAGATCAGTTCAGAATCATTCAAATCAGATCAGATCAGTTCAGAAAGATGCAGTCTTATCAAACGGGGCCTAAGGATAGAAGAGGATGATTTTATGAATCCACCGCCCCTCACCTCCTAATCCCTTCAACTCCATCCTACGACATATGTTGTCACTTACCTATGTAATGATGGTCAGATACATTGACAATATCTTCCGAAATTTTTTCGAGTTTTTATCGCCGTGTAATTGCTATTTTATTAGTTCTCGTGAATATCTCTTTTTGCAAAGAGTTCAAAAATGTTGATTGTAGCATTATGTAGCAATGTTGCTTGTTGCACACACACGACAAACAATTACTCGTATGTTAATTTTCGCCATCTTGACTCTTGAGATGGCAAACACACCTCTTACTCTCTACCATCAAACAAAGCCTTCCACTCGATTAAATCACTGTAATGATCAGCCATCATCATCATCATTTCACCACCAAACTAAGCAAAAAAACGTGATGGGCAACATTTGTAACATAGCGAATTCAAAGGCATGACGCACTACAAATAATTTAGTAGGCCAATTCTATCATAAAAGAATCTTCCTTATCTCCTCGGTGACCTCTGCGACAATTTCCCGTCAATTTGTAATCACACCATTGGTCCATTATTCACCTTATTTCTTCAAACTTGTCCTTGAATTCTCCTCTTTTTTTTCTAACAGTTTTTTTTTTAAACTGTACAGTCCAAATCTCCATGGAATTTTCTATTCATTTTATGTGTTAGAATCACTGTGATATCATGATAATATCATAATAATATCATGATATTATCATGATATTATTACGATCTTCTTGTACAAGTATATTGGTTATTCTTGGTAGGATATCCCTAGATCAACTCCTAAAATATTGTTATATACCTTATTAGACATAAGCTTATTGTATATATACTGTTGTATTAGCTTCATAACGATTCATTCAATGCATATACAATTTCCTCTATCTCTCTGTGTCTCATACCAGCTAACATTATGCGCCCTTGATAAGCTGCCACGTCGCCACCTTTGTCTCACTCCAAATCATTTCCTCTGAACCCACTTTGTATTGTACTTCTGTCGCAAGATTCAGCTCATTTTGCTGATAAAAACCCACCCACCCCCTAGTTTCTTCTTCAGGAAAGTAAAGTTTGAATCTTTCTGTTTTTTTAAGTTTTGTTTGGAAGAAAACATTTCTATTTATAGATATGGAGAGGTATGAGATAGTGAAAGATATTGGGTCTGGTAATTTTGGGACTGCTAAACTTGCTAAGGATAAGTGGACCAATGAACTATTTGCTGTCAAATTGATTGAAAGAGGTGAAAAGGTGAGATTTTGGTGACTACCCTTTTCATAATTCGTGCCATTTGTGTGATATTGGTTGTATCTTGTGGTTGAAGTTTGGTTTTTTTTATGGTTTACTGAGAATATTTTGTGGGGTTTGAAGCTGATTGTGATATATGGATGAATGATGATGCAGATTGATGAGCATGTACAGAGGGAGATTATGAATCATAGCTCTTTGAAGCATCCCAATATCATTAGATTTAAGGAGGTATATCTTACATTCTTAATTACCTGCTGTTTTATGCAATGATTATATTTGAAGTTGTCATTTTTAGTGGTGTGAATGTATGCATCAACTGGTTTTTAACAATGGTGTTCATATGTATGAATTATGCTAGTTCTTAGAATCCGAAAGGCGCGGTTTTTACATCAATTCACTGATGTATACATGGAATTGAACTTGTATATGGAACATTTTGTGCTGAATTTGTGTGTATGAATGTTGGTGTGATTGTTTGATACTCTTGTGTGTGGATACGATGCGAATCTAAATCGAATAATAGTAAAGAATAAGTGAATATCTAAGATTGGTCAACAACCACCAAGTAGGATGTCAAGCTGAATGAATAAAGAAATAGAGTCTACTAGCAAAATTGGGAAAGTAGGTGAAAGAAAAGCCAAAAATGGGTGGAGGGTGATTTACTAAGCATTTAGAAGTCAGACATGATTGCTGCTTGTTTATGTCATTTCTTTGTAATAAACTAATAATGCACCTTCCTTAGGCACCCCCGATGTTTTATGTCTACCAAGTGCTAATGGCCTAATGCTATTGTCTGAGGATGGAGTCCCATCTTGTAGCCGAAGTAAAGATATATGACTCGTGGTGTGAGCATATTTGCAATGAGGTTACCCTTGAAATGCTGCTACAAATTGTATTTTGTTGCGTCTGTGAGAGTATGATTTAGAGGATAGGCTGTAGAAGCTTGTATAGTAGAAAGCTGGTTTCCACATGTCCTATCCTGCATAATATAGAGGGACTATGGGTTTGAGCTGATAGGATTTACTGGATTTTGCCTGTAAAGTTCGGCATGCTGACTGTCCGCTACGTGAGCATGTTTCTTAGAGTTGAGTCAGTTAGTGTCCAATGGATGACAGGGTTATCATTCTTCACACCATGTGACTATGATTTTCATTGTTTCTCGGGTTCGCAATGTTTATAACTTATAACAAAGTGAACCAAGTATAGTATTGACTTTTTGTAAGGGAAGAATTTAGATTAAAGAAAAAGGGATGATTGTGTAGAGGACTTACTGCAATTATAGTATAAGACAACCAATGCAAAGTTCCTATGTAGAAAATTTTGCTAATTAAGTCAAGCACTTTAGAATGTGTGGAAACAGGAATTTGAAGAATGGAGATGTATATTCTTGAAATAAGGTTGTCTTCTGAACCAATTAACTGTGTATGGCTCTCTGATGCAGGTGGTACTGACTCCTACACATCTTGCCATTGTTATGGAATATGCTGCAGGAGGAGAACTCTTTGATCGAATAAACAATGCTGGCAAATTCAGGGAAGATGAGGTAGTGTACCTTCTTTTGTGGTAGACTCATTTGTTAAGAAATGAGTCATGCATATTCAGTTTAAACAACATATTCAACTTATACGTTTCAGGAAATGTATTAGTCTCTAATGTCGCTGTCTTCTTGTGTTGATCTGATGCCGGTCTTAAATTGGTTAGCAGAAAACAGTTTCAGTGTTTCTGAATTCTGCTTGTTTGCTTCAGGCAAGGTTTTTCTTTCAGCAGCTGATATCAGGAGTCAGTTATTGTCACTCAATGGTAATTCGTCTTCTTTCAATATAGAAAACCTTTTGTTCGTTTTCTGCTCCCCACTTCATATATTTTGTAGTCATTATGCTCAAGATATTTTATTATGTGCAGCTAATATGTCATAGAGATCTCAAGCTTGAAAATACTCTCTTAGATGGAAGTGTTGCACCACGCGTAAAGATCTGTGATTTTGGGTACTCTAAGGTATTACTCACTCTGTCCTGTTTATGCATTAAAACCCCTGGCACAATGATTATGATTTTTGCTTGATTCAGTGAACTGTATGCATTGAGCCATAAGTGATGAAAGAGTTAAATAACTTAGTCATTTGTGGTGAGCTGTATTTATCTTACCAATGTATCAGAGATGCATCATGTAGACACCCCAGTATTTGATTACTATGCTTATGACTTTCTGCTGATTTGCTTTTTATATGTGTCGTGGTTTTGCAGTCTTCAGTGTTACATTCCCAACCCAAGTCTGCAGTCGGAACACCAGCTTATATTGCTCCTGAAGTGTTATCCAAGAGGGAGTATGATGGCAAGGTAATGTCTGGCGGGGTACTTTTACCATTTACTTACTTCTTCAGACCTATTGACTATTTCTATCTTTCTTACTAATAGATTGCAGATGTGTGGTCATGTGGTGTCACCTTATATGTGATGTTGTATGGAGCTTACCCTTTTGAAGACCCCAACGATCCTAAAAACTTCAGAAAATCACTTGTTGTAAGTTACTCAAGCACCAAATCTTAACTATCTTCAAGTATCTTGATTTCTTGATAGTCTTAAGTCCTAATCCTAACCATGCCACAAAATGTTTCAGAGGATCCTGGGCGCGCAATACTCAATTCCAGACAATGTTTCGATCTCCTTGGAGTGTAGGCACCTCATATCTCGGATATTTGTAGCCAATCCCGAGAAGGTAAGTTTTATCTTGATTCACTACTCTGTGCCATCTGATCATCTGCTACTTGATCATCCCTGGACTTTGTTTCCTTTGTCATTCAAATTAATCGTCTCTAGACTAGTTCTAGAACAAATCTAGCTGTCAATGCTTCGCACTTGTGTTCCACCTTCAATCAAATGCGCTTATATAGTGTTCATATCAGTTTACTTGATAGTCATGGGAATTCTTTTGAATTAACCAAGTGCTAACCAACTAGTTTTTCTGGATCTTTATTGACGCTAACTTTTTGGGTCCGTGAACAGAGAATAACAATTCCGGAAATAAAAAACCATCCTTGGTTTATGACAAACTTACCAGTGGAATTCACGGAAGGTGGAAGCTGGCAAAGCAACGACATCAATCAACCTTCGCAAAGCATGGTGGAGATTTTGTCTGTAATCCAAGAGGCAAGACAGCCTCTTCAACAGCCTAATATAAATGGCTTTCTCAATGGTACCAGCATGGATTTTGATGACTTGGATGTCGATATAGATCTGTATGATATAGATAGCAGTGGTGAATTTGTATGTCCAATGTAAATATTAGTTGGTCTAAATCATGTGATATTGTATGTTGTAATGTTGTATACTAGAACAACATAAAACAGTTTCCCCCATATTAGCACCACAGTCCACAGCTGTACAGAAAAATAGGCAATATCTTTGTATCGATAGAATTATGGTGTTCTTCCCAGTTCAAATAGCATTGCCAACGGCGTATGCTTATGCAATTATGTATTTTAACATCAATTCTGCAGCAGCCTGTATTTCTAGCTTGTGTCTATGTGTTGGAACCAGGACTGACAGTTTATGCAGGTTGCAGACATTGGCGAATTATGCTGTTAACTCGTCCTGTGACCAGGTTCACTGTTGGAGTCTTTTACCAGTTACCACCTCAGTGTTGATTTCCGAAGGCACCCTGTAAAGGAGGGCGTAAAAATGTCTCACCTTCGCGCTACTTTGACACAATATAAGGTGAATGACCCAGACGGATGAGTGGATCGATTTGTCTCAGTAGCTATCAGCAAAAATGTAGGCCTCAGGTCGGGCTATGTTTGTGTTGGCTGCAATTGGACTGGACCAAAGGTGCAAAAGCATTGAGCCAGACCGATTTATGTGTGTGCTTGCTCGAGTTGTGTCTCCCACACTTTGAAAGTTCTCATGTTTGAATAAGGCGTGAGCACGACCGTATACACATTAGTATTTGTAGGAATTGGAACTGATACAGGCTGGTACCCGTTCCTAAACTCCGAGAACCCGAATCGTTATTGGTGGGTGCCTCTGTCATTTTCATTTCCTCACCACATTATCAATATCATGTCGTTACCTTTACCAAAACCTAAATTGAGTCAGAAAACAAAATCTCACTCAGAAAACAAATATATATCCTTACTCCACATAGACCAAAATCTCACTCTCCTACCAAATATATCGCGCCCACTATGTCCGAGCTATAACCCTATCACTAATTGCCGAGGTTGGCTATTACTTTACCGCTATTGACCGATAGGTAACCGACAATTGATCGAATTTGAATGAAACAAAACTTTCTCCACTTGAAACTTTACTCGTTCTTTTATATGGTCTACTATAGTAACAACAAGGTTTTAAAGTTGACTCGATAGGTAACCGGCGATTGTTGACCAATCTTGAGAGAAACAAAACCCTCTCCTCTTTGAAACTTTACTCGTTCTTTTAGATGGTCTACCTTAAGTCCGTAACAGGTTAATTTTAAAGTCGACTCAAACCCGATACATACATTTAACCCAAAAAAGCCCGAACACGTAACATTCATCAATAACCCACCCGTTTTCAAAATACTCCAAAACCCAAAACCCTTCTAAAAACGAGTCCAAACAAATGGATCCACTTAAAGCCCAAACCCAAACAAAAACCCCATAATAAACAATCCGACGGCTAGAAACCCACATCAAGGACACGTGTAGGGTTGACAACCATACCACAAGCAAAAATGAGGAAACCACAGCAATAAATAGTGAGGGCTTTGTATCACTCGAAAAACCCTAGAAAAGAAGACGGGGATATAAACCAAAACACAAAGAAGAGCGCAGTCTCTCTCTCTCTCTCCCCATTTCATCTTGCGCCGCTCCTCAAATCTTCATTGCCCAGCATGAAGGTTAGCTTCTCCATCACACTTTCTTTCTGGGTTTCTCATTTCTTCGCTTGATTCGCTCCTTTTCTATTCAAAGTTTCAATCTTTTCTGTTATTTTGATTGATTTGATTTGTTGGGTTTTATGTTTTCAATTGAAAGTTTTAATCTTTATGTTGTTATTGTGTTGTTTGTTTGATGGGCGCAGTTCAACATTGCTAACCCTACCACAGGGTGCCAGAAGAAGCTTGAAATCGATGATGACCTGAAACTGTGAGTATAAATTTTTAACCTAATGTTTTTATATCATTGTTTTATTTCATTCATTGGACGTTTTTGTCATTGTTGTGGGTTGATAAAAATGATGGTTTGCTAGGGTTTGATTTTGGAATTATATGTACTTGTTTGATTTTTGATGGGATTCCTTTGATCTGCCCTTTTTTTGTTTGTTATTTGATTTTAATCTGATGATTGTTTGTTGTGGGTTAAGGCTGATTTCATGTTGATGAAACTTCTCTTAGAAGTTATAAATTGTGGGAAACGTAGTTTAATATATCCCTTTTTGGTGTTATGAATTGTGTTTGTGATCTTTGCTGTTATTCGATTTTTGTAGGGGTCTCATTTTATATTGATCAGTGAAATGTTGTGGCTAGATTTTGTAGGGTAATATTGTATGGAGTTGTTGATATTATAATGTGTTGTTGGTATTTGATTTTGTACAATGATTTCGTAGGTAGTTCTATAAGTCTCCCTGAAAAATTTAATCCAAATTTTAAGTGGTTTGAACCCTATTGACCATTTGAAATTGCCACTGGTTGAAATTGATGTTTCGCTTCGTTGTGGCTTTTCGTTGTTTACCAAATTCTCTGCCTGTTAATGTTGTTAATTGATTTTGGGAACGAAGCATTAGTCTTTGCTGTTCGTTAGGGTGATAGGATAATGATTCTTTTTATATTCGACCACAATCGGGTTTAGTTGACTGTTCTTGGGATATTAATTCATTACGGCAGACGCGTTGTTGGATAGCTTGTCTCTTTGAGCTAGTAGCGGTTCCAGCCCTTTTGTTTGCCAATATATACCTGAGATAACCAATGCTTACACCTTGATTATATACTTGGTTGGCTTGGTGTATTCAGGTGCTCATACATATTGTAAGATTCATGAATTAACTCGTGTACCATAATGTTACTCTATTTGGAGCCTTTGTCTTGGCTTTTACTCATTTGCTTATGTGCTTATACTATGATTGAAGACATTGTTTAGCAGAATTGATGTTGTTTTCTTCTGTGTGTTATTATTGGATATTGTTGGTTGTGTGAGCTTATCTTTTTCCATTTCTTTCTTAACAGCCGTGTGTTCTATGACAAGAGGATCTCCCAAGAGGTTTCTGGAGATGAACTCGGAGATGTATGTTTGCGTCCATTTCTACCATTAGATACAATTTCAGAGTTATACTGGCTTTTATTCCCTTCTCATGTTTTGTCTCACTACAGGAGTTCAAGGGCTACGTGTTCAAGATCAAGGGTGGATGTGACAAGCAAGGTTTCCCAATGAAGCAGGGTGTGTTGACCCCTGGCAGAGTCCGTCTTTTGCTCTACAGAGGTTTGTTTTTTCTTTGCTTGTTCAAATGTTCAGCTAATTGTGTTGCTGTAGAACTTTATTGAGTTGACATACGCTGGTTGGCAGGAACTAGCTGCTTCCGTGGCCATGGAAGACGTGATGGTGAGCGCCGTAGAAAGTCTGTTCGTGGTTGCATTGTCAGCCCTGACTTGTCTGTGCTCAACTTGGTCATTGTGAAGAAAGGTGACAATGATCTACCTGGTTTGACCGATGTCGAGAAGCCCAGGATGAGGGGTCCCAAGAGGGCATCAAAGATCCGCAAGCTCTTCAACCTCTCCAAGGAGGACGATGTCCGCAAGTATGTCAACACCTACCGCAGGACCTTCACCAACAAGGCTGGTATGTACTTCCTCCTTTGATGCTTGATTCTGGTTTCTTTTGTGCACTCTATTCTTTGTCAGTATAAAAACTGCAATGTGCATCTTTACAGGCAAAACTATCAGCAAGGCTCCCAAGATTCAGAGGCTCGTTACTCCTTTGACCCTTCAGAGGAAGCGCAGAAGAATTGCATTGAAGAAGAAGAGGATTGTCAAGGCCAAGTCCGAGGCTGCCGAGTACCAGAAGCTTCTTGCATCCAGGCTCAAGGAGCAGAGGGAGAGGCGTAGCGAGAGTTTGGCCAAGAGGAGGTCTAAGATCTCAACCGCCTCTAAGAGGGCATCAGAAGCTGCTTAATTTCCATCCTGGCTTGTGTCATCTATGGCTCATTAAGACCTAAGTTTTGGAATGTATTCATGCTTGTCGGGCATTTTGAGGTAGAGACCTATAATCTAGTGCCTTGAGTTAGAAGTGAATTCAATGGATTTTCTTAATGTTTCTTAAGTGTTTGTTTTGTCAAAGATTTTGTGTCTTCTTTTGAACAATATAGCATATTGCAGTTCTCTTGAACTTTGCCTGTTCTCATAGTGCATTGCATCGCTTATGTTGTGATTTGGAAGTTCCGTCTCCCTGTGGCCTGATCGAGGGCATTTGTCTTTGAAGTAGTCGTGCTCAGCTCTGAGTATCTTGGCCAAAGTGTAACAAGGTGGCACGCTGAGCCCTTGTGTTTGGCTAATCCTAATTTCTGAGTCATGAGTTTTACATTGGGTTCGTGATGTCTTTTGACACAGTTTGTTTACCTTCCAATGTGCAACAAGTTTCTATAATTCGTGGTTTTCACCATTGAAGCGGTAAACTTGTCCAAATTGTACTATAGGGATGTGCTAGGTTGCTACCTGTGGTGTCGGTAAGTGTAGTGTTTTCATCTTACCTATGAAAGAAAGTACTGTAGACGTAGACCTTAGAAATGATTGTCTAGCTACTCACTGTGAATTCCGAAATCGTTTGCTTGCTCAAAGTAAGAAGATATCTTCCTATTGAGTGTTTTTATCGTAGCATCTCTGGTTTCTGGGAAACCCTTCCTAATATGCTGTGCCTGTGTGCTTACAAAGAAAAGAATACCCACGCCTGAGATTGCACGGGATAGTTGTCCCTTGGCGAAGTTAACGGTATGCCCATTTTTGCTACTTCCTCGAGACCACCTGCTATGACGGGTTGGGTGAAATGCTTTCTTGATGTAAATACGAGTAGCAGACTGTCACCCTACTGGGTTTCCTCTTCGGCAAAGTAGTGTTCAATTGACGAACTCAGAGTTCATTGGCCAGAGGAACAAAGGCCCTGGGTGTTCCTGTGTGCCATTGGAAGTGAGACGCCTATTGTCGAAGTATTGCAAATGAAAATTTGTATGAGTGGCAAACTTTTCAATCAAATTGTTTCGTTATTTGAGGAGAATTGAGTATACGTTTACAATGACAATTTACATTTAAAGGTCAAACAAAATTGCAAAGAATTGTGGTACATTAAAGCGACCAATAAAGAAGGGTAAATGTAAAAAAAAAGATGAATGAATAGTGATAGATGAAAATTAACCAAGGCATCCGCAGATGTCTAGCTGCAATCTGTGTACTCATTCAGGATACCCCAAACCTTCTCTTCGACTTCGTCCCACGATTTGGCATCTCTCAAGTCCTCCCATATGCTGAAAAGAGCTCCGAGAACATTGTCGTCATGCAGAATACAGTAACACCTGTCATGAACCATCCACAGACAACAGATCAGTCAGTCTAAAAGCACCAGCCGTTTCCATGATGAATGCTGTTTTACAGCTTTTGGTGCTGCAAATGTAGTTTAGTGGCTTTAGTTACACGACCTTGGGTCCTGGTGTACGAGATCTCGTAGTACTTACCAATGAAGCCGTATTGATTAGTATTACACAGACGAAAACAAGTATAGAGCACCAATATGGTTATATCTGCTTCTAAAAGATGAATTTAGTAAAAAGATGACCCCAGAAAACATCAGTTCAGAATCATGGTGTCTCTTTTTCCTTTAATCAGGTAAGCTAGGTTCTTGCATATGATGTACTCAAACAATAACCCCTATAAATCTTATATCAGACTACCAGGAGATTAGGTACTTCATATGCGGGATGAGAACACCATTTTTTTTTGTATCAGAAGCAAAGTGAACACACAAGTGAATATAATGTGAAGTCAAAATTGCAGGAGCGTTCAAAAAAGGAGGTTGCGACTCACATTGCGCGGTAAGAGGGGCGCCCAAACTTGATGTCTTCCTTTGCAGAATTATGTAGCAGGTTCTTTGTCAGCAATGGAAGCTTATAACTTGCCAATAGACGCTCAAGTAAACTTGGGTCTCCTCTGAAGATATCTAGATGTATAGGTATCAAGTCGAGAATTGGGTCACCTGAAAGCGGAACAATCAGATACAAGAAAGTGCTAGAATAGGCCCTAGACAAACGTTAAATGCTGTGAACTTACCAATAGACAGATCGCTAAAGTCAAGAATATATGAAGGTTTCCATAGAAGGCCCTCTCCATTCTTTATGTTGCCATTACTATATGCATTGTTTGCAAGATCATGGACGGAATTGCTAGTCAGAGGCTCCAGACAAAGGTTGTCATCCATTACGTCTGTATGTATCCAGGAACATTTTTTCCCCTTAAACACACCAAAAGGAAGATGCTTAGCATGAAAATAATCCACTTTTAGAATGAATTAGCAATAGTTTGACGATAACTGTACCATAAATAGAGGGAGCAATTTCTCTAAATCATCAGGGAGATACTCAACGGCTTTCTCAATGAGATAAGTAGGAATAGGGTGGCCCCTGTAAATGGAGATTGCAAACAGTTAGTAAGGATAAACATTTGAGCCAGAGAGACACAGATAGTGAGGGAAGGGGAGGAGGCCCTTGGATCAACAACTCAACATTATCTTTGTTTTTTCACTTCCAGAAAAAACTTGCACTTCCAAGGGGAAAGAGGCTGGGGCAAGGAGTAAATGAAAAACCCAAGTGAATCTCAGGACATTCGAATTACCTCTACCAAAATCTCAACAGAAGAATAAGTTGGAGAAATCTGGAATACCCCTAAATTTAAAACCATGACTTCACAGTTCAAAGTTCACAGTAATAAGATGCGACAAGCATGAAGAGCAATTTTTGTACAGTCACAAAGGATGAAAACCACAGGGGATTGCTTATGAAAAATGAGGCAAGAAGATATTTATCATTGCCGAATTATGTGATAAAACACACCGCTAAGATGTGTAAATCAGACAAAAGGCAAAGTTCTAGCAGGCATCAACTAAAAGGCAAAGCTCTACTTATTGAGGGTAGAGAGACACATATTACAACATTGCTTAACACCATTTCTTTTGAGATGAAAGGAAAAATGGCCTGCAACATAAAGTTGCAAACTGAACATCATATACAGTTTCCTAGCAAAACCACCAGTTGTATCATTGGAGCTGACCAAGACCTCAATTGGTTTCAACATTCCCAGGCCATTGTTCAAAGGCAAGTTCCCTTCACAATGGAGGAACAAGTTACAGAAAGTGTGAAAAAAGTAAATGTGGATGACACAACAAGTGCCAAGGGAGCGTTTGGTATGATAGCCCCCCTAAGGTTTGATATTCCCACAAAGGATTATCACTTCGTCTACTCTCCCCTTTGACAGGGGCTCTAGATGTGGTTGCTGCATAGAATTGGTCGTAAATTGTTGCTGGAAACAACAGGGTCGTTGCCTGGTTGGTCGAATAAGTGTCATGGTGGTGCTGACTATTTTATTGATATGGTGTCACAGGGTGTCTATCTGACGCTCGAGAAGGAATCCAGAGGGTGGACATAATTAGTGGTAGAAGGGGTGGTAGTAATCCTGGGCTTGCCAGTCATGTTGGAATGGTCAAGGGCACGACACGTGGCAGCGGCGGCATGTGGTAGTACAACTTCAGTGGACATGGTGGTGACAGGTGAGTGGGTATGTAGGTGGCAATGGTGCCATGGGGGGATGCCACAAACCCCAAAGTGGGAATAATCAACCCTGGGAAGTGAGGTGAATCAACCAAAGAGGATTTTCGGGGAACTCAGATAGAGGGAATGTGAGGAAAGGGATAACTGGGCCAGACACAAACAAACGGGATAATCTGCAGGAAACACTGTTTCCCTTTCCTGATTACCCCAAACCAAGCGGCTCCTAAGTAGTGCATGAGATAAGATGCTCATCTCAACCCAAACAGTAGGGACGCCTTAGTATTTGTAACAAAAACAATGCGAGTATAACTTGAAGGCAGACAAAGGTCCATTGCAAGTCAAAATACCATTTTTTCAAGCGGCTCACAACATCCTTCTTTTGAAAGGATAGGTTTTGGAGGAACATCTCCCAGACTGCAGCATCATCTGAGTCAACTTCCATGCAACTAATAACAGTAGGAGGGCCAATTTGATGTCTAATGTTCTCCAGCGCTGAGTGGTCAAGCTGAGGAAGAGACAATGTGTGAAGGTTATGTAGCTGCTCTCCTAGAAAGGAAGCCAAATCCAGAGCATTTTCCAAGGACAGTGAGTTCCTTCTGCAACAAGAAAGGAGTTCAAACTTTGAGAAACTCATATCATGAGGTTGAGCTAAGAAATGAACAGAATTATAGACTAGCTTACATCTCGGCAAAAATATTCCCTTTGCACCGCTTTGTCACAATATAAGGCCACAGTCTCTTACTTCCAGATACAATACTAAAGTCAGCAAGTGATCCCAAATTTTTGAGTTCAAACAACTTTTTGCTCCACAAACCAAAGGGAGTGCTATTGCTTTGACAATGCTCGATTTTGGAACCATAGTCGGCAATCACCTGAGGTACCCCTTTTCCATCCCAAGTTACAAGAGTGTAAGATCCATTCTCAAGAGAAATAAAACCACTTGCTAAAACATCCGGGATATGGTCCCCCAAAGGAGATTTCACTTCACGGAGCAGATTGTAGAACTCAAGCTGCAGATCAGTAAAAGTTAAGCTATTAACTTATCGACTATTCTGAAACATTCTTTACTGTCACTAACGACCCTGGGATTAAATTTATACCTCTGTTCCTAAACAATAGAGTGAAGGTTCAAGTCCTCCTTCAACATAGATTTTGACAACATTATCCGCAACAAGAAAAACCTGTGTGACGACAGAATGAGATACATAAACGGTACAACTGACTTCATAGCCTGCAAATCCATAATTGGTGCAAGGGCAAAAGTCTAGCCAATAATTACTAAAAAAAAAAAAAAAACAAATGAGCCTTGTCTAAGGGCTAGAAACAAACCAGGCAAGCACGCATGCCAGAAGTTGACAGATGAAAGGCATAAACATTATGTGTAGAGAACATGATTTTAACCAAAAGGGCAAGGTCAATTGACTATTAAAACTTGATTCTAGCGTCAGCCACCCAAGCAACTGAAGAATAGGCTTTTTGAGACCATATCTTTACACCAAGAGAATCATGCTACTTTGAAATAATAATCTAATTACTTGGTAGAGACTATCATGCTAAAAAGTAGAAAAAACAACGAAAGAGATACAGAAACATTACAACTGACATCATAGCTTGCAAATCTGCAATTGTTACAAGGAAAAAGTCAAACAAATTCGTAAAACAGAACCACATAGCAGGAGCTGGTCAACAGGGCTGGAAAGAAACCAGCCATGCATGCCAGGAGTTAACAGCTGAAAGGCACACATGGTAAAAGGAAGAAAATTAACAAGAGAAGAAGAGAACACATATAAATCTTTTGTTTGAAGTATAAGATCATGTAAAAGGAAATAGATGAGAATTTACAGACACAATTAGAAACATTTCCGGAAAAAGAAAAAGATTCCCCCCTCTCTTAATTAAATTCAGTGATGTAATGATAACGTCGAAAATAATCCTGGTAGCTTACTCATCTCAAATATAGAAGAAAGCATTGGAAACTCAACAGAGATGCCAAAGAGTGTCATTCCAACAAGACTCAAATCATACTCTTAAATTAGCAAACCACCTCAGAGTCATCTTTTTCCTTACCCTTCCGTAATCCTACACACCTTCCTTACATATGCTCGGTAATACCATGTTATGACTCCACCATTAAAAAAACAGCATATGTAAAGCACATTCACTGGAATACATCATGTCTAAAGCACATTAACTGGATATAAATCAACAATCATAATTCATTGGTGCAGAGGACTTACAGGATTGCTTCCTGTGCCAACAGGCAACTTCTCGTCATCTTTTGGACAAGGCAGATTATGAAATTGGCAAATCTGAATAAGGCATTCATGCAATTTCCCAGCATTCAGAGCAAGGCATGCCCCCTGGAGATAGCAAATTAAAGTAGTTAGTAACTGCAAAACCTGAGGCATATCACGCAAGTACGCAACATAGCTAACTCGATCAGGACCAAAACCCACTGAGGCTCATGCAGTCATATTAAAACAGGGACCAAGGTGCCAATCTTCTGCAGTGACCGTGCATAAACAGAAAGGTTCACACACACAAATCAAGTGTTCTGAAAAAAGTAAGGAGAGCTAAGTTTCATAAGAAAGAGTGACATACCTTCCAAATCAAATCCCTCATTCCTGGTCTGCCAATCCAAAGCTTCCATAGCCACTCTCTCATCTCCCTTGGTCCGATGCAGTTGGATGAGCTCCAAATGCAGTTATAATGATCTCTATTTTCATCCAAATATTTGGACAAAAAGGTTATTTCATATGGCAGATCACTATTCCACACTTGACAACAAACTGCAGAAGCATTTTCAGCAATATCATGATCTGCATGGTGTGTCCTGAGTCTTTTTTCTCCCCTTGGTGCATCCATGGAAGTTGAACAATTGTTCATAACTATATCCGCCTCTTCAAAATTGGCATCACCAGTGGCAAGTAACCCAGCACGGCAAACTCCTTTGTGACGGTAGCCAGGAGCCATATCCAAACATACAAACTCAAAGTTGGTAGCATTGACAAAGTTTTGAGTAACAGCAACAGTGGGTTCAAGATTCAAAACGCAATGCCACCACCCACTTGGAACAAAAATTGTCTCACCGGGCAACTGAGTACACTCAATAGGCTTGCTTTCATCGGGAAGGAGTGGATAATAATCAAGCCACCACTACTAAGACAAAATAAAATATATAAGTATGAATAAATGACTAGTACAACTACAAGGTCCGAAAGATTAAATGAGAATTATGATACATATGATACGCGGTATCACCTGTAAAGAAGATGGAGTGTCAATATTAATGTCACCATCCTCATCATTAACATGCACGGTAACACCTAAAGGCACTTTACCAGGAGGATATAATGCCCACCTGTTGAAGATTGGCGAATGTTGTCATCCATAAAGAAGCGCATTAATATTCATACAGTATCAAGACAACTTGCGATCGAGTGACCAAGAGATTTAGAAAGAATTAATACCAGGCTGGACTCATATTTCTTTTCTTTCTTTTTCGGTTTAAAAAAAAAGTTTCATTACATATCTAATGGAGCTTTAAAATCACTGTTCATTGGATTTAGAATATGATGGGATGAAGCAAATTGACTCACTAAAACGTTTGAGCTTCTATATTGTGAAGTAGTAGTCCATCATCACAAATCTTTATGCAATTTCCCTTTTGGGTAATACAGAACAACCTCTTATGTATTCAACACAAGGATAAAGCTTGGTACATCCGACTCACATCCCTCTACCTTGCCATAGGCGACAGCCTTTGACACATTGAGGTAAAACCAATAATGTAGATGTGAAGCAGTGACCAGAGCTCTCTGCATCTCTTGCCATTAACTGTTGATTGTTCTAACTGAATTGCTGAGCTGGAAGGAGTTTGTTATGGCTTGTCGGAGTTAGTTACAAGGCAGTTATTCGGTGTGAGAAGGTGTAGCTTAGTTGCATGTGCATCACATTGTTTTGTATACAAAGATCACTCTGTACATTCATTTCATTAAGTTAATCAATACAAAATATTTCTATTTCGTCTCTGAGTTTTACATTCTGTTTTTCTGCAAACACAATAGCTTGTAGTTCACTCAACAATGACGGGATTTCCACCATTGTTGTTCATCACCTAAGCTCAATTTCACAGTAGAGAAACAGTTAAAGTTTTATCCTTGCAATTCTTAATGCAGTTTCCCGTTTGGGTAATATAGGCATATAGCTGCACCTCCTATACGCATAAATACAACCAGGAGTAATGGAAAAGTGACAGAGTGATATCAATCATAGCATGAGATATATTTCATAAGCTCTTGCTTAATTTGATTCCTTAAGGAGCTTCCGAAGTTTGGGGAAAAAAAAAAGAAAAGTAGAAAGAAGGCAAGAACATTGCTTGCTTACTCCCTCGGTCCCTCTGTCCCAACTCAAACATCCCATGTCCTTTTTCTTGGTCAAACTTTTCAATATTTGACCACTATTATCTCAAAACATATGACATAAAAATATCTGCATATCTTGTCATAAAATCTTTCATAAAAGTAATTTTTTTTTTTTTATAAAAACAGAACTTTTACATACATGTAAATAGTAATGGTTGAAGTGGCGTCTTGGAAACCGTGAAAACTCAACTGGGGTGTTTGAGTTGGGTTGGAGGGAGTATATGGCAAGCTTTCATGACCTCAACTATTCAATTTGCACGCCAATGGGGCCGAATTGCTCAAGTGGAAACTTCATTCAATTAATGATGACCTTAAAGATTCATGACTCTGTATCTACACTAATGACTTCAGACCTCAAAAAAAAAAAAAAAAAAGAACACTCAGGACTTCATCTTCAACTAGCACACATCCTGGAAATCAGACAAACATGTTCTGATAATTCAACAAGACCAGGCTCTATTATTCTTGTGTGTTCCCTGTTAAACTATAGTACTTTCTTAGCTATCTTCAACCTTACTTTGGGAAAGAGATGCGTTTACATAGTCTGATTTAATTCTTTCAGGTGCTCTATTGGTTCAAATATTCACAAAGTGAATGTTTAGTTTGAATTGGTCCTTAGAAGTTACAAATGAGCAGTGACTCAGAATTGGTGCAACCAATGTGTGTTTGTTACTTTGCTCAGTCTATAGGTGAGATCAAGCATGGGTTGTTTAAACAAACTGTAAACGTTCACAGATTTCATAACTGCGGCATTTTAAGTTCTACATTGACAATTTTTGGAAGTTAGAGAGTGAAACTTAACCCTATGAAAGCAATTATAAAAAGGCCATAACATTTCAGGCTGATACTACCAACACCTGAGACTCATTCAATAGGTTAAATAACAAGTAAGAAACAAAATTTGGTTTGAACTTCACCTCTTACGACCACATAGTAGTGTGTTCCATGCACTAGTGAGAGCTGGATCAACATGCCAGGAAGCTCCTGACCTCTCTGGTCCTATGATGAGCCATCTAAATGATGGGCGCTGATCTATTTCCAGAACATCAAACAAGTCTTCTTGAAATAGATCAGGCACAGTATAATCCTTCAGTAAACCAGGTGCCACTTCCCCGAACTGCAAGCAAGACTAGCATAAGTCTATGATTGACAAATAGAAATATACTACATAGATACTTTTATACGTCTTAGTCGCACCTTTTCATCAAAGATATAAAGGGGGTCCTCATCATGTTGAACTTTCATATATGATACATAATCCTTCAATTTCATCTTGATTTTCCCAGGACTTCGTTGTGAAATTCTAAAAGGTGTATCCCCATATTTAAGCATTAGTTTGTCCAAGGTCCATGTATCCCTAGCCGGCCAAGTATCAGCTAAGCCAGTGATCAAAACCTGAAATAATCAAGCGAACATTGAGTTGGCGAATGGCGAAGTCATGCGTAACACCTTTTGTCTAATGCTGTGAACCAAATTTAAGAACACTTATGATAGATAGCGACCGAGTGAAGCCAAAAGGTCTAAGTTTACATGTTTAAAAGGGTACAAGTGCTGAAATTTAAAACAACCCAATACATGACCTTCAATCAATTTGTCCTGTTTTTAGCAAACATACCGGCTTTCTCCCATCATACTTATTACGGAAATCCTCTGGAGATAGCGTGGCCTTCCTTTCCACATTTCCATTATCCACAGAAAACTCACCCAGACTAGTATAGCATCTGTACAATCTCCTGTAGAGGAACAAAGAGTAGAATCCTGTACAGAGAGAGGTTGCTTAAATGAAAACAAAATTATAGAAGTATGGTCAATGCCTAATTTTCACCAACACAAGCTTTCCTGGACCAAATTGTAAACTTTTGTAAGGGCTCCGTACCATCAAAATGTAATGGCCTAATCTGAGACGTGCCATCCACATCTACAGTTTTTTCCCTAGAGTTCAGCATAAAGAATATTAAAATTGGGAAATACACTGAAAGATGATCATGTTAATTAAGATTTATGGCTTCAGGCTTGTACAACATACTGTTGTAGTGCTGTCCTCTTCCAAGACCCTTTATACTCCAAAAGACCATTCATATTGCTGAGACAGAGAGTCATCCAGAGTGGCTCTTCATTGCAAAATACGTACATCACACTGCATAGCAATGCAAAAGGGTTAACAGAAGGCTCACAGAAAAAGGAAAAAAAGTTGATAAGTTGCGCAGAGAGACTAGTACACGGGATGATTGTTCAGGTTGAGAGAACAATGAAAATTTGTTATATAGAATTTTAGATAAGAAAATATGCTTTCGGGAGATCAAAATAAATTGGTAAGATTTGTAGGGAATGTCAAGGAATACTTTTTCGCCAACCTATTTATGTGATCTCAGTCTCCATTAATCGAAATATGATTAAAGATGATTAGCAAACAAAACTATGCCTTCCCCTTCTTCCACACTTCCCCTCACGTCTCCTTTTTCCATTTCAGCTCCCGACTTTAAACCAATTTGTACCAATACGTACCAAACCAATAATTGGCAACTTTAGCTACTATGGCAGTATGGCCATGAGTTTGCATCAAATTCGACACCTTTTTGTCAAACTAGTTTCAACAATAAACCTCAGCAACCAAAAAACGATTAGTGAAAAAGGATTACAATATTTCCAAAATATTTTGCATCAATTTGCCTCTCTACTTTGACAAGCTTAGTTTACGATTTTCTCCACTACACCACACTTGCAAACTAGTAAAACAAAGCGACTTCTAATCGTTGCTTATTCGATCATCAACTGTGATCATCTCAACAACTAGAACACAACCTAAACTTGATTTTCCTTCGTCTAACGCACCATTTCATCTCAGACTACACTCTTACTCAAGAAGCTTCTTCCAGCTAATTCAATGGCCTTAAGTCCACTACTTATACAATCACAAAAATCAAAAATAATCGAGCATTCGAGCCCATTCTGCTTCGAATAATTGGTTTCAACTTCACGACTCTCCGATTCATAACAATCCAAAAACACTCATCTAGAATCATCAAACTGAACTCTATAATCTCACAATGCATCAACATCATCAACTCATACTTACAATTATACAATTGATCACAAATTCACAAGCTACTCAAATTTTAAATTCAACAATTGAAACTAAAGTATAAAATTGTTTCACAAGCTACTCAAATTCAAACAATTACAAACATACATATTCAATTTCAAATTCAATAACAATAAAAAAATCTACCAGAAAGATAAAGAGTGACGAAGAAGCAACCTGCTAACGCAAGAGAGGCGAGCAACGTCACGAGAAGAGAGAGAAGCAATGATATCGCAAATGATCTCATCTGGTAATACTCTCATGTCTCCCAACGCTCCTTCTCTTCGATCTTTCACCATTGTTTTTTCCATTTTTCTTTTACAATCAGACAACAAAAATCAAACCGAAGAAACTTCAATCTGACGATTTCGATTGATTTGAGCTGTACTCTTGTAAAAAAAAACGTCCAATTGAAATTCAGTTTTTTTTTTTTTTTTTTTTTTGGGAAGATTCGCAGAGAAAAGATGGAGGTTTGAAAATGGCGAAGAGAGAAAATGCTGATGTGGACAAGGAGGTTGCGTTGCGTTGATGTGCGATTGTGCGTGGGCGCGGTCTTCAGATTCCGCGTTTTTCTTCTGCGCGTTTTTGGAGTGTCTATAATGTTTGGGCTGGGTTGGGTTGGGTTGGGCTGAAAATGCTATGGGCTTTTCTCTGGGCTTGATTGTGGATTGAGAACTGACTGACTTGAGGATTCCATGATTAACAATGCTTATACGCTCGATAGTTGGACATGGGCACAACGACTTTGGAACACTTTCGAGTTCATCGACGAGCAACTAATGTTGCGTGGAAAATTGGAAATTATGTTGTCGTAGTCTTTTTTTTTTTTTTTTTTTGACAACAATGAAATATTATATATAAAAGAAGGGGAACAAACCTGATACAAGGCAAACTAAAAAACAACTGGAGAACCAAACCTGAAACAAGCCAACTAGTAAATTACAGAGCCAAACCGACTAGAGAAACAGAGAAGTGAAATAGGCTAAAAAGAAGCAGGCTAAAAAACTAGGGATGCCAATAGTCTCTAAAACGAAAACCATCTTCAAGAAATTGTTGGCGAAGCGCAGAGAGGGTGCCAAGGCTAAACCGATCATTGCGAAAGCAAATGCCATTCCGGTGATGCCAAATAGCCAAAAGAGAACAAAGATATTGAAAAGTCATCAAGCTGGAGATACCTGTAGTAGTCACGAGATGCCGAAGTGAAGCATAAAACCAATAATGCAGAGGCCGCGATAATGTACAACGGATTTGAATAACTTTCGCCAAAGGCTGTGAGATCCAGAAATCACGAATCCGAGGGCAAGTAAAGAACAGATGAGCTGAGGTTTCATCACAACTATCACAAAAAGAACAAGCAGGGCTGATTGGAATGCCTTTTCGGTGAAGCGAAGATCTGACCGGGAGTATTTCATGAAGTATTTTCCAAAAGAACAGACGCCACTTTGGACAAATTCTGAGTTTCCATAGGAGAGACCACTTTGTAGAAGAACATCCTTGAACATCAGAAGTACTACTAATAAGGAGCTGATTATAAGCTGAAGAGACTGAGTATTGTCGATTTTTATTGTGTTTCCAGTAGATGAAATCGTCCACAAGCAAACTTGGAGGGTCCATAGAACAAATGTCTTGAACACATGACGGAGTAAAGTACTGAGAAAGGGAAACTGAATTCCAACAAAGATTAGAATTAATTCCTAACTGAACAAAAGAATCAAGCTTTGGAACAGAGCAAACATTTGGAAGAGGTGAAGGAAAACGTCCAGAGAGCCAACAGTCAGAGAGGATGTTGACCTTGTTTCCCTTACCCAGGTGCCACCCAAAACCATTATGCAGAACAAATTTAGATTTGCAAGTACCTTGCCAGGCAAAAGAGGGGCGGTAATGGAGGCTTTTGGGAGTAGACCAGCAGGAAAGGTCTTTAGGGTATTTACAACGAAATAAACGAGCCAGAAGAATGTTCGGGTTGTCGTTGATCCTAAAAAAATTTTTACACAGAAGGGAGTTATATATGACTGATATTCCGAATTTGAAGTCCACCAACCTTTTTAGGAGCATATAAAACCTCTTTTGATAACCAGTGTAAACCTTTGCTGTTCGAATTCGAATTCCAGAAGAAACTGATTATCAAAGCTTCAATTTTGTTGGTAAGCTGCTGGGGAAGCTTGAAGACGGCCATGATATGATGGAGTGAAGAAAGGAGGACTGCATTAATGAGAAGAACTTTTGCTGCTTGTGAGAAATGCATAGAATTCCACTGAGCAATACGCATGAGAATTTTGTCAAAAAGGAATTGAAACACAGAACTCTTCTTCCTTGGAATATCAATAGGGGCGCCTAAGTAAACTCCAAAATCATTGCGAGACTTGATACGCAGCTCATTACACAGAAAGTCTTTAAAATCCGTTGGCGTATTGGGGCTGAACTTGATATATGATTTGTTGTAGTTAATCATTTGGCCCGAAATCTCACAAAATTCATTCAAGATATTGCGGATAACAGAGCACGAATCTGGAGTTGCTTTAAAACAAATTAGTGAGTCATCCGCATAGAAAAGATGAGTAATTGCAGGACTATACCTCGAAATGCGAATCCCTTCTATCTCACCCCGAGCCTCAGCTGCAGTAAGCATAATCGACAGAATATTCATACAAAGTATAAAGAGTGCAGGAGAAAGAGGGTCTCCCTGACGAAGTCCACATTGAGGAATGATCTGAGAACTTGGTTCACCATTGATTAAAACTCTGTAAGAAACAGTAGAGACACATTGAGATAAGAGGTGGATCCAAGATGGCGGGAAGGCATATCGGCGCAGCAACTCAAACAAAAAAGGCCACGAAACTCGATCAAAAGCCTTATTCATATCCAGCTTCAGAAATGCTAGACAGTGAGTACCCTTGGTATGGTGGTTCAAGAAGGTAATCAGTTCATGCGCAATCAAACAGCTATCAGAGATTTGTCGACCAGAAATAAAAGCTGACTGAGTGTCGGCCACCAAGGATGAGAGAGTACCAGAAAGCCGATAGGAAATAACTTTGGCCAGACCTCTGTAGACCACATTTGTTAGGCTAATCGGCCGATATTGACTAATTTCCTCCGGATTGGTAACTTTCGGGATCAAAACAATAGAAGTATTATTCCACTCTTTTAGAATAAAACCTCCATTGAGAAAGCTGCAGACTGCATGACTAATCTCCGGCCCGATAAAATCCCAATATTTTTCTTTTGTTGTAGACAAGGAAATGATAGATGATCATATTTTGATCGTGGTAAGGTTCCTCCCCCCCTCCCCCCAAACAAAAGAAAAGGGAAATGTGAGTTTACAATGGTTTTTGTTAGTTTGATACCAACTTATGTTTCATACGGAGTATTTGATTTACTACGGAAGCATAATGTTATGTAGCCCTAATCTATATGACTCAGGGTGAATCGAGTAGAGATTTGGATTAGATTTGGGTCGACATAAAAGGGATGATTGGGGACTGGATCCTAGGTTGGTCTAAGTTTGGAGCTACGATATTGTTTGACTTGAGTTTGGACTGGATATGGACTAGATTTATCTTTTGCTCATTTAACACATGTTTCAAGTTTCAAAATAGGTTGGATGAAGAATCTTGTACTCGTAGATTATTAAGTAATGTAGGACCGAATATCAAACTGTAATTCAATCGATCCAAAACAATCGATTCGATTTTAGTCTATCGTGTCTGCATTTTGCACATATATGCCATTTTCTTAAGGAAAAAAAAGGGTTTGGAACCTCATCCCATTCCCTTGTTTTCTTTTTTGGCTATGAAATTTGGATTCTCATTCATTCTTCTTTTTTGAAGGTATGGAACCCCATCCAATTCCTTCTCCAACATGACTCTTAGACAAGGCCAAGTGGTACTAAATGAGAGAATATATGGTGTGGCGAATGCATCATTCTATACTATACCTCCACAAGCATAGTCTTCTATTTTGCTCCACAAAAACTCAACCGTATAGATTTACCTGACAATTAAAATGCTCCTCTAGCTCTATATGATCTTCTTGTTTCGTTTTTTCGATCAATTCTAAATAACCTTCCACTTTTCTAATAAATGGAAGGGAGCAACATTTTTCCGAAAATTATTTGAAAATAAATGTGAGTGCAAGTGTGCATAATCAGCCACGAGACGTACACATATGTGCATAATCACCAAACCGGCTTTGCTTTTTACCCGGCTTGGGGGCTTGAGATAATTAGCCGAGGCGTCGGCTAAAGTAGATTATTGGATATTCCAAATTCCAGGCACATTCGTTTAATAAATTCTCAACAACCAAGTCACCTCATGATCTGATTGTGGGTCGCGCAAGGCAGGCCAAAATATTCATACTCTACCAACCCCAACCTCCTCGCATGTCTTTCATTGTAAATTGCCCAAACTGCCCTTCTCCTCACTTTCAGCGAGACTTTCTTGTCAATGTACTAATGTAGTTTGTCTAGTGTTTCAAGTTTAGTACGACATTGATGTAACACCTATAAGTGAAATTTCGGAGGAGTGACTTTTACGCTCCCATGCGAGACAAAACCGTCAAAACGAGTGTCAAATTAAACGGGAGAAATGCAAGGGAAAATGTTTAGAAATCGCAACCATTGCATTATTTATCGGTCCTCTCAAACACCAGAGGAGTTGTTCTCCCCAGTATAGACTACACAGACTGACATTACATGAACATGATACAGTACATAAACATAGTAGTATCAAACTAAAAAAATAAAAATAAAAAGAATCCGGTACATGGATAATACTATCAGAGTATCAGGCATAATCATACAGTCATTAGGAACAGAGTTTTAAGGCAAAAATGAAAACAAAAGATAGGTTCCATTTTAGTTGGTCAAAGCAGGCTGGGACTTCATCCTTCTCTTCCTTAGACGCTCTGCGATAATGAAGGCGAGCTCCAGAGATTGGGAAGCATTTAGCCTAGGGTCACAGTGGGTGTGGTAGCGTGAGCTTAGATCGTCAAAGGTCACTGTGTTTGCTCCACCGATGCACTCAGTTACGTTTTGACCAGTCATTTCTAGGTGAACTCCTCCGGGGTGGCTTCCTTCTTGATCATGGACGTCAAAGAACGCTCTCACTTCAGCCTGGCCGATAACAAAAGGGCATGTTAGATACAATGTTATCATCATCGTGAATGAAACAAAGATCGAATATTCACCGTAACCGTAGATATGGATAATCAAGTCCCCACAACATTCAAGTGCAGAAGTTAGGGGGACGTGTTAATCATTTTTGACAAGCAAACAACCACCACCTCTTTGGCAACTTTCCCCACCTACCACAAAATCTACACCTACCAATTAACAAAATATAAAGCTTACAGATTGTGGAAGGTGTTGCTGTAAAGTAGAAAGGACAATCTTTCAGACTTAGCAGCCACACTAATCCCTATCAAAGTTGTGGCCCCATGAGAAAGATACTCCCACCGTTTTTTGGGATGTCTACATTGGTTCGAATATGCGAGAGAAATTCAAAACCAAAAATTGCAAGAGGAACTACTTCAAGAACCCAGTTCCACACCTGAGAGACTTATGAACTACCTTAGGTCGTGAACTTGTCACTGACTATGGCTCAAATAGCCCAAGGGACCATCCGAGATGCGAAACATTGAACCATGGTACCCAAATTGGATTTCCGAGAAATAGCATTTGCTGTAAGACTGTAATGATGGTCTTAACTATTGACCATTGGCTAAGACGCTCAATTAGCCAAGGGTAGATGAACAACGTGGAGCATAGATTTCTGAAGTGCTTATAGAATCATTAACCAAATATGCCACCCTACTCCGACACAAAGACACAGCAGTCCAATAATGAATGGCATTTAAAGCACATTCCAAGTACGATGTCGACGTGATTGACTTTAATTAGGACAGAATGCTGAATACCTATTCTTCCTTGATTCGCATCTCTTATTCAAATTCAGCAGTTTCCTCTATATGACTAACCAAATCAAGAATACCATGAAGACAACCATTACTAGTTTAAGCCCAAGACAGACAGTTAATTGACTAGTCATGCATATTTGTGCGCTGAGACGAAAATATCTATTTGAGAATGTTAAAGAATACAATCAATACAACTATTAAGAATACAAAAGTCAACATGATAAGAAAACGTACCAGAATAGAGTCGAAGGGCCTAGTCTTCAAACCACAAGGAGCTTTGATGGTGTTTCCGTGCATGGGATCACTGACCCATGTGACGATTTGACCTGCCCTACGAACAGCTCTAATCAAATGAGGAAGCTTCACTCTCATGTTCTCAGCTCCCATCCTGGTAATAATTGTGATTCTCCCGGGCTTGTTGTCAGGGTTCAAGATATCAATGAGCTTGATCAGCTCATTAGGATCCATCTTGTCACTCACCTGCACAACCGAAAAAACAATTTACGATGAGCTGACTTTGCTTGATGACTGCAGTTTTAATTATATAGAAGCAAATATTGAAAGTATAACATGTACGACTATTTAAACATCTGTAGAGTATCCTGAATATAAGGAAATTGGACAAAGGGATCAGTTACCTTGATTCCAAGGGGGTTAGCGATTCCTCTGAGGAACTCGACATGAGCACCATCAAGCTGCCTAGTACGTTCCCCAACCCAGACGAAGTGGGCAGAGCAATCATAGTATTTCCCTGAAGTTGAATCTAACCTAGTAAGAGACTGCTCATAAGGCAACAATAAGCACTCATGGGATGTCCAGAACTCAGTTGAATGCACTGCAGGATGTTCAAGTGTAAGCCCAGCAGCAGCCATAAATCCAAGGGCCTCGTCGACACGGTGAGCTAATTCTTGGTACCTACATCATGTCATAAACTAGCACATGAAAAACTGAACAATTACATAAATTGGATAGACAACATTGGCCAATTTACTAGAGATAGTTATACACGAGTATGTTGGCAAATATGCGTTCTTGATATTTTTCAAGCACAACACTGAAGCATTCAAATTCATTTTATGGCAACATATATGCCCCCGAGCTAAAAAAACAACATATTCAGTCAATCAGATCTCAGCAACTACAAAAATAAAGACGACATAACTCAATTCGGATTTCCAAAAGTGCAATTTTCTCAATAACCACATTTGGTAAAAGCCAAAAGGCTAAAAAGAGAATATTGAAGAGTCATGCCAAAAATAACATTCTCATCACTGCGCTAGCCCCTTTGAATGCAAAGGATGTGATGGTAACATCTACAATGTTATCTACGTCGACTGTCCTAATCCTATTCTTCATCATCATACTATCACACAATCAGATAGTATATGCCGAATTACAATCATGTGAACAATGTGACCTCGATAAGACAAACTTTTTTTTTTTAATGCCCATCCATGATCCATACATCCATTGAACAACGAACAATGAATAAAAAAGGCGAATAATCAACAGCTAGCATGGTAAATCAAAGACGGTAACAACAATTCATTCACAAACCAATCAAACCGACATTGACCTGATCTCATCATACTATTCCTCTCAGCATAAAAAAGTTCCCAAATGTGAAACCATTCAGCCAGTGAAAAAGGAGAGCATTAAGTACCAAGAACACACATCACAATCATCCAAATAAATATCTCAACAGACGATCAACAACCATATAAAAGCGACAGTGAAACCAACCATTCCAACACTGAAAAGGCAAGTACAAGTGAATCAAAACAGAATTCCAGGTAAACAAGAGAAGGAAGCAGTAACGGTACCTATCGGCCTGCTCGCTGTTCTGGGCGAAATCGAGGTTCCACTGAGTAACCCTCTGCATAGCAGCATAACCACCAGTAGCAAAAGCCCTCAAAAGGTTCAAAGTAGCAGCAGACTGACAGTAAGCCCTGATCATCCTCTGTGGGTCAGGAATCCTTGATTTCTCATCAAACACATCTCCATTGATATTATCCCCTCTGTAACTAGGCAACTTTACCCCATCTTTCACCTCAAAATTGTCTGATCTTGGCTTTGCAAATTGCCCTGCCATTCTTCCCACCTATAACATATTTCAACACAAACCATCACTTCTCAACCCCACGTCACCTCTTTCAAACAACCGTCCTCTATAACTTTACCAGCTAAGCTAGCCGATTCACTAACTCACATACCAAAAGTCCTAGACTAGTTTGTTTTGTCAGATTAGATCGCACACACGCTTAAATTTCGTATACTTTGACTTTACCAGTTAAACTAGCCGACGAAACGAAATACTAGTTAAATGTAACGGTCAATCAATATCCCATGAAAAAGTCAAACAAGGTAAAATAAATAAATAGAATTAAAAAAAAAAAGGGGGAAGGGTAAAAGAAAGGACCTTGACAACAGGCATCTGACCGGCATACATGAGAACAGTACCCATCTGAAGAAGAACACGGAAAGTATCCCTAATATTATTAGCATTAAACTCTTTGAAACTCTCAGCACAATCCCCACCTTGTAGGAGGAACGCATTGCCGAGGGCCGCATCGGCAAGGCGTTCCTCCAAAATCCGGGCTTCCCCGGCGAAGACGATCGGGGGAAAATCCTCGATCGTCTTCAACACGGCCTCCAGCTCCACTTGATCCGGGTACTCAGGGAGCTGGAGCGCCTTCTTGGACCTCCACGTGTCCAAGCCCCACTTCTGCTCCACCACCGCGGCCCCGTTCTTAATAGTCGCGGTTGGAGCAGTAGTGGACGTAGCAGTAGCAGTAGCCGTCACCGCTGTCGGCACAGCAGGTTTCCCTGCCGATGACGACACGATCGGGTTCGGATTCTTATCCGACGACTGAACAGCCGATACACGGAACAACTTGGCGGGCATAGACACCACATGGTTTGCGGCGGCTGGGCTTGGGGAAGGCAAAAATGAGGATTTGGAAGGGAGAATGGTACTGCTAGAAAGAGCCATTCTTGATTTTTTTTGGGACAAAGAATGGCTACCTCTCTAGAAAAATGGGGGAGTTTTTTTTTTTATGTTGTAATGGTAGAAAATAATCAATGAAAGAAAAGATGTTTAATTTAATGTGTGAGATTTATTAGAGAAGAAGGTGGTGAGGTTTTTTATATAAGAGTGAAAGAAGGGGGGGTAGTTGGGTTGGGTTGGGCATAAGAGTATGACCAGAACTCTTGTTGTTGACACTTTTTTTGTGAAATTAGGAACAAGAGATTTTTTTTATTTTTTTTATTTTTTGAGTAGGAAGAGGAAGTGGAGGTGGGTTGTTGGGGGGAGGGGTGTTTATGTAATTGTGGTATGAGTTAACAAGTTTTTTGGGTTTTAAAAAGTTTTTGTTTAGTTTTTGGCCAGTTTTGGCTGCGAGACTTCACCTACTAATCGCCACTTCTTCTCTTTTTTTTTTTCTTCGAGCTGGCGTGTGAGCATGCCGGCGCCAATTTGAGGGCTGCTTGGCTCATGGGACTAATAGTTTTCGATTTGTTTTGATTGTTTGCAAATCTTTTATTGAATTGGTTTCATATGATTATCGATTGAAAATATGTGATGTTCGGTGAATCGGTGATATAGGCTCGATTGAAGTTTAGAGAATTGAATAGGTAAGTGGAGGTCGAACAACGACTGGGTATAATGCCACTGCTCAATGCTACTCTTCCACGCTCATACTGGGACCACTACATAGGAAGGCAACAGTGATCAAGGCCAATTTTGTCTGAAAAATCTTGAAAGTAGCGTGGATTAGTTGATATGAAGCGTGATATTAGGGTCACCCCTATAAATGGTTATATTTCTAAATCCTAATCCTAATGCATCCCTTCATGCAATGCCCATTGGGCTTTTATAGTCTTATGTGTTAGATGATGTATTCCTTCGGTCCTTCATACAAGAAATCAAACTCAAAAGTCCAAGATATCTAACGTTTTGACACTGCGTGAGACCGTGAGTAGCCATGTTAACCAAAAGTTTAAACCAATGGTTAGACATCAATCATCATTATATTTTTAATTGATCACCTTCGGTAGGGTAATCACAAAATCAACCTCGGTCACACATTTCTACAAAAGATCATTTTGTCTCAAAATTGATCTTCTATTCTTTCCTTAAAACTGGACAGGTAGTAGTTGGTAAAAGGTTTTTGGGATAAAATTTTAGCTTCAAACTAGTTGCCATTACGCAATTAGCGCTTTCATGATCGATGTTCGCGCACTATTCTCATCTCTTAAACAAGTAGTCAAGGTTCGATCCTAACTCATGCAAATGGAGCAACCAATTAATGATTATAGGAGTTTACCCACACATTGGCTTCCATACCCCGAAGGAGAATGTCCACATTATCGGCACGACTAATTCAGGAGAATATCACCTAATTGAGGAAGCAAATGGAATTTTATCTTGTGCCTTATAAATACACGTTAGAAAAATCCTCACTTGTAAAAAAGGTCGAAAGTTTGGATAACGGACGAATTTCATTTCTCTGTAACGTCATAGTGATTACCACACTAATCCCATAACTTTGCTAAGAATTGAGGAGAAGTTGAATGAGGATTAAACAAAATTAAAAGTCAAATGACTTCATTATAAAAATTTTAAAAGATTCAATGACTCTACGTTACTTAGAGCCTCCTGAGAAAGATAGCGACAGCAAGTTTGGTGATATAGATTATAGGGTGCATAATGTGTACGATTACGGAGTTTAGACTATGAGAATTAAGATTGACCTAATAGTTAATAATATAAATTGTTTAGTGTTGTCGCGGGTTAGAATCTCCATATCCCCACCTCGCATCATTAACTGCTCATAGCCTCCTATATATACGAAAAAACAAAATTTAAGTTAGGAGACATTTCGGTGCTTCACTACATCTGAAAAAGGGGGAGTTACTAAAAGGTTAAGTTACTAAAAATACGATTTAGATCTAAAATGAAGTCTTATAGTGAGAGTTCCGAAAACCAATTGTATATAGAGTCCTCGACAACAATTATTCCCTTAAAAAACACATACTACTGCAGTCTACCCATATACTCCGTACTCCGTAATGTCCATGTAAATACTTTAATGTTTTGGTTGCTTGTATTGGTTGAGACTAACATATAATGAAACATCCGCTTCTTTAATATTGAAGTGGAACAAGTAGAATGCATTGTTGATTAAACTGTGTTAATTTTCACACCAAGTGTATATTCATATGATCGAGGTATAACTGTTAATATAACTAGTCAAAGAGCTATGAAATAAACTCTGAACAGGAGGAGAGTACTATATGTCTGATCTATATCTAGCGAGAACGAGGATACCATGAGAGGCAGATAATATGCATTGTAAAAGATCAATTCGTTTCTGAAATGATGAAGAAATTGCACGATGGATTTCGATTCATTACTTGACTTGAAAAATATTAAATTAGGTATTTAGGTGTGAAATAGAGAAGCTGAGTGACTATATTAGGCCCATGTTAGTGACCTTCACCTACCTACTTCTTTACCATTTCCGTCTCATCATTTCATAAACCTCCTTAAACTTTCCTTCCTACCAACCCCATCTTTAGATTGATAAGCAAATGTAGTCAGCAGCAACCCCATTATTGCTTATACTAGTATAGGCCAACCTTATTGGTACAATACTACAAATGGTTGTAAACTGGTGGATAGACTAAAATGACTATGATACGACGGGAAAATGATACGCTTGTTTGTTCCAGTTCACGTAAAGCATTCGAAATGTTGTTTTTGCTAAATCGAGTCATATTTTCCCTCGAGCTACCTTGGTCGATACCGAATTACCAAGTTTTGATTTGCCCTATCTTGGTGTGGATTTCGTTCTACCTCACATATTTACCCTCAACCCTCAAGCCTCAAAGTAGGTTAATCCAAAACCAGTAGAATTGTTGAGGTCCCTTCTCATTTCCGACACAAAGTGGAATGATATGATTTCGAGGGCCCATACAAATGTATACGATCAGGCTCATCAATATACGCAGGATTGCCCATTGCATTGTTGGACCGCTGAGTTGGGCCGAAGAGGCCTGGCAAATTAGCTCAAACTTTAAGGCCGACTGGCGTTAAAAATGAACATCGACACTTTCGTAATCTTTCCGTATGAAACTAACTCCTATCAGTCCTATGTGTTACGACATGGACAAACATCGTGAGCGACTTTGGTCTATAAAGTGAAACTGTTGCATGTACTCTTTTCATATGAAACTAACTCACATGTATTACAAACACGGATTACTTTCGTGGCAAAGAAGAGAGGAAGACATGGTAATCTCCACAGTCCATACTGCAGCCATTAGTAAGAGTTAAGTTACTTTCAAGAGGAATTAAATTAGTTGATCTCGCGTTCGAATTACTCACGCGTTAAGAAAACATTGGCCTAGTTTATTAATCGGCTTTCGTCTGTGTGACATCGTAATAAAACAAAATCCGAAAACAAAAGACAATTAATAATGTACTACAGTAGTAGTACGATATACTGTAGTCCGATCACTAGATCCGGAGTTACAGTCACATGAAATCATGTGACAACTGAATTCTTGTCTCTTACACCAACCCAAACATATGGAACATAAACGCACGAACATCCAACAGGCTAACATCAATCTTCATCTTTAGATTACTAAAACGTATATCACAATATCAGCATCTAATCCTCAAGATTCGTTACGTTTGATTTGAATTCGTTTCATATATTTAAACCAAATGTAAAGGCCTAACTAGTCAAACTAAAATACGCCAACACGGGAGTATGCAAGATTGCAGATTTGCAACTCTAGAAGATAGGAACTCATACATGAACATCTATGTAAACAAAGAAACTCTCTACATAAGCAAGCAAACATGTACAAACTGCAATTTCATTCATATTAAACTTATATAGATCCACACACGGAAGGTGCTATGCTTAACAATAATTTCACAAGGTGCGAAATTAGTACACACTCACCAACTTAGGTAACTATGGAGACGGAGGCCAGCCAAACTCATACATATCATCAGATCCTTCGTATAATCGGAGCTCTAAGCCTTCGTCTTCCCACATCCCGTCAAAGCTCTCATCATCACTATAATCCATGTAATCATAATCCGAAAAATCGGAGTCACCATAAATGTAACAACTTCGTTCCAAGACACCCATGACCACTTGAGGCCCTAGAACCTCCAATGTCGGGTACTTCTCCTTGAGATATTTCTTGTCAAGGTGAACATCCCAACATCCCCTCAAATCTAATGATTCGAGCTTGGGGCAGCCTGAGAGAATCTCAAGAACAATCTCATCGTTTATATGCAGATAAGCTAGCTCCAGCTGCTTGAGTTTGGGCATTGTGCGGGCAATAGCCCGGGCTTCATCAGCATGTGAAGACTTGCAACCGGCATCTACTAAAGGGTGCATGTTCCAGCTTAATGAAGATAGCCGTTTACAGTTCTTCCCAATGGCTTCAAGGGCTCGAGTCCCAATTTGACAACAGTAGCTCAAGTCTAAAGAAGTTACTGTAGAAAACCTTCCAGCTACTTGTTCTACTATGGAATCACTGATTTCGCTTCTCCGCAGAATCAAACTTTGAAGGGATCCAGCACTAACAACCCCAAAGACAAAATGAACCGAAAAAACATAAGTTGAATAATATTGCAGTGTTAAAATGTCTATTAAAGTAATGAAACAAGTTTATCAAAGTAAATTGCACATATTCCTCAGGAGTAACATCCATGAACGGCAACTGATCAACCAGAACTCACCCAGCCTACAGATTAACGTCTCCGTAATGCATACACAACTCAACTCGATTCCAAGCCACAGGGCTCCAGATCCTACATTGCATCTGAGGCTAGTACAGATCGACAGCCTAGTGCGCATTGCGCATTTCATACCAGGTTCTAACAAGTATGTGAAAGTCATTCTACAAATAACATCTCTGCTATGCTAATCAACTTGGTAATGTGCAAAAAAACGCCCTGTCTTGTTCAAAAACTACACAGACAGGTGAAAATGCCTTTCCTTATCCACTTTACTTCTAGTCCCACAACCCGATGAACCCCTACCAGGCGTTTAATAAAGCAAAATTGAGGTTCACCAGAAAAGCACAAATTGATTAGCAAACTCGCTTTCATTAATCCCTCAGAATAAAAATCACTAAATAAGCACAACGATTCGCAACACATGTGTACGTTGCGGAATTAAAAGCACGGCTGGGTAGGCCGCAACCTAATAGCCACACAGTCTGCAACCAGAGACCCTCACCCCAAAGTCATAAATTTGAGCCATAGGATTGGTAAGTGGCATTGGTGGATAAGAGACGTTATCATCATACTTTCCCAAATGTGAATGCTTCAAAATTCACAAAGCCCCAATCTAAGACACACACCAATGGTCCCAAATCAAAACTTCCATAATTCCCCCTAACAAATCATTAATTCATTGGTCCCTGATCCTACTTAAGTACTTGCACCTAGCTACATTAATGCATCGGTCCCGAAATCATACCTAACCTACTAATTTTTGGTAACACAAAATGTTTGGGGGGAATAACATTCAGAATTACTTACACCATCTGAATCAGGACATAACAGTAAACAGCAAACCACATTGTTGAGTAAGAGGGAAATCGAAAATCTTACTTCTCCGCGATGAAAGCGAAAATCTGATCGTTATTGACACGGGAAACACTCAATTTTCGAAGCGATCCACAGCTTCGAGGAATAAGCAATCGGAGCATACGCTCGACCAGCTCCGGTTGGCAGATTGTAGTATACTCATCAATGTCTATATCTTGCCAACAATAAGGACCCTGAGCTGCTTTTCCCCATGTCTTACAAACTCTAGGAATTACTGTTATAATGTCTTCCAAACTTAATTTCTTGAATATTAGCCCCAATGCATCTGGTATCATCTCATCCCATTGTCTATACTCACTTTCTTCTTTTTCTCCCATATAATTTTCCCTTCAAAAATTAACCAAATCACTCAATAACTTGTAACTTACACCACTAAAATACTAAAGTTCCACTCTTTTTCAAGTCCAACAAAATTAAAAACATTGCAATCAAACTTGACAATTTTTTACAGCATTTTTTCACTAGAAAGATGTGAAAAGATCGCAACTTTACAATCTAAACAAAAAATGGGTGAGATAGTGAGATCCTCATGATAATTACAGATAAACCCAACATGCAAAATATCACCAATTTAAATCCAGAAAAAAAAAATTGTGAGCTAAAACATCACATTAGAGTATTAGACATCAATTTGAATGATTTTCAACTTACCCAAAAACCAAATTAGTGAAATAATTAGATCAAGCAAAGAAAAATACAGAAAACAACCCAAAATGAGAAATGCACAATAAAAGCTAAAAACTTGTGAAAGAAGATTAAGAACAGAATTAAGTAATTTGTGTTGAAGGGGGATAAGTATAACTAACTAACTTACCAAATTAGATAGAAGTTCTCAAGTAGTATTTGTTTCTTGAAAGATTCAAACTTTTCCCCCGGACATGAAGAGAGTACTCCGAATTATCCGCTAGAAAAGAACAGGAGAGAGAAAAGAGAGAGAGAGAGAGAGAGAGTGAGTTGGGGAAGTGAAGTGAGAAAAAGAGAGAAACTTATCTAATACGATACGATTACTACTACGGACTGAGTACTTGTACAAAGAACAAAGAATTCGAGTAAAAGTGAGTATAAACAAAAGGCTCACAAACCACCGACAAGAAAGTAGTATCTCAAAAAAGGTTTTAATCAACAAATGACCCCACCTCACTCACTCACTCACTTACTCCCAAATTTTGCTGAATTACAAGGGTTGAAAATAATTTCACTGTGTTTTAGGTGGATTTACATTTACACTTATTAATTACTGGTTCATTCAAGGTTAAATTTTTTGTGTAAATTTATAGCCCATTGAAAATTAGGAGTTGATGAATGAACAGAGTTTATTGTGTGAACCCATTGAAATTAATTAATGGAGACATAAGCCAAATCCAAATGCCTAATTTGATCTATAGCATGTGTCATGTGTGTATTTATTGATAAGAAAGTTAGCTTCATTTGATAAGATGAAATCTGATGTTTCGTGTTAAATTTAGATGTTTCAATGCGTAAAGTTATCTAAGTAAGATATAATTTAATTTGTTTTTCTGTACAAAATCTATATACGGTTATAGATGACGATTGATATTAACTGAACTCTAATCATTTTGGGAATAAGGCTCGGTTGTTGTATCCAAAATCTATGATGAGATATTTCATTATAAGATGGGCTAAGTGTTTACGCTAATACAATTGTACGTACACCTATTAAAAGAAGGAAAACTACTTCAATTGGGAAATTTTTAAGGATGTTAATTGACCGATTAAACAGAAGATAAGGGAGGGCTACTTTAAATCTTTGACAAATCTACATTCACTTATTACATTTTCTTTCACAATCAATGTGTGGGGTTGAAGAAGCCAAGAAGGCTAAGACGACACATCCAATCGGCCATTAATTACCAAACAAAATGGACATTTTTAACTGCGGTGCTGTAAACTATAGTAAAGACTACGAGATGAGATAAGATGCAATTTATTTTTTTTACAGCAGATCGAGGTAAAACTTGATTTATTGCAAAGGTGGAGACACGCAACATGTCAAATCTTACGTAATGTTTTTAATCTCGCACGTCAAAGGTGGGAGTAAGTAGGTAAAAGGAGAAAATTGAGGTAGCTTTGGAAATATCCACTTTTTGGTACGATTTTCTGCACTACATTTTGATCACTTTTTTTTGGTTACACATTTTGATCACTTTAGTCAAAAGAAGGAATATTTATTACAGGAGAATTAGGGGCGGGGAGCTGTGCGTGGTTTTTTTTTTTCTTTTTTTTTTTTTTTTTTTTTTTGAGGTAAGCTGTGCGTGGTTTATTGATCTATTACAAGTGGAAAATGAGATGCACAGTGAATCATGGAGCTACTCTACCGGTGGTGATTTTACATTCGCTATGTTGATTTTTACACTCTTTATATTGTCATGTGACTATGTGAGGCAAAATTTCTAATACTCATGTCATATGAAGGACTCACTGAAGGAGTGTATGTCTACTGGTTGTAATACACTATCTGGTATTGTTCATCCTGTTTTTGAAACTACGATTAGAGAAGTTTAGAGTATTAGACTATGTAAATGCTTCACCTTCTATATATTCATATGAGCATTCATTCATGATTCATATAGAGGTTGCGTGACTGTTATATACGGAATAGTTTTTGCTCCGTGATCAAATGTCGATGTTAATATATGACCAGCTTCCCTCTTAGACTCTTTTAGTTTATCTATGATCTATTGGTCATTGTTGATTCATGGTCGTTCTTTTTGCTACGTCAAAAAGTATATTGCAAAATTACTTTCAACAAATCTCGATATTCGACTAATTTGAGGCCATGAATTGATAGAGGGACGTAAGAATATATATTTAATTAAAGGGTCAATTCACAAATTAATTCTGTGCTTGGAGTCTTGGACTATGACTTTTTGGGGTATATGCTCGTATGTGCCCTTAGTTTTGTGCTTTGGAAAAAATGTGGTGTGTTAAATGAGCCATCGAACATAAAAAATATGCAGGGCATAGATTCCCAAATCTTATGGCTTGCTTTGTAAGCTTCGTTGCACTGTGTAGCATCTGGAGACTTATTTGGCTGCACTGCAACACTGCACGTTTAGACAGTTTCAGGAACAATAAATTTTGATGTAAAATGTTTTGTGTTTTTTCTCTTCAGCCAGCTATACCAAGTTAGCAACATCCCCTTAGTTCTCGAATTTGTTTTTATGTTGATGCATACAGTAATAAACACGTTTGGCTGTAGCCATGTAGGGCACTAGCACAAATACAGTGGTAATCAGTTGATCACTGATCAGGGGTAAAAAGATTTATGTCCAAATAAGTTTATTTATGTGCGACGGTGATTAATAGGAGTACTAAACAAGGTACATCAGGTGGCCTAATCTTTCTAATGCAATTTGATAAAACATACCATAAAATAATATGACATAAATAATTATATTGAATTGAATTAAGGTTACGGGTGAACCTCTATTTATACATGAGGTAACTTATGTTAAGATGTCGACTAAATCTAGAAGATACTAGAACCATACCGAGATAATAGGCCTACCATAACCCTACCACATTGTTATGATAAAAATCACAGTATTTCAGCTCTCGCAAAGAGAACTACTAAAATTACACTCTTGAGTGATAGAAATGTGAAAATCACCTCCCTAGAATGGCGCATACAGCAACCATATGATTAAGTAACGATTCCGAAAATGTTCAGGAACAGGTCAGGTGATAAGGGGAGAAGGAATAATACCCAAATGAGAAACAAACATGGAAGTGGGACAACACCTGCGTACTGCTTTTTACCACTATTTTCACGTACTACCAATTTTGTTTTCGAGATCCAAGAGTTATTTGCATGCCTCTCCCACCATTTCTGGAGATATTCTTCTTCACTCTATTGTCCATGGGTTCAGTGACGGAGCTCTATCAATATGGGCCCCAGTTTAATCACTTTTTCGGTCATTTTTGTTTTAACTTGTGTTGTATGATGATAGAGTAAGTTGGTAATTTGGACCATATAAGAAAGCTGAGTTAACGTATGAGGTTGAATTGGTTACATTTTCCACACTATCGATTTCTCAACTTGAGGGATTGTTGTCTTATTTTACGGCTTCCTGTTAGAGTTAATACTTATCGATATAAATATGGTCGATAACAAGTTTTGTGTCGTTTGTCCTTGTAGTCGTGGTCACTTATTTACGAATCTTTTTCGACAATATAGTCATAATTTTTAATTTTTTTTGCTGAGAGTTGAGACGACCCATAAAAGTTATATTTGAAGATGGTTTGGCCCAACGGGCTGTCCAAATTGAAGTGTTAGTCCAAGTCTGTTTACTAGGCCCTTTTCTGACATGAACAATTCACACATGATGAAGAGCCCATTACATGGAAGTTTTAGGGATCCATACTTTTTGAGATGTGACAGAAGCAATTAAAGCCCACGGACTTTGATTCACTAGTCCAAGTTCATTCATTATTAACATCATCACAATGATTTGATTGTTCATACTACTACATCCTAATTCCTACATCACCCCATACATGTATGATTCAACTTATAAAAACGAATTATTTGGATTCTATTCAATTTTTAGATTGCAAGTCAATAATGGAGGGAGTAACAGTTTACATCTGATATTTATGAGTGGATTGAAAATCCTCCCTACCTTTGGCCCAATTGTTTAGTCTTAAGAACATCTAACCAGATTGAAACACGTAGGGAGTCTTAGAATTAATCCCGAGTTAAATGAGCCAGGTCCCGGCTTATTACCAAACCGTTGGTTAATTAAGTGTATTGTTCATCAACTAATCATGAAGTCATCAACGGAAGCGTACTCAGTACTCTTCTACTGGGGCATGCATCTAGCCAAAACCGCACCAAATCGGACCAAAATGTGCAAAGAATGTTGACCGATGAGGTTAAAGTTAAGACAAAAATATCCAACTTTTGACAGATTGAATCAGTTATGATTATTTACTTAAAATTTTCTATATCGTTACAACAAAAAAGTTATATTATTAATAACTTACGTGTCCGAGATTGAATGGAATGGTAAGCTCGTGACATTATTGCACTTTTCTACTTATTGAAATACTACTACTTCAAGCCCCAGGTTTAAATAGCACGGTAATAATTAGACACAAAATGTTACTCTTATGTACGTACAAATCCTTCATTTAGACATGGAATAGAATTTACCAAGAGTTGTACAATTTTTAACCAAAATACAAAGAATGAAATCAATAATAATAGTACAACGTTTCTTGCATAAAACTTGAGGTTCAAGACTCAAGAGAGGTTTAAATTTCTTGCACACAAATCTTCCTGGACCAACAACGAGCCCAAAGCGCTAGAAAGAGCTCATCATGGGAGCGTTTTGCATGAAGAACTTTTTGGGTCCCAAATAGCCGGAAGCAAGTATTTTCTTCCACGTGTCCCATAGGCATTGAAACTTGCCTTTGTAGACGGGTCAAGTAATAGGTTACCCGGATAACCCGGGAAAGAACCCGACCCGAACAAACCAGTACAAGCTGATACAGCTTCTAAGGACCCGTCAGCAGGGCCTTGGTAATATCCATTATCAAACGGGTTAGTCACCGCCCCAGCTAACACCGTTGCCAAATTGATGATCATACCGTCGACTCCAACATCGCCATTCGGGGCAACAAGTGGCGGTGATTGCGGGCCGTAAACGGGCTCATGGAAGGGCCAAGCACATTCACCCGGGCATTGCATTTCCGGGTTACCCACCCATGCATAAGGAACTCGGATCTTTTTATGCTTACCCGCCAAATCAACCCCATGTGACCCGCACGTGTTCATGCAAAAATCACTAGTTGCCACATCAGCAGCCGTCAAAACGACGTTTATAGCGTTTTTATGTGGAAGTCTAGACGCCAAAACGACGAGTTTTGATGGACTTAAATATTTCCCAAGGGAGTAACGGTCGTCAAAGGCTTGCTTCCCTAGAGCAACGTTGCACGGTCCTCCCTTATACCTCCCTGTAATCTCCCACCATGATGAAACGGACGGTTGAGATGTATGAACCTTGGAGCTCAACGAGTCGACAAAGTCGACGATTATGGACCGTTGGTTCGGGGTGAATTTCCCGTACCATACGAGATTAACGGTGAGATTACCCTTGAGTAGGGGGCCGTTATGGTACGTAAGAATCATAGGCTGCGGTTGCACAAGAAAAAGCTTGCGCGGCAATCTAGCTGAGCATGGCATTACTATTAAGCACGATAATATTAGTGCTATGTACAAAATATTGTACGTCGAATAATTACCCATGTTAATAAATTTTTGTCACCAAAATGTTTATTTAGAAAATGTCAAATTTTAAAATGTAATAAGAAGTATTAATAGATTTGATTATATGAATGTATGATTATTAATCTATAAGTGGGATGTATAGAAGAAGAGATATGTTTGTGATGTTGTTGTTGATAATGAGAAGGAAGAGAGGGGGAGTATATATATGAGGAAATGGGGGTGACATAGTCCTTATATTGAGTGGCTTTGATTAGTATATTCAGACTATAGTATAATTATTGTGTTGATGGATATCATAAAAAAGACAAAGGGAACGTACCAAAAGAAGGTGATGATGTATGTGGAACTTTGACACCATGGACTATAAAATATATATTGACATGATGAGGTTTGAATTTGATGATTTTGATCGTTTAGCTTTATCTTGATTTGATAAGAGTGAAGGCCATTAATTAGAATTGTCTCTTTTTTTTTCTTTTTTTTTTTTACAAAGGTTTAGCATAATTAGATTTGTCTTCACTAGAGGTTATGTAGCTCATGTTATAAAAAATAAATTAAAAAGCGGGTCAAGTTAAACTGTACTTTGAGAATACATGATACTTTTACTGTACGCAATAGCAGAAGTCAGAAGACGGAAATTTCTTTAGACAATAAAAATGGTATTATCAAGTCGACGGTCGGTTATGTAAGATTAAAAAGGCGAGTGGAAATCTATGTCCATTCTCAAAGAGTATTATAATTGGTTATTGTACTTGGCTTGTGAATTGTGACGACTTATACTCCCTTCAACTTTTATTGCTTATGTTTTGTATGAATTCCTCTTGTATATCTAAGTAACTAAGCTTAGTGGTATTATTAAGTTAAAGAACAATATTATTCCACTAGGATTTTGTTTTGAATAGATAAACAGAGGATCGGAGAGAACAAACAAGAAGAGAAAAAAGAAAAGCAAGTGAGGAAGAGCCAAAGGAGTGGAGAGAATTGACAGGCTGTGGAGTGGAGTTGGTCTTGGATGAACTCTTCGCTTTATTCCGCTTTTGGACGGCAAAAATACGGCCGAGTGATTTATCAAACATTTATGTAAGGCGGTTCCTAGGGATGGAATTGGGGCCTCCCCTTGTTTTATACCACCCCTCTTTTGATGTTTACTTAGCTTCCTGAGCACTCATCACCTGTTTTCTTTTATCGATTCGCTAATTTATTGTTTAGGTGAAAAACAAACATAAATTACAATATAAAAAATTTCACCAAATTATAGACTTTGGATTGTTTATATCATATTGTAGTAAATTTCGAACCTTCAAGTGTGTGGCAAAAAAGCATGTATTATCTGTTTATTTGCAATTGTTTGTCCATTTTAGTGAAAATATCTAGGTATTCTGGCGCAAACACTACATTTTTCTATGTAAAGTTATATTGTACACTATAAGCGAATTTGCTTTTATTGTGGATTTAATGAAGCACTTATCAAAGACAATACTAAATCGATATAAGTGGTAAGGAGTTTCAAAATTATTATTCATAATTATGTTTGTATACAATGCTTGACAACCCATGCCATGCATGCGGCCAGGCATAAGTCATGACATAATCTTTGCAAAGTAAATGTGGAAAATTGGATGTGTTGGTGACTTCTAGCTATAAAGTTGAGAATTACATTAATACATGCGGCACAAAACTTGGCTGGTTCGCTTAATGTTAACAAAGTATTGTGTAGTGGTTCATTTTTTATGTTGTTTATGTTTAAGTGAGATTAGGTTTAGGCTTTTGTTGGTCGCAAATATGGAGACTTAGTGCTACTCCAATCATTTTCAAAGGTTTATAATCATATCAATTGAATGTGGCACCAAACAATAAAACAATAACAGACGCAATCTCTTACCATTTCCAATTTTCTCATAAGATCCTAATTGTCAAAGATATGTTTGAGTCTTAGCTTCCCTGCCATTTATATGTTTTAAGTCAAATATAATTTATGCGTTTTTTTCCAATTGGTATTAGTAGCAAAATAGATAAGATCGAGACAACGAGCTCTTAGAATGAACTTGCAGAATGTCTGCCATACTGGATTTGTTTTTGCGTATTTTAGCAGATTTAATCAGTATTGCAAATTTGTAATGTAATGGATGTTATCAGATTAGTGATGAGTTATACACATTATTAACAAAAAAAAAATACATGAAGATGTATCAAAGTGAAACAAATCAAACAAATTTGATGGATAGTTTGTGTTTCGAAACAAATCGAACAAATTAGATAAACATAGTTAAATCAGACGTAACAGAGAAACTCACTTATGCACACACTTATTATTATGAGCCGCTAGTACTTTCCCGCTGATAATTCCGAGCTCTTAATAATACATGAGAACCATTTTAATTAGTACTCCTCATTAACGCTTATAATATTGCTCGTATAATATAATCAAGTGTTCATAAAAGACGATATAATTAGTAGATAAGGATTGTTAACGAAGCACAAGACTTTGAGATAATCGGTCCGCAATTAATGTCATCCAGCTGCATCTAAGCTATAACGAACTATAGGAAAAGCAGCAAAAAGCATGACACACATCACAATCTCATCTTATTACATTAATAAAAACATTATTAGTACCACCAAATTGTGCGACTAATGTTGGTGTACTAGCCATGGAGTGCTAACTAAAATGGGACCTCACATTTAATTAAATTAAAGTTAGACAAGTCTAGGCATTTAGCAACGATTGATTGTTACGTTCAAGTACATTGGATAAGATATAAGTTTTCGTTGGTCCACTCCTAAGCTTAATTTCGCACTAGTTGCGAGAGTAATCTCACGTAATTAACCGATTAACAAATTTCGCCTTTTGTTTTATGACCAGCAACAATTGATCAACTAGAGAGATTATGCATTAAGAACAACTTCTCAAAGTTATACTTCAGGCCAGCGGTCCCTTTTATGAATGATTATGAGTCTACTTGTTTGTTTATCGATGAATCGGGTGACAAACATCGAAAGTTAATTAATCTTTCTAAGAGATATCTCAAGTTCGGATGAATCTCTGTTTCCGCACGTCACAATTAGTCGAATCGAATCCTTATAAAAAACTAGATATGTGAATATCCAAATCCCTTTCCGATCAGTAGCCTGACTGCCTACTTGCCGAGTGTGCAATCAAAACTTTTTTTTTGTTTTTTGTGTTGAAATGTAAGTAATTGAATAGATGGATAAAAAAGTTTTACACAATCAGGAGCTAGCAAACTCCTCAAAACAACAACAACATGACAATTAGTTTACAAAGCTGCATTCAGCTACAATTTTGGACATTATAACATATTGATGCTTTGGAGCCAAACCCTGTCCTTCTGTTTTAGGTTCTGAGCTGTCATCCTCACCCTATGCTTCAGTTCATCCAAAATCTTCTTGATCATTGTATCTGGTGACCCTGGAACAAGCTCAATTCTGCATTTGTTTCTTTCTAGCCACAAATGATACATCAGGTCACAAATTAAGGCCCCTGTCACCTGTTTCCTAATTCTCGAGCCAAACCTCTTCTGAATACACCATTTTACTGGTTCCATGCCAGGTAGCTTTATACCTGTCTTCCTCCACAAACAATCCAAACATTTATGACTATAGGCACATCTGAAGAAAAGGTGCTCATGTGTCTCAGGTTCCCCCTGACATAAGAAGCACTTATCTTCGTCACATATGCCTAATCTCTTCAGCTTCTCTTTCACTTGGAGCCTCTCCTTGACAGTTAACCAGGTGATGAAACTCTATCTAGGAATAGTAAACCTACTCCACACAATCTTGTCCCAATGCACCTTATTACCTTCACCTTGGAGCCATTTATAACCCTTTGCTACCTTGTATTCTGCATTTTGCCAGTCAGAGCAGTATTCCTTGAACATTTCCTTCACTTTGCACATCTTTTTCCAGTACCAAGTGGAATCCACAGGTGGTATGTAATCCCCCATGAAGTTCCTTTCAGGTGCACACAATGAATCCACTTGATCCACAGTGAGTCATCTTTTGTATATATCCAAGCCACATATTTACCTATGCAGGCTAAATTCCAACTGAATATGTCATCTAAGCCTAGCCCACATTCCTCCTTAGGTTTACACACACTTTCCCAAGCAACCATAGGAACCCTTATCATCTGATCACTTCCGTCCCACAAGAAACTCCTGCAAATGCTAGCTACTTTCTTTAAGACAGTTTTTGGTAATACAAAAATCCTTGCCCAATATCCATGGAGTTTCTGCAGCACTGCTTTGATCAAAGTAAGCCTACCTGCATAAGATAATTTCCTGGCTCCAAGGCTTCTTATTCTTTAATTTTCACTATCTTTTCCGTCAATATGTTACAATCTAGCACTAAAAGTCTACCTGCAGTTATTCTAATCCCCAGATATTTAAAGGGGAGAGATCCCTCCTTACATCCAGAGATTTCCAGAATTTCCTCTCTAATATGACAATTGACTCCAGCAAAATAAATGTCTGACTTAGTTGGGCTCATACATAAGCCTAAAGCTTTAGAAAATGTAGAGAAAGCTCTAAGAATGAGCAGGACAGAATTCACCTCACCCTTGCAGAAGAGAAGAAGATCATCAGCAAAACAGAGGTGTGTAAGATTCATTCTTCCACAGTGTGGATGAAATCTGAACTCTTTTTTCCTTCCTACCACATCCAAAATTCTTGTCAGGTACTCCATACATATAGTAAAGAGTAGGGGGGACAAGGGGTCACCCTGTCTAAGACCTCTCTTCCCATTGAAGAATCCAAATTGTGAGCCATTCAGAGCTTAAGTATAGGAGGGAGTGCTCAGGCATTCCATAATCAGATCAATGATCTTCTGAGGGAAATTAAGAGCACCCATCATCCCTTTAACAAACCTCCACTCCACAGTGTCATAAGCCTTCCTTAAATCGATTTTCATCAAGCATCTTGATGATATGGCTCTCCTATTATACTTTCTAACCAAATCTTGGCAAATCATGATATTCTCTACTATGTCTCTATTTTTGACAAACGCACCCTGATTTGCACTGATTAACTCAGGTAAACACTCTCCTATCACGTTACAAAGGAGTTTTGCAATACATTTATATATTGTATTGCAGCAGGCAATGGGCTGCAATGGGCCTAAACTCCATAACAGTAGAAGGGTGGCTAACCTTAGGTATCAGAGTCAAAATGGTGTTATTGACTTGTTTCAACATCCTCCCATTGTCAAAAAAATCCATAATAGCTGCACACACTTCCTCTCCTACTATATGCCAAGCATCTTTGTAGAATTGGCTAGTGTAGCCATCTGGACCTGGGCTTTTATCCCCCGGAATGTCAAACATAGTCTTCCTGATCTCCTCTTTTGTGACAGGCCTAACCATCCTCTTTGCCATTTCTGCATTGATTATATTCCCCTTCCTGACTGTAGGCAAGTGAACGTCCACACATTCTGTGTCTCTACCTAAAAGCTGAGTATAAAACTCAAGGAACGCATCTTGGATTCCCTTTTCATCATTTTTCTCCACCCCATTAATATCTTTAATCTGGTAGATAGAGTTCTTAGATCTCCTGGCCTTGATAGAGCAATGGAAATAAGCAGTATTTGCATCACCCTCTTTAATAATCCAGGTGATTTTACTTTTCTGTCTAAGATAACTCACTTTTGCTTTGTGAAGAAACTTGTATTGCTCTGCCATCTGACTCTCTTGCTTCCTTAATTCAGCATTCCTAGGATCACTCTGCAAGTCTTGTTGAATTTTTATCAATTCAAGGTAGATTCTTGCTTCCTCTCGTTCTACATTTGACAAACTCCCTTTATTCAGCTCTCTGAGATGTCTCTTGAGCATTTTCAGCTTCTTTGCCACTCTGAACATAGGAGATCCACTTATCCGAATATTCCAACTCTCTCCCACTATCTTCTCAAACTCCTGACATTTGCTCCACATATTAAAGTACTTAAAACTCTTAACTCCCATTATCTTCACATTTTGTACATTAATAATGCATGGACTGTGATCATACAGTCCTTCAGGGAGAAAAAGAGCTCTACTATCAGGGTATAAGAGCAGCCAGTCAGCATTGCATAGGGCTCTGTCAATCTTGCTGAAGATTCTCTTCTCATTCTTCTGTTTGTTATTCCATGTGAATAAACAACCTTGACTAGCTAGATCATTTAATCCACACTTTTGCAAACAGCATTGAAAGTCTCTGATTTCCGCATGAGTCACTGGGGCACCAATCCTTTCGGAAGTATGTAACACATTATTGAAATCTCCTCCAACAATCCAAGCTCCACTATTATTGCTGCTTATTTGCTCTAAATCTCTCCAAAGTTCATGTCTATCCTTTGCATCATTCATACCATAGACAAAGGTAAAACAGAACTTTTTATTCATACCAATCTGAGTAGCCTCACCATGAATAAGCTGGCTCGTCACCATCATAATTTGCACAGCAAATTTATTTGGCTCCCACATAACCCAGATTCTACCTCCATGATGTCTATTATTCTTAGTAACTAAGCTCCACCCATTACAGAAACTCAAGTGAATCCTAGAGCTAGATTTCACTTTTGTTTCTAGAAGCCCAAATAGCCCAACTATTCTGGGCAGATAATCATCCAAGCGACCAAGCCCAATGTTGTCATGGTTTAAAGTACTCTAGGCCCATGGAGTAATATTGGGAGTCCCAAGCCCAAATAATTTTGATTTTTTCGGCCCACAACAAGGATATTAATAGCTCCACTAAGGCCCTGTGCGATTCAACTTATTCAACAGTGTTTTCAAATCAGATCAGATTTATTCAAATCAAATCAAATCAGATCAGCTTTATTCAAATCAAATCAAATCAGATCAGAATTATCCAAATAACATTCAATGAATGTAGTCTATTTTTAGTTATTAATTCGTCTAGTTGCCGTTAATTTATCAGTTAATTCAGTTCAGATCAAATCAAATCAAATTTGTTCAAATCAAATCAAATCAGATCAGTTCAAATCAAATCAAATCAAATCAGATCAGAAAAATGCAGTCCAATCGCACAGGGCCTAAGAGTATTTAACTATTTTTGATTGCTGATCTCTACTGTTTTTATCTACGAGTCCGCACTACAAATTACAATAGACTTTGCGTTGCATTATTTAGCACTATTATTTTGTCGAAATTTTCCTAAATTCAACTACTATCAAATAAAGTTATACAAAAATTTTCGATAGTTTTGAAACTCGGGGCGGGCGATGGGCGATGGCTTAGGTAGACCACCCTTAATTTCACCAGTACTAAAAGTTGGTCGTACAAGCTAGATAATCGACATTGAATAGAGTCAAGTTAGAAGTGCATAGAGCGCGGCAAAGGTCTCATATTTGTGAATTCAATTAATCAATTTCCATTCAACTCTGTGCTCGGACTGCTCGCTGCTTAGTTGTGGAATGCTAAACTTATACATGTGCTAAAACACCGAAAACGGCGACTAGCCGAGCTAATGATAGTCGACAAAATTATAGACAAAAAAATAAGTAGCGTCTAGAATAAGTAAGAATGATGATATGTACGTATGTAGGTATATATGGTGCCGTTGTTAATGCAAGATGTTGGAGCGTATTTAACGATTTAAATTATTGCATCATCATCTTCGACTCTTCCTTTGGCATTTCTTGTCGGAAGTCGAGGAACAGCTTGATACCGGTGGCGCAACAAGCTTCACCCGGCGGCACGCACGTGTATGTCAATGTTTCTGCGCCACGGCTGTATGCTCTTCAAGGTCAATGGTTAACACCATTTAATTAATAGTGCACCATTATTCGATCAACAGATAACTCATAAATTAATTAATTATTTTCTATCATTCCGTCGCAAATGTGCAACAAGTTCCGCTGGCATTTTGGTTGTCCGGAAGTTATAGCTACATGCATGACTCAATTCGGACCCGGTTAATACTCAGATTCGACATAAATCGAAAATATAGCTAATTGAAATTGACCAAATTAAGATTAACTAAATTGGGTCGGAAGTTGGTACTTGACAACTCGGTTATGACTGGCTCGGAATTGGATTGATCGACCTGGCTTTGTCACCTCGTGATTTGATAATGTTTGAGTCATTTTTTATAATCTAAATATGGTTACACTCTTAATGATCCTAATAAAAAATGATGCTCCGGAAGACAAAAAATTTCAATTTAAAAGGGATCGGATTTCATAATATTGTTGACATCGTTCAACTCAAATTGACCCCTACATGAAATAAACCATGACACACGATGACTCGACGATAACTTTAACTTTTAATAATAATGATAATTCAGAACGATTCAGGTTTAACTTGAATTGATAGCTAGATTTAACTATTAATTTTACTACACTATCAAAACTTTACTACTCACACAAATAATTTTACTGCATAATTTTTTCATCACAAATTAATTTTACTACTCCAATCTCAATTTTACTACTATTAACTTAATTTTACATTGTAGACAAATTAATAATTGTGTCTACACTGTAACCTTTAGCAATATGCATGCCAAATAACTCTACCAAAGTCGAATAATATTGACCAAATAAGGGTTGAAATGATGCGATTCAATATATAAGCTTTATAACGATTCAATAATCCCAAAATTGGTATTAGTAATTCATTCAATCGACTCTTCCCACCTGATTGCGAATTCTAACACTAGTACAGGTGGCCTTTTTTTTTTTTTTTTTATATATATATATATATATATCATTCTCATCCAACTTGTTCATTAAATTCTACCACTAGCGTGAAAGTGATAGTACCATTCCAAGATTATCAACACGGTCTTATTTAATTGAGCTTAATTAGTTCATCCCTACCTTGCATAAAGCTTATCCAACACGGTGTTATTTAAGTTGGGTTGCATCTTGCATTCACTTAGTTGTACACTCCTAAGAGTCCTAACTCCTAGCTAGTAGCTAGTATTAGCATCATTACTTAAGAGCCTGTTTGACCAAATTTTTCAAAATCTGTTTCTATTTTTCATAATCAGTTTCTTTAAAAACTGTTTTTTGAAAAAATGATGAGTGTTTGGTTCAACATTCTACAAAAGCACTTTCATTTGTTACTGTAATCTTTTTTATCTTTTTGTCAAATTAAAAATATCTCACAAAAGAAGTATTTTTAGAGAAATAGAAACAGAAACACCAATTTGGTGCTTCTGCTTTTGGGGGTCAATATTTAGAAAAGTGCTTTTATTAAATAGTTTAGAACTTCTAAAAAACTTTATATTTGGCCAAGTTTATAATTTTTGGGAGTAAAAACACTTTGAAAAATTAGGCCAAACACATACTAAGTCATACTCTTCCTTTGACTTTTGTATTCATTTAAACAATCAATTAATTAGCTTTGCATGGGTGGATTTGGACTCTTCCTTGCAATTTCCTAGCTCCTAAAACCCACCTATATATACACTCATATACTCCTCTCATTCACTTCATCCCTCAACATTCTCATACTACTACATTACTACTACACAATTCCCTCTTCTAACTTCTCCATGGCATCTTCAAATTCAATTCTCTGTATTGCCCTTTTCCTTACTCTTTTAAGTTCCTCATTGGCGGCGAGGCGTCTCGCTGACACCACCCAACCCATGGCCTTCCAGTACCACAAAGGAGCCCTACTTAGTGGCAAAATCACCACAAACATCATTTGGTACGGTCATTTCAAACCTGCACAACGTACCATAATATCTGATTTCATCACTTCCGTGACACCATCCTCCAAACACCAAACCAAACCTTCTGTTGCCACGTGGTGGAATTCCATTGGCAAATATCATCGACTTGCCAATCCCAATGCACAAACCTCACTCGGCCTCTCCTTAGCCAACCAAGTAGTCGACGAGTCCTACTCATTAGGAAAGTCCCTCACTAACAAGCACCTCGCCGAGCTGGCAGCCAAGGGCGGTCAACAAGTCAACTCAATTAACATAGTCTTGACCGCATCTGACGTGGCGGTCGAAGGGTTTTGCAGGAGCAGATGTGGGACCCACGGGTCATCCTACATTTCCAAAAATGCCCATCACAAGTCAGCCTACATTTGGGTAGGCAACTCTGAAACTCAATGCCCGGGTCAATGTGCATGGCCATTCCACCAGCCCATTTACGCCCCACAAGGCCCACCATTGGTTGCACCTAACAACGACGTGGGCTTGGACGGTATGGTCATAAACTTGGCTAGCCTGCTGGCCGGAACCGTGACGAACCCGTATGGAAACGGGTACTTCCAGGGTCCGAAAGAAGCTCCACTTGAGGCTGCATCCGCTTGCCCGGGAATTTACGCGAAAGGGGCGTATCCGGGTTACGCCGGTAACCTGTTGGTTGACCGGACGACCGGTGCGAGCTATAATGCTAATGGAATCAATAAGAGAAAGTATTTGCTTCCTGCTTTATATGATCCTACAACATCATCTTGCTCGACTCTGGTGTGACAAGTTCTTACTTTTGTATATACAGTGTAAAACACGCTTTGTATGATGTGCAATCTAGAAAAACAGATGTATATTGAGATTTTTTAATTAAGTTCATATTAGTTATTGAAAACGATGATCATATAACCTTGTGTCTAATACTTTGCTTGTTGACGCATCTTATAATATGGACGCTGCCAATGGTCTAATGTATAGACAATATTTATTCCTCAATATTTAGATTGTGGTACAATTGAGGAAGTGGTAGTAAAGTCAAATGAGAGTTAGTAAAATTGAATTGTGATAGGAAAATGAATTGGTAGTAAACATTATGCCGGCGGGAGTTCATGCTAATAATGTTGTAGTAAATTTGAGACGATTATCAATTGTAGTGGAGCTTAATGAAATCAAATTGCAATGAAAAAAGACGTAGTGAAATAGAATTAAAATGGTGGATCGACCATTACATACGTCTTTATGCATGTTCTCAATGAAAAAAGACGTACGTAGTGAAATAGAATTAAAATGGTGGATTGAACATTACATACGTCTTTATATATGCATGTCCTCACTTGTTTGCTCCGTAACACTCCCCCATAACCGTTATACACAGCATTTTGGTGCAACACTTGTAAATGACAAGTAGATAGTTTGATACTGGCCGGTCAGGTTCGAACACACGGATTTTTATGTCACCTGTATATTGATTAAAGATTGGTAATCAATAATAAGTTCATAACCTTTTGACGACAACTAAGGTGATCGACAAAATTTGCCTAATTGATATACAACAACAACATACATACATTACACCAGTGTCTAAGGCTATAGTCATAAAATGGGGTAACGAAAGGTATATACTCCGATCCTTCACCTTCTTCGAGTCTACGATGGATGACGTACAATAATTGGGTGGAAGGTGGAAGCAAAGAGGAGAGACAGAGTATGTCTTACTGTGTGGCGCAGTTAATAATGCAAGGTGTTGGGATTGACTTTGGATCGAAACCCACTCGTGCGGGATTAGTACATACACTCGGAAGGTTCGTCAGGGTCAATGGATAAGCTCTCACTAAGTGACTGTTCATCAATTCATGTATGTGCATAATTGCAAATGAATGGGCCGAGAGTTGGTGTATTATTATTGCTAGTAGTAGCCTCCTCTAATAATAATCAATTCTACATCAATCAATTTTTTCAAGTAATTTATTTTGAAGACACCCTACATGAAATATTTCAGAGACCAATTCCAAATTGTGGAACTTCATTGGAATATTAGCCTCTTACTCGTATTATTTTCTGATGCGTGGCATTTTTTACGACACTTGAAAGAGAAAGCTTTGATTTTAAGATCATGGTCACAACTCACGACTAAAATGCGTTGGAGTAGTTCAAGCTCGCTTAATAACCAACTAAGATTAAAGAAATTTAACGAGTTAATTTAACCTATATGCATGTACTCTATCTTGCAGAAAGATAATGGGTTTCCCTTCTGATTTCATCGATTTTTTCTTTGGCATTATGCTGCCTTAGCTTTGTATGTATGGACTATGAAGTACAGTCTTATTCGCTTATTTTTCTACGACTTTTAAGATAAATCTCGGATATATAGTTTCTTATGTATATAGACCTATAAAATCATGCCCTCCGAATCTCTAAGGATATAAATTGTGTGGAAGTGGGGGTGACAAAGTGTCTTAGTTGGTGGCGCAGTTAATGCAAGGTGTTGGGATCGGAGACTTGGCTCCTCCGCAGACTAAGCATTGTGCATAACTGCATATACGAGTGCAGCTTCCTTTGTACGCTTTGTCGGAAGCTGAGGAGCAGGCCAACAGCTTAACACTGTACTAGAGTAGTGGTGGCACAACAACCTTGACTTTTGATCACACGTGGTGCACAAAACCCACTCGTGCGGCTCTACATGCACTGATGAGAAGGTTCGTCATGGTCAATGCATGCATGGATAAGTTCGATCTGATATATCACTCAGTCAGTGTCATGTGCTTAATTGCTACCAAATGGCTCGGGCCGGGGGAGTTGAGATATTATTGCCCTAGTAGACTAAGATTAGTATTAGCCTCCTTTATAATTAATGGCCGATTTGACATCAAATTATTAGGCCAATTATTTGTATTTTGAATTGAATAATATGAAGTCAAAATACTCGAACTTTGCTTTAATTTGCCTGATTTAATTTGGTTGCGAGGTTTGAATTAGCCTTTCTTTGTCGTTCTTGCTTGGTGTCATCTTGTAAGACACTCATCACTAAATTCTGAAATCTATACAGTTTGTACTCTTTGAATGACATTGGTCTAAATCGACTAATCGAGCTACACTTGAATATCAAACCAAAACATTAAAGATGCAAAAGAACTTTATAAATGTCATATATCTTCATTTTAACAGGCTCAGGGGTATTCATAATAACTAGTGTGAAATGAGGATTAAAATTGGCCTAGCGGTTAGGAACTCAACCTGACTGGGGGCTGTCTCGGGTTCAAATCCCCATACCCCCCCAATCCCCGCAGCATTAGTTGCTCCTTTGTACCCAAAAAAAAAAATAACTAGTGTGAAATGAAACAGGTTTAGCATCCAAACTTCAGTTTCACTAGACTTGAAATCGTAAGTCGAGTCACGCTAAGCGATCAAAGCACAAGAAGTAGTGCTATCTACTAAGCTCGCCCTCAGACTCTTATATTAAAATGTTCAGCAATTTTTAAGGTAAGATAAATTTACGTACGTCAAAATTAAATAAAAATATAAAATCTTGTAAACAATAGTACACTCAAGGAGTCTCCACTGTCCCAAATGTAGCGGCCACATATACAGAATAAGTCGTTAACAAATGAAAATAACAGGTCGAATAATGTACAAAGGATCCAAATTGCATGCATTCAATCCGTGAGGTCAGCCGCCTCCGTACCAATAGCTACACATTCTTCTCTTTTTACTGGCAGTCTGGCACCTGTCATACCTTGATTTAGACGCTTCCTTAGCTGCACGCCTGCACTCATGCTGGCCTTCTCTTTTCTACTCACATATTCACTCGCTTCCAACTTGTGTTCATTCAATTTTAACTACGCGCACTGTACAGTGACATCTGCCTCATATTTTAAATTTTTAACAACACGGTTTTATCCAATTCAGGTTGCCACTGCATGCTTACCCACTAGTTAGCTTAGATATTACTAACACATTTTGCGTAACTTATACTCTTCTCTTCACTTTTTAATACTTCCTTGATTATTGCTCTAAATTGTGTATCCTAGCACCTTCCTTTGCTTTAGACCACCACTATATATATACACTAGCCTCCACATTTCATTCACTTCATCCCACAACATTCTCATAACTTCTACATTTCTTTCTTGGTTGTATATCTCTCCCTAATAGTTTCCATGGCATCTTCAAACACGATTCTAGGCTTGGCTTTATTTTTAAGCCTCTGTAGTTTTACATTGGCGGCAAGACGCCTCGCTGACACCACCGAACCCATGGCCTTCCAGTACCACAAAGGTCCACTACTTAGTGGTAAAATGACTACCAATCTCATTTGGTACGGACATTTTAGCCCTGCACAACGTACCATAATATCGGACTTCATCACTTCTATATCACCCTCCAAAAGAGAAATTCAACCATCCGTCGCCACGTGGTGGAACTCCGTTGGCAAGTATCATCGCCTCGCCAATCCCAAGGCCAAAACCTCACTCGCTCTCTCCTTGGGCAACCAAGTTATAGACGAGTCCTACACACTAGGGAAGTCCCTCACTAGCAAGCACCTTGTTGAGCTAGCTTCCAAGGGCGGTCAAGACATCAACACAATCAACATAGTCTTGACTGCATCGGACGTGGCAGTTGAAGGATTTTGCAGGAGCAGGTGTGGGACCCACGGGTCATCCTACGTTACCAAAAATGCCCCTCAAAAGTCAGCCTACATTTGGGTTGGCAACTCTGAGACTCAATGCCCTGGTCAATGTGCCTGGCCGTTCCACCAGCCCATTTACGGCCCACAAGGCCCACCATTGGTTGCACCCAACAACGACGTGGGCTTGGACGGTATGGTCATAAACTTGGCTAGCCTGTTGGCTGGAACCGTAACCAACCCGTATGGCAACGGGTACTTCCAGGGTCCCAAGGAAGCTCCACTTGAAGCTGCATCCGCTTGCCCGGGAATTTACGCGAAAGGGGCGTACCCGGGTTACGCTGGTAACCTGCTGGTAGACCGGACCACCGGTGCGAGCTACAATGCTAATGGAATTAACAAAAGAAAGTATTTGGTGCCGGCTTTATATGATCCTACAACATCATCTTGCTCGACTCTGGTTTGAACACTACTATATGTGATTAGAAGCTATATAAACGTGGATATCAACGAAGTTTTGCAACATGTACAGATAGTCAGATACGTACTATAGAACTTAGAGCTACTTTACGTTACTACTTTGTAAAATTAAATTGTTAATCGAGTTTGTATAATTTGTTGATTTTATTATTGTATTTGAAATAAATCAAGTTTGGTGTTTAATCATTTGTCGGAACAATATGACTAGCAGCAGGTAGCGACATTACGAGTTTACGACACTACAAATCAACGAAATATAATTTTAGTGCCTATATCTTTCAATGCAAGTTAACTTACTACCGTTAATAACTCAATTTGACATATTTCACGTCGTTATTAGACAACTTACTCTACGAACTCACACGAAATGTAACCAGTAAAAGAACCTAAACCGTAGGGTCAAATTGTCTTTGAAACTAATTGATTTTGATCGCTAGTAATTTAACCACGTAACATTCTCTTTGTGAATAAGCAGAGGACTCAACATTCATGCCTAATTAACCATCATCTTTGCGAAGTGAGTAAACTCTGTGAGTTGGCCATGGAATAATTATTTACAAGTGAGAATGGTCAATGCAGCTAATTAAACATTGAACTCTCTAAGTCCATGTATTTCTATCTGCTACATCCCAATTCCCATCAAGAAAACTCCACGTACATGTTTCGTGTACTTATCGAATCATGATTTCGAGGTTTTCTATCATAATCATAGTGATCATGATTAAAATTGTGAAGGACCATCAAAAAGAAAAGTCTGAATTGATGATTGAGTCACACGCTCTAAAGCCAATACCATTTTGAGTTTAAGGCGTGAATACGGCACATATTTCCCTATACCCCGTGCTCTGAGTCGAGGGTAATTACCGGGATTTGAACACGGACCCTCAAGCTTATTGAAACTAAAATTATTGGTACCTACTACCTAGCACAAGTCTTTCCCTTCAAAAAAAATTACAATGAATGTAATCCTTGACACAAATGAAGGTATCTAATACACTAATATATTTAACCATGCATGCTTGAAATCCTCTTGGATTAGCACCGTGCGTGGACAAATACGGGACTTATATCTAGACTAGATAATCTAGTTACAACTGACTACAAATTTCGTTCTATTACTCGGACGCAAATCCTCCTTTTACCTAACTAATACTCCGTAATACGTATACGAATTTCTGATTACACAAACTATTACGTCTAATTAATATCAAACCAGTCCAAATCTTCGAACTACACCACCTAATACAAATCCACATTACTCACAAGTTGTGACTCATGACTCAAAGGCTCCTTCACTAGTCACTACCTTGGTCAAATAGGACCTGCTCACATAACAAGTGATTTAGGTAGACCCCTAATATAATCTCCTTGACTACTTAACCCATGCATTGCATGCACACATAGTATTAGTTTGACTCCAAGCTGCTGCAAGCCTGGCATTCTTACATTCCAGTGAAACATGATGACATCTTTACCAGATTCTTACTTACCCATTTAGCGGCTCTCAACTTGCACTACTACAGTACTACTAGCTAACATTTTAAAATCCCCTTTGTGTCCCCTGCTCAATATACACACGCTTGTACTTAATATCACCAAATATCTATGTGACTCATTATTTCACTAAAAGTCATACGTCTGCATAACGCTCACTTTTTGGCCTTTTCCTCACTTCTTCCTCCCACTTTCCTTTCACTACTACCCCTCCTACAAAAATGTGTACTATATATACATCCCATATCCTCTCTTATTTCTCATCATATTCTCAACTTACAAATCACTCTTAGTACTTCTTAACATATTTACACCACCAAAACAACCAAACAAACAAACAAAAGAGCTAATTAAATCGATTTCGAAATGGCGTCTATTTTCACGTCGAAGGACACACTATTGTGTCTTGCCCTTCTATGTCTTGTGATTAATTGTACCGTTGCGGCTAGGCCGATTAGTGACTCACCCCAATCTATGATGACATTCCAGTACCACAAAGGGCCTCTCCTTAGTGGCCGGGTATCGATTAATCTTATATGGTATGGTAAATTCAACCCGACTCAGAGAGCCATTGTCTCCGACTTTGTCACCTCCTTGTCATCTCCCCAACACAAAAGCGGCCAACCATCTGTGGCCGCGTGGTGGAGCTCCATCGGCAAATACTACCGCCTTGCCAATTCAAAAAACCCATCTTCACTCTCACTCAACCTAGGCAAACAAGTGACTGATGAAGCCTACACTCTAGGCAAAACCCTCACAAACAGCCGAATTAAAACCTTGGCTTCCAAAGGCCTACAACAACCCAATGCCATCAACATAGTCTTGACCGCGGCTGACGTGGTCGTAGACGGGTTCTGCAGTAGCCGGTGTGGCACCCACGGGTCCACACCAGTTACCAAAACAACCAAGACTACTTACATATGGGTTGGGAATTCACAGACCCAATGCCCAGGGCAATGTGCGTGGCCCTTCCACCAGCCCATCTACGGCCCACAAGGTCCGCCATTGGTTGCACCAAACAACGACGTGGGCGTGGACGGTATGATCATAAACATTGCTAGTCTGTTGGCCGGGACAGTGACCAACCCATACGGAAACGGGTACTTCCAAGGCCCAAAGGACGCACCACTCGAGGCTGCCTCGGCCTGTCCTGGGGTTTACGGCAAAGGAGCGTACCCTGGTTACGCAGGACAGCTTCTAACTGACGCTGCATCTGGTGCGAGCTATAATGCTAATGGGATCAACAGCAGGAAGTATCTGCTCCCTGCTCTGTTCGATCCCTCTACCTCATCCTGCTCAACACTAGTTTGAGATGTAGAAACCAGCTGCAATGTCAGGCCACAAGTGTGTATACATAGTAGAGTAATAGAGTATATAGAGATGTAACAAAGAATGCGAAGAAATGTAGCGTAAAGTATAAGTTCTTGTGTAAACTTTTTATGGTCCGTGTATATATCTATATAATACCTTTAATAGGCTAGCATCACCAGATGATGTGGCGAGATATGAAAGATTGTTAGGGGAAAAAAGCCAGGTCACTACTTATTTGTCAGCTCCCAAATTTTTCCTTCCACGTGATAAATCCTCTCGCATAATCTCAATTCGATTCCTCTCCCTCTGCAACCTGTCGCCTTCTCCACCCCATTAAACCTCTTCAACCTCTCGCCTTCCCCACCCCCTTAAACCTCTTCAAATTCAACTGTTCTCGATCGGTGCGTGAGTGAAGTATAAAATTGAGTTTCTTAATTAAACAGAGGAATTTGTTGGGTTTTAGCAGCAAATTGATGTCTCCTCGACCAATATCCCGAGGATCGTCACCCAATTTACTCCAGGTAATAATCTCTATTTTCATGCACTTCTTTTTGATTAAAACGAGGCTTAACTCATGAGCGATGTAATCCCATGGCCGTTCGCGTGGATTTTTTTAGTTTTGTGTTTATTTATTTGCGAATCTGGGAAGTTTGGGTGCGCATTTGTGCTAGAGTTTCAATGAATTTTGGAGTTTTTACGTCTTTCATTTTGTTCGAATAGGAGGACGGCGCCGGAGTTTGAGGAGGCGCACGATGGGGTTGCGGTCGGGGATGAGGGTAGAGGTGGTTGCGGTGGTTTACTATGGTGGCTGATTAATTTGCTGATGCAGGTATGCTTTTTCTCTGTCATTGAATCATTTATCTATTGACATTTTATTTGACAAGTGTTAGATTACGTCGCTCCAAACTCATCTATTGCATTTGATGTTGTCGCTTTACCATGATCTAAACTGATGAGATTGCTTTTACTACATATAGTTGCTAAGACATGCTGTCAAATAATGTGGTGAGTTACCGATACGAAGCCTGGTGTGTGATACAAATCAAAATTGATTTGATGGACCTTTTTGTTGTTGTTTGCTGTTCTAATTTGGTTTATACATTCAACCCAATTTAAAAAGGGAGCTTAAAGAGTGAAGATTTGTTGATCATGCTTTGTTTATTTCGTCCTCTCTAAGATTTCTTGGTCAATTTTCAGAATTTGTTTATAGGTTAAGTCGATTGATATTTGTTGTTTCTCACGTTCTGATTTCCGATTGTAGAGGATTTTGCAACCTGTGGTCTCTCGAAGAAGATTATCCAAGGCATGTTTTATGTTCTTATTCTCCGATACTCAATTGTGGGTGGTTGGTGATTAGTTTAAGATTTTTTTTTGATGCTGTGTTATTTCCTCTTCTCTTAATTTTAATCAATTGTTCGTGTTCAGTTTTCTTTGGGTTGTTTAATTAATGTGATTTGATGCGTAATGTTTGACTAAACTTCATTGATTGTTCCCATAACTTTTGATGTTTTCGTAATGTATTGTTTTGCGATTGCAGGTGAACTTTACAACAGTGTCACCCTCCGACAAGATTAATATCAAGGTGTGTCTTTTTCTCCTGCTAATGTTTAGTCTTTCGTATTTGTTAAAGATCATTGTCCACTGATTTGCTGTTAAAAAAAAAACAGTAGTGCTTATAAAATGTCATATGCATATTAGTATCTACCTTGGACAGTTAACTATGCTCAGATGTTAACTTGGCGACAGTGTTGTTGGGAACTACATTTAGCGGTTTGTATATTTGGAAATTGGAATGGCAGAATGTTACACTATATCTGTATGGTGTATTCATCACTGTAAGAACTACTACCAATTCATGTGAAATTATTGAGACTAAGGATTTAGGTTTTCTCGGACATGTTTGATTGATTCGAGTTGCTATACTGTTTGTTGTAATTTCGTCGAGTTGCTTTTTGGTTAGATCTTTTGTTGCAAATCGGTGCTTTTGCGGTATTGATGTCAATTGCTTGACAGTTTTTATTTTCCTTGCTATTCATTCCATATGACATTATTGGATCAAATAAATTAGGCATTGGTCTTCGAAGGGGGGGGGGGTTCTGGCTTTTTATGAATAAATTACAAACTCTTCTTGAGGGTTCTATTATTCATAATCTAGCAGCAAGTTCTTTCTGATTTGTGTATGCTACCTTTTTCGGATTGCTATGTTCTTTGGTCATCACGTATACGTATCTTTAATGGAGGAATTCGATTATTTAGTTATTTGATAAGATCAAGTGAAAATTCACAGTAGGGGCTTTATAGATCCGATTCTCTTTCTTTGGCCGAGCTTATGCTTTAATCGAAACTGATACCTTGCTTTATTATGTATATTTTTCATAAAGTTCATGATTGTAGTTACATTTGGTTTTTTTGATGGACTAATTTAGGTTATAGTCTGATTCACATTTTGAAACCAAGATCCAAATCAAGTTGGTTTTCATGCTTTTTAAAAGTTCTTACTGAGTTACACTTGCTCTTATTGTTGTGATTAATGGGTTATGTGAAAGTTTGATGATCATAATAGTGGGTTAGGCAAGCACTTTTCTTGCTTTTGATTTATTAGTGATTTGGGTATGCAGTTGCACGAAAGACTTCCACTTAGCATCAAAACTAAAAGTCTAAAATTGACCAAGCTAATTGCATCAAATCAACAAAGAGACAGTAATGAGCTTAAATTAGAATGGGTTTTTACACTTAGCATTCCTAATGACATTAGACATCCTATATCTTATAAAGTCGCAGCTGAATCATTCTTTGTAAATTAAGTTCTTATTCTGTTCTACAGATTTCATCTTTATTAGAGGATAACAAAGCACTAGAGCGTCTTACAAAGTCGAAAGAAGCAGCATTGCTTGAAACTGAGAAAATTTTGAGGAGTGCCCTCAAGAGAGCTTTAATTGTTGAGGATATACATAATCAGAATATAGATTTGAAGAGACAGGTAGAAATCTGCCAGGAAGAGAACAGATTACTTGAAAAGACCAATCGCCAGAAGGTCTTAGATATTGGAAAGCCGAGTCAATCTGTTCAGGAACTTGAGGAAGCTGTTCTGACTGGTGGAGCTTCCGCTAATGTTGTTCGTGAGTACAAGCATCAAATCTCTGAGCTCAACAACAATAGAATTTGAAACAAAAACGTATTTGACTACTTGCTCCAGGTAAGCTCTTTTGGGTATTGTTACTCTTTGCTTTTAGTTTGTAACAATGCTTTTTTGTTGAGGCAATAAGGTTTAATGTGCACACAACTAATTTATTACAGTTATCACAAAGACCAGAAAGGCTTTAAAGTATTAAAGGTAGTGTTATATATGCTGGAAGTTCTTTTAGATGACATCATTTGCCAAATTTTCAAGTTAATGGCTTGGAAACGTAGTTTGTATTAACTTAACATTCATAAGTGGTTTTCGTACCCGGTTGATTGATTGTAAGTACCCATTCTTCTTTTGGTCTTGGAGTTATAGAGACTAAATCTGTCACATGCAGATATGTGTGTCACACTAAACTGAATTATATGACCATTGTTAATAAGTTAAACATAGACTTGAGCAATGGGTAATGACCTTTTGAGAGAAATTCAATCTCAAGACATTACTGTCACCTTCGAGTACTCGAGCATTAGAGCAGTAACCTTGGAGACAATTAGTAGCTGTCCCGAAACTAATATGTCGTAGTAGTTTCTAGCTAAGTGAAGCAATAGAAGTTCTACGATACTCATCTATCTACTGATTATTAAGACGTGATTTGATGTCTAGAAATGACCAATTAATTAGGAGTTCATATTTAGTGGTTACTGAGCTACTACCCTTATATTCGTGTTTCTGTAGATAGTTGCCTTTCTCTTGGAATAAGTTATGCAATGGAAAGTGTTGGCAATGTTGTCCCTCTGGATGTTGTTTGGGACCCGGCATCTATGGGTGGTATGTAGTTGTGCTAAAGCTTTGAAGTCTTTACCATTATGTTTGGATTCTTTGCAAGTTTGCAAAAGAAAAACTTTGTTATAGTTTGGATCATCTGACTTCATTCTATTCTTTGTTATCATATTAATGAATGTGCTTGATATACAGGGATGCAGTTGTCCCAACAACCACATTGATTTTAGGGGCAAGTCTACTTCGCGGTACCTAACCTGGAGTATGCCACGATGTACGGTACCATAGATAGAACAACGTTTTTCCAGGCTTGAAGGAATAATATACTCCGTATGTATTAGGCTTAGGAATAGTGTTTGGCATTGTAATAGTCTGAGACATAATTTTATCCTGATTGGCATTCAAATAGTCAAGGTACAGTTCACTTCGGGCCGCTTGTGCGATGTTCTATTATTTCAGTTTGTAGCTCAAGTAAGCCATGCTTACAAATTTTCTTACGGTTATCAGAATTGTGATAGTATTAACTATTAAGTGATTGAAGGAAATGACTTTAATGGTTTCACCTTACGGAAAACATTAGTCTTTGGGTATCATATGGAACTAAAAAGTTCAAAAATGATCATGTGATTATCTGAATTGTAAATCAGACAAATACATTGATGAAGTTACCGTTTAGAGTGCTGAACCAATTATACGTACTCCGGTGGTAGAATGATCTCATTCTGTTATGATAAGTTTTTTTTATTGTATATATAATCATGTCTTACAAATAACTACAACTTTAGACCTAAAAAGTTGCCCTAATACAGTCCCGTGATTTCTTCATGGATAGCCTTATTGGTTTGTGTTCCAATGCCATATTGTGATAATGTGATCACAGGAACATGTACCTCAGCGGGTGTTGAATGTACTGCGTATGATTTAGCATAGAGTAGAACATCCAATGTCATATTGTCATATACCTAGCTAGGAAAAATTCGAGAAATCAAATTCTTCAGCTGTTTCATAGATAGCTTTTTTTTGTTGTGTTTAGATGTCATGTTGTGATCACAGGAACATGGAACATGTAACTGAGTGAGTGTTGAATGTATGATTTAGCATGGAGAAGGATGTCATGCCTCAAATTATGATAGCTTACGGGTCTGTGATTGGATTTTTTTTCTTTTTACTAAATCGTATATGAGAAATTGATGATACTCGAGTTTGAGTGGCCCGCATATCGGGCCTGCTATTTGTACCCTAAGCCCGGCCCGAACCCGGGCCACCCCATGATCACCTCTATGCAGTTCTAAATTATTTGTTGGACTAAACAAAGTCCAATTTCAACATATGGATATACTAACTATTTGCCTTCACTTTGATTTCCGTATACCGTAATAGAATAATGTTCATTCGAATTGTATACATAGCTAAATGTAGTTCAGCAACCACATTCGACTTTGGATATCATTTCGTAAGCTAACGGATCCACTGTTAAATGCCCTGAGTTTGTTTATATCGAATAGTGAAAACATGTGTTAAACAATAATATTATTTCGTAAGCTAACGGATCCACTGTTAAATGCCCTGAGTTTGTTTATATCGAATAGTGAAAACATGTGTTAAACAATAATATCATTTCGTAAGCTAACGGATCCTAATTTCGTAAACAATAATATCATTTCGTAAGCTACACATGCTCCTAATTTCATTATGTGAGAGTTGCTTTATGTATCCAAGTTTATGGAGATATTAGAGATCACGTAAGAGGATAGGTGCTTTTTCAATACCTGAGATTGAAATGAGCTGCTATTAGAAAACAAATTCACGTTCTTATCTTTTTTCATAATTTTATGATGGTTTTTCGAAAAAATTTCGTATAACGTCCCGTGAATTCACGGGTTCAAAAACTACATCTGATCAAAGAGGTAGTTTTTTCGGTCTCAAAACTAGAGTGCAAACAATGTTCAAGGTAGATCATGTGTCGAGGTGGTAGTCATACGGCGGAGAGATGCCCTCTCCAAGATTAAACTTTGTACTTTGTTCTTAGCATATCAGATGATGCAATTATTGATTCATATTAAAGTGTCAAGCTATGGGGTAGCCATGCCCCTAACGTTGTCCCTGCATTTCATGAGTTTACAGTGATATGTATGAGTACAGCGAGATCGAGTTTCCTACTCTATCGATCTCATTTCCACTTTGATCTAGGAAAAGTATGAAAGTATAAATTTAGGCGGTACATTTTGCACTATTTTGCATTTACGATCGCTGAGAACTGAAAATTTATTAGGACATCTTGAAGTTTATTTGCAATTATAACAAGTTAGCTAAATACTTTGCATGGTTGCATTCGTTTGTGCTATACATGAAATAATCTCATAAAGTCGTAACTTATACGGAGTACTGTTCAAGCACTCGAAAGGCCCAAAATGGATAACTACTTAAAATTTGACATCTCCCTAGAAAGCATAACGGATGGGGATTCACATAGACGACTTCAACCAGCAACATGATTAGCATGTATGGTAACATAGTTGAGCCTGATTTCTTCAAGAGAAAAATTCCATGGGGCCTGTTTGCGTTCGTACATACGAGTAGCAAACAATGACAGCAAAATAAGGGAAAAAATACACACGAGATGAGAAGTTATACATCCAAAGGAAATATGCATAACAAAACTAAACCATAAACTTAAAAAATGAAGCCAATAACAATTTTCATGTGACCAGGCCCGTGATTGTCACGGGCGCAAAAACTAGTTATATTAATTAATAGGCAAAACATTTAGTGTAAATTTTTGCGTCCACATCATCGATGATGTCATTTGCTGATGTCATCGCCACCTCATCATTGTCAGATAATAGATTCTTAAAAAATGAGACCATAAAGGTTTGAACCTGTGACTTCAGTGTTATATTATAACACTTCAACCACTAAGCCAATTGATTTTATTGATTCTTTCATGAACACAATTTTAAATAAAGGCCATAAATGCCTGATATTTCGTCGGAATAAAAAAAGCAAAGATTTCGGTCAATAATTGTACTACCATATATTCTACAGTAAGTTATTTGGTAACAAAATTTGATCATTTCTTCATTTTGACCGAAATTGCAAAAACATATATAATTAGTTAATATTCCATTTATATCAAATTAGAGAATAATAATTTCTTTTGTGGAACAAAAAATTAGAGAATAATCTTTATTGTCTTATATTAAGGGTCAAATTGGGTCTACGGGTCATGTAAGATTTGACAAGTGTATAAAAGATAACTTAAATTAAACATACGAGAGTCAATAGCGGTCATGTGTAATAAAAGGTGGTTTCATGGCACATAAAGCGCGCCAAATAAATGAAAATAAAATATGGGAGTCAAAACGGGTGTGAGTCAATATGGTCATGCGTCATAAAAAACAGGTTCATGATATAAAATGGTGTCAGATAGTCAGATACAACTAACTTAGCTTTTAATGGGCATCAAACAGAGTGAGTCAATACCAATCATGTGTAATAAGTGAGTTCATGACCCATAAAAGGGACAGATAAAGAAAACTAAACATATGACTATATGAGAGTTGAAACGAGTGCGAGTTAATACGAGCATTCTCTCATAAAAAAAATAAGCGCACCAAATAAATAAAAATAAACATATGGGAGTCACAACGGGTGTGAGTCAATATGTGTCATGCCGCATCTCATAAAAAGCGGGTTCATGATATAAAATGGTGTCAGATACAACTAATTTGTTTTTTTACGAGCATCAAAACAGATGCGAGTCGGTAACAATCATGTGTAATAAAAAGTGGGTTCATGACCCATGAAAAACGAGTCAGATGGATAAAACTAAACATATGAGAGTTGAATCGGGTGCGGGTTAATACAAGTAATGTGTCATAAAAAAAATAGGCTCATGACACACAAAAGTGCGTTAGATAAACTAATCTTAACCAATCGTTTTTTCATGGAAGATTTGATTATTACGTACAGAGCGAGTAAGAAAGATTGGTTTATATATGTTACCAACTAGATAATAGGTCTAATTTTATGTACAGAAAGATTAATCGATTGCTACTTGCACCGTAATTTTTGATGGTTTTTTTTTTTTTTTGTGTTAATGCTCTTGAATTTACTCGGTAAATAATAGAGTTCGTAATCAAGATTTGACTATTGATCCATCTTTTAAAACTAATTTAAGGACAAATACAGTCGAGGTGAATATAATTATTTCCCATCCTGCATCGCTTCCTCTTCTAATTTTTTATTTACTAACATTTATAGTGAATACGCATAATTGACATGATTTGTTCCATTCAATGAAAGTTGCGCCGTAATTAATATTCCTTATATTAAATTCAAACAAAGTAAATCATAATATATTTGAATAAGAAAACAAATGTAAGTTAAGCGGGCGGCCCGTGCAATTTTGCACGGGTAAAAAGCTAGTTAGTACAGTAGTTTTTTTTTTCTCCAGAACTTGATTAGTATCAATTACAGTTATCTTACAGCCAAAGTGACAGCTCAATTCATTATGTTTACAATTGATCAATTTTCGACCAAGTTCCACGGCGTCCCACGTCAACAAATTACTAAACTATTTAACAACTTGAACGAATTGGAGAAACACTAATAAATATCAAAATTCAAATAGTCGACTACAAGTATCCGAAATGCTTGTGTTACGGCCTGGTTAAAGTTACAAGGGCAACTTACCTATCTAAGACAGAGTATGTACTAACAGTCTAACACAACTAAACTATATGCAGAATTGAAGGACTACTAAAACTAAAATGTCTATTAACAAAAATTCGGTTTCACAGATTCGAGTTAGGAGTCCAAAGTCCAAATACACATTTTTCATATAAAAAAAATTGAATACAATTTCATCACTTTAGCAAATCCAACTGTTAATTAAGCAAGCAAGGACCAATAAGTAGGGTAAATCTTTCTCAATAAAGGGTCTAGTTGGTTGATTAGATGACTCGTAATTCATATCTACATAGTACAAATGAGAAATTTGAGCTCGACAAATGAGTGTAATATGGAATTAATTATCTCAAAAGAAAGATAAAATTAATTTTCAGAAATATAAACGATCCAATTTAACTGAATTAATTGAAACATTGAAAATGAATTTTAAGTGGAGTAATAAGGCAAATCTGATACAAATGAGCATCAAACTCTCACAAACTCACATAATGAGTACTACGCCTCAGCGATTTCACCAGCTAAGCAAACGATGTTAGCAAGTCCAGAGCAAGATGGAATAGAATTATCCACGTCTCAAACCACCAAAAATCAAAAATAAAATCCAAAAAAAAGTAGAAACGGATATTAACAATATTACCCCGATACCTCAAAAACCGGCAATCTAAGTAGGGCCGAGTGTACTAAAACTTCCTTCCAGAACTTGGCGGCTAGAGAGTAGAGTAATTAAAACAGTGGGGTTGTTTGCCAAAAAGCTTAGTCACAATTCAAGCATAATATCCACGCTCCACATAAGTAATCTTCTAGTCTAGTCACACTGAAGCTGCAGCAAGGCTGGCAATATTCCCTTTCTCCCAAAGAGCACACCATATTTGACCTTTCCCTAAGATACAGCTAATAATTCTTCCACTCCCTACAAATGAAATTAGCATGCAATTTGCAAATGACCCTACAATTTTAAGCCCACTTACCCTACCAAAAGCCAAGGGTATACCTTAAGCAAATCAATTGAACACGTCTTCATTAATTGAGCACACTTTCATAGTCCACACAATTTGGAACTTTTAACATATTTTCTGTATATTACTAGCATAGTACTGTATACAGTAACGCTGACTGCATGGACCGTTTCTCTTCAGTGTGTTCTTTCCTCCCACTATCCTTCTTACTCTCCCTTTCCCCTGTCCTATATAAACCCTCTCTTCATTCATAATATCATATCATCTTCATTTACCTATAACATTCTAAGGCTTTATACACTCACTTGCATCCGAATTCACTTGAGTTTTGTTTTTGTCTTTCCTGAGTTTCGAAAATGGCATTTATCAGTTACGCTACCAAATGCTCAATCATCTCCCTTACTAGCCTTATTCTGTTAATCAGTTCTACATTAGCGGCTAGACAACTCTCCGAGTTGTCGAGCCAGCCAATGTCCTTCACATACCACAATGGACAGTTACTTACTGGTCAAATTTCCATAAACCTCATATGGTATGGCAAGTTCAACCCTACACAACAAGCTGTGGTTTCTGATTTCATTGCCTCCCTGTCATCAACTCGCCCTGAAAGCCAGCCATCGGTGGCTACATGGTGGAGTTCGATTGGGAAGTACTACCCCAACGCGAAACCTAAGAGTGTGAAATCAGCATTGTCATTGGGCAAGTTAGTCGTTGACCAAACTTACACCCTAGGCAAGTCACTAACCAGTCAGCAACTCGAGGTTTTGGCCGCAAAGGCCGGCACACAACAGCTCAATGCCATAAACATAGTCTTAACAGCAGCTGATGTAGCTGTCGAAGGATTCTGTGTGAGCCGGTGTGGGACTCATGGTTCCATGCCCGCTTCAGACAAGAAATCCAAGACTGCTTACATTTGGGTCGGTAACTCCGAGACCCAATGCCCCGGACAATGCGCCTGGCCATTCCACCAACCCATCTACGGACCACAGAGCCCACCCCTGGTTGCCCCCAACAACGATGTAGGCATGGACGGTATGGTCATCAACTTGGCTAGCCTATTGGCCGGAACTGTAACCAACCCTTTCGGAAATGGGTACTTCCAAGGCCCCAAGGATGCTCCTCTAGAGGCCTCCTCAGCGTGTCCAGGAATCTACGGGAAAGGGGCGTACCCGGGTTACGCCGGAGAGCTATTGGTGGACACTACAACCGGTGCTAGCTACAATGCTAATGGGATCAATGGCAGGAAGTATCTACTTCCTGCTTTGTATGATCCTACCACCTCATCTTGCTCAACACTTACATAAGAGGCTTCTCACACAAGACAAAACACTCCACAATTTTCATGTATATATAGCAATATATCATACTACTATATGAGAAGTTGTAGCTCTACACTAGTGTAATTCATTCATTGTATTATGTGTGCTAGAAGTTTTAACCAATTTTTGGACCTATATAATCAATAATACTTTTCAAATACTCAATTGCAAATCCATTTGATTCATCGAACAATCAAATATCCAGCTAAAGTTCCCTAATTTATTCACAATCTCAATCATCAATCCAATTAAAATTATTGATACAACAACAACAGCCAAGCCTTATTCCGAGAAAGATTTGGGGTCGGCTAACATGAATCGTCATCTGTAACGATTAAAATCGATACATGCAATTAATCAACCAGCTCTAATCTCTTCCCAAAACCTCAAAAGATTCAATCTTTAATTCATCATTGATCTCAACTCCAACAAAACAATCCGAATTTAAAACACCCAGATTTTCAAATTAATCAATTTAAAGGGTGCATCACATTAAACAGATTCAATTCAGAATCAACTAATAGGAACCACAAATTATATTATTAAAAAAATATCCTTGCAAATATTTGCAATTACATATCATCTAGAACAAAATAAGCTAAGAAGAACAACTACGTAATAATACAGTAAAAAGTTTGGAGTACCCGGAAAAAAAAAAAGGCAGGTAGAATTAAAGATCGAGGACAAGCTCTTCTTTTTGGAAGTAAGAAAGAAGGTAAGGGGTGACTCGAACCGCAGCAACAAAGGCAGCGAAGAGAACAGTGTTGGACCTGAGCTCTTTCATGGCTTTCTCTTTGCTTGGCTTCTTCCTGAAGAATCCTCCCAACGCCATTCTTTTTTGGTTTCGTCTTTATCTTCTTTTGTTGTTGTTCTTGACTTGTTGTTGTCTGAGAAGTGTCTCAAAACCCTTTGATAAACCCCTTAATTTGTGCTGTGACTTGTAAAGTTGTAAAAGTGTCAGATTGATGATCGAAGGTTGGCCTAGTGGATAGGAACTCAACTTGCCTGGGGGTTGTCCTGGGTTCAAATCCTCATACCCCCACCCCCCGCAGCAATAGCTGCTCCTTTGTACCAAAAAAATAAATCGTGTTGAGTAGTGGATTTATAATAACGTCTCGTGGAAAATTATGGGCTGTAACACAACTTGGGATTTGTAAGGGCCCGAGTCGGAAAAGCTGTTTGAAAAAATCGATTTTTAGAACCCGAACTTAAAATCTGAATTGACTTGGTCAAATTGTAGCGATTTCACCGTTCCAAAAAAAAAAAAAAAAAAAGATAATGATCATCTAATAGACCCCAAATAACAAAAAAATCGGAACAGTTCATGATATTATACTTTTGAGGGCGTAAAAAATGCCAATGAAATATATTGGTTTAGATTGGAAATTTGGAACGAATACGATATACAAAATTCTTAGAACTCTCCTAGTTTGAAACTTCGAGTTGTAGCTCATATGAGTATAGGAGTATGTATAGATCAAAATAATGATAGCCAAATCGGACTGCCCTAATAAAATTCGTATTGGTCATTACTATAGTTAACTATAAGATGTCAATTATGAAATGTGACAACAATATTGACATTCACTCTAGTCGAGTTGTTAATCACAAATCACAATTAGTTGTATTTTGTAGTACTAATGATTTTAGGGATGTCTATAGCAATGGCCTCTGGCAAAATACTTAACATCGTTGTTGACATTGTACACCGAGACACGAATTTTGATCAAATAATGGAGCAATATATTGATCATTGAATGTATACTTACATATAACAAGATTGATTAAACAAATGAATGAATATTGGTCAACTTCCTACAAACCCCATGCTTAATTCTTACAACTAATTAATTAACACTATACAACACTATTGAATCTTGTGTAAGAAGCTGCCTTAAACCAAGGTAGAACATGAAGAAGTAGAAGGATCAAACAATGCAGGAACTAGATATTTCCTTCCATTTACGCCATTAGCATTATAGCTAGCACCGGTCGATCGGTCTACCAAAAGGTCCCCCGCATAGCCCGGATACGCCCCTTTTGCGTAAACCCCGGGGCAGGCCGATGCGGCCTCGAGGGGAGCCTCTTTCGGACCCTGGTAGAACCCGTTTCCAAATGGGTTAGTCGCGGTCCCGGCCAACAGACTGGCCAAGTTCATCACAATGCCGTCCATACCAATATCATTGTTTGGTGCAACAAGTGGTGGGCTTTGTGGGCCGTAAATGGGCTGGTGAAAGGGCCATGCACATTGACCCGGACATTGAATTTCGGAGTTACCCACCCAAATGTAAGCGAACTTGTTACTCTTGCCACCTCTTAGGTGTGCAACTTTGTGGCTAGACGTGTAACCGTGTGTTCCACACCTGCTCATGCAGAATTTGTCGACCGCCACATCGGCCGAGGTTAACACGACGTTCACGGCGTTAGATTGGCCACCCCTCGCCGCGAGCCGTCGGATTTGGGGGCTAGTGAGTGACTTGCCTAAGGAGTAACGTTCGTCTAGTATTTGTGCACCCATTGTCAAAGAAAGTTTTGGTGACTTTTTCAAAGAGGTACTTAATTGGAAGTATTTTTGTGTACCCTTCCACCACGTGGCCACAGATGGTTGGGCTGATTTAGTAATCGGAGAATTTAGGGAGCTAACGAAGTCAACCACGATAGCTTTCTGTGAAGGGGTGAATTTTCCGTACCATATGAGGTTAACGGAAATTTTGCCGCTAAGGAGCGGGCCGTTATGGTATTGGAATAACATCTCATCCTGAGGCGATTCATTAGACAATGCCGTAACCAGCATTTGGTTACCTATTGCTAGGAAGACAAACAATTGAAGGAATGTAACAAGTGATTTTGCCATTTCTTAATTGGATCAAACCAATGAGTAATTAAGGGTGTGTTTGGATGATGTGACTTGTAAACAAGTAGTAGTAGAGAGTTAGAGAGTAGATTGATGAGTGAGTGATGAATGGATGAAGAAATGAGAGGTGGGAAAGAAGGTATTTATAGGGTCGTGTTTGGTTGGAAGAAGCTACGAGGAAAGAAAGCGAGTAAAAACTAAAAAGTGGAATGGGACAACAAGCAAAGGAATAGGAATAGAATAATGCCGCGTTTGGTTAAGAGCTAGCTGGGTGGTAGGGTAGGAAAGGGGAAAAGAGAGGTTACTTTATGTGGTAACCGTATTTTGGAGTGGATACAGCGGCGGACCAACTTATTAGTCAAAAATGGAAACCGTCAAGCTAAACCGTGATTACTGAGAAGAATAGGACAAAACCAGGGTGCTCTTCTTCATTTGTACAACAGAATTTCTAATTATATTAAATTATTGTCTAAACTCCTATAAATAATGTATGGATTTCTTATTATTGAACGAGAATAAGTTTGATTAGTGATGAGAGACGTGCATGTCCTCCATAATGTGGGAGCATTTTAAGAGGGAGCAGCTTGTTTTGTTAATGTGTTTGACTGTTTGGTATTAGGTACAAGAAGTCATAATCCATAAACCAGCAAATGAAACAGAGGCAACAGGTTAAGTTGGAGGATTCATTTTTAAAATAAGTTTCGCCTTTTCTTATAGTTTTCACTTTCCACGCCAGTTTTTCAACTAGTTCACTACATGGGTCATACTCGCCAGATACATGTGGTGTGAACTAGTTAATAATTGGCGCGGAATCATGAGTTGCGTAACTTGCGTTCTTATTTCTCCAATTACGTGCAAGTTTTATAACTTCCCATCATTTTTTCTACCAACTAAACATTCATTAGCTTGATGAGTCCTTTTTTTTTCCAGGTAGTCGTCCTGCTCCTAAAAAGAGAGCACTAGATAACCATATATAAGTCCTTACTAGCGTGACTTGCGTCGTGTCCTTAACTAGCTATTCGCCTCAACATATGACATATGGCGTGTTTTTGATTCAAATGATTACAGCACAAATTTAGTGAAGATTATTTGTTCACAAATGACGATGATTCTAATTCACTAATATTTCTTAGTATGAATGTAACTACATTTAGTTAATTTTCTATAAATTCATTGTTCCAAACATTGTAAAACTCTTTTTATTTTATGTTTTTTTACAGAGGCATTGTATAAACTCTTGTCACTTAAATATCGTTACTTTTGTTGTGAAGAACAAAATTTCAATATCTTACGTAACAATTGATCTATTCTTTTTTCAATTGCTGTGAAACATATAATGTGACACAAAATCACTGAATCGATGAGACGTAATATTAGATTACCATACCACAAATTGACAATACATATAGAAGACAAAATCTTAATGTTGTTTATTGCACATTTTTCACCCACTTTCTCGTTTCTTGCTCGGTCCTTATTACTTCCATTCAATTTTGTTATTTCTTGTGGAGTACATCATGTACTCTATGAAACTTCAGTATCACACTATTGGCCTTTGGTACCGTGGGCTTTATTATTTGAAATATTTTACTTTACTATTCCACATCAGCCCAACTACTCTACAAAGAATTAGGAATGCATATTTTTGTTGTGGAATTAGGAATTGGGAGCCCTCTCCTCACAGCTTCTCAAGGATTAGCACATTATAGCAGTGGAGACATAATAATAAAAATTTGAGCCAAAAAAAAAAAAGCAAAGAAAACAGAGAAATGCATCTTTTTGTTGTGGAGCAAACCAAAAAGTTTGCCAATTTTTTCATTATAATTATAATTCATATACGGAGTAATAATAATCCCATAAATACGAAACAAATGAATCAATGAATGTTTTTACCTAACTAATTAAGTACCCTTTACTAATCAATTAATGTAACACTAATAATCCATGTAACTTCATCATTACACCAAGGTAGAGCATGAGGATGTAGCCGGGTCATACAAAGCGGGTAACAAATACTTCTTCCCATTCACCCCATTCGCATTATAACTTGCCCCGGTTAATGTATCCAACAATAAATCACCCGCATAACCCGGGTACGCCCCTTTACCATACACACCCGGACAAGCGGATGCAACTTCAAGTGGAGCCTCTTTCGGACCCTGGTAGAACCCGTTTCCAAACGGGTTCGTTGCGGTTCCGGCTAATAAAGTGGCCAAGTTCATAATCATCCCATCGAGACCCACGTCAGCGTTGGGTGCACCAAGTGGTGGGCTTTGTGGGCCGTAGATGGGCTGGTGGAAGGGCCACGCGCATTGACCCGGGCATTGGATTTCGGAGTTTCCGACCCAAATGTAGGCGAATTTGTGGGGTCCCTTTCCGTTTGAGGAGTGGGTTCCACACCTACTAGAGCAGAATCCGGGGACCACCACATCGGATGCGGTCAACACTACGTTGATAGCGTTGGCTTGCTCGCCTTTCGAGGCGAGCTCGATTAGGTGCTTGTTGGTGAGGGATTTACCCAATGAGTATCGCGTCTCAATGACTTGTTTACCTAAGGTGAGCGAGAGGGCGGATGGTTTTTTGTTAGCAAGGTGGTAGTATTTGCCAATGGATTTCCACCACGTGGCGACTGATGGTTGGTGTTCGGATTTTGAAGTGGTGGATGACAAGGAAGTGACAAAATCTGCCACTATTCCTCTTTGGATTGGGGTGAATTTACCGTACCAAATGAGGTTAACGGTAATTTTACCGGATAAAAGTTGGCCCTTGTGGTATTGGAGGGTTGATGACGTGGATGGGTCGTCTACTATTGGCTGTTCCTCATGTAGCTTGGTTCTACCGGCCGAAGCGAGGTGGATGAGAGAGAAAATGATGAAAAAAATCGAGATTAATTTTTGAGCCATTGTAAAATCGTAATGTTCAAGTTTGATTGTTTGGGTTTAAGTGGGATTTTTCACAACTTTGTGTTTGTGTAAGTTGAGAGTTGGAGGAGTGAATGAATGAGTTGAGTGAGAAAGAAGTGAGGATGAGTGAGTATATATATAGGGAGAGATGTAATGGAGTAATGGACCGACCCAAGTGAAAGGGAAGGTGTGTAGGAAAAGACACAAAAGATATGCGACCTCGAATTTAATTTTTGTTTACTTTGTTACAAAAAGGCTGGGCTAGAAAACAAAAGTTTACAGCTTATTAGATACGCTTGGCTAGCTATGGGTTGGCAGCTAGAATCTCCAAAATGCCCTTGTAGTTTTTTTTTTTTTTTTTTTTTGATGAGGTATGAAAGACACCAATATGGTGCAGGTTAGGTAAAATGCCCTTGTAGTTGTGCACTACGCAAATGTTCGGTTCATGTTATATTTGCGTTCGTATTAGATAAGTCTCGAGTGGAAAAAATTTCACATTAATAAGCAAACTGTTCTATCCACGTATATAGTTCTTATCTCTATACTAATCTTGCTTAATTATATTTGTCCACATAACACTAATCCAATAAAATTTTAATGACGTGTTGTATTTCATTAGACTTTAAAAACGTTTCAAAAGACCAACAAATCAACAATACACTTGCGTCGTCTTACTATTTTGTACCGTGCATGTTCTCGAGTCAACTTTTGTTGGCTTTAATTACCATGTTAGTTAGATCATACTCGATTAGTCATAATCAGATCCAAAATCGATTCGACTCACCCGATTGCTAACACTAGAATCTAGATGTGTGGATTGTGAGGGGTAGGAAGGGAAGTGAGGAAGAGACAGGCTGGAGGCAGAGGGGTAAGTATAATTTGGAGAAGTGTGAGGAGTACAGTACAGTGCAACTGGCAAAGACGGTAGTAAGTTAGGGGAGCCAATCCTGCTGGCAATTTATCCATTTAAAGGTATATTAATGTGACGTGTAAGAGTGATGTGTCCATAACGCTATAAGTCTATAACTCTATAGGTGGGTATCCAAAGAAGAGAGCTGGAGCCACACGGCGCGCCCAAATTCTTGTGAAGATCTACGTACTGTATGATTTGGACCAACATCCAGCATTTTTACAGAAGTTTTTGGATCACGTTTACTCCATTTATTTCCTAACACTAATTCCACTTCTTTATTTTCTTGTCATTTGTTTCTGGTATTTAAACTTTATGATGTTATATTTTGAATGGTATGGAATTGAGAAACTTTTTAAGGCATCAACTTGATTATGATGACATTGACATTTGGTTTATGCCTAGTGAAATGAGTGGCGATAGTGCTAATCGATCTTACCTAAGTGTTACATTGTTGTTAATCAGGATTGTTCTATTATTATATCATATTTCTCTTCGCATATTATACTCGACTATAATAGCACAATGTTTCACGATATAAATTGCTCCGTAACATATATTATCGACCATTTTATATGTATCTGTACTAATATTGTGCAGGATATAGCATTTCTCGATCTGGCGTAATTGAATAACAGGATAAAATATTGACTGAACGATGGTTGGTCAAGATAGAGAATTATGAGCCTCTAGATGTACTTGGGTGAGGTACTGCACAGTGTCCGACGCATCGCCCAAGCCAGCTGGTTCATGCAAAGCACATGACAGCTGCGGGAGTGTGGTACTCCGTCCTCAGCATAAAACTCACGCATATATCCTGACTTTTGGGGGGAGGTCGGTTTGTAATTGTACCTCTTCTATATTTTTCTTCTTTAACGTCTTTATTTTATTACAGCTGTATCCTTACCAAAGGCTGCTCATTTTGTAGTGTACAGTGTACTCAATATAAACTGCCTGCCCTTGTACTTAAAATTGTGCCGTTATAGTCTTGCCGCCAACGAAAGTAGAAAAGAAAAGTAAAAGGCCATTGCACTTTAAAATTGTGACTAGCCTTAAATGTACTCTACTTACTAGTGCTTTTGTAGGCTTGATAATCTAAATTTTGTGAAATAATATGAAATATCGATTTGAATTTTGATTAACGCGTCATTTCAAACATTTGATATATTGGTCATCTAACGAAATACTAGTATCCGTTATAATCATCAATAAAAGTTCTAATCCAAAACACCCTGATTTTTAGTGTACATATACGTTATCTTTCGCGTTAATTTCATTTTGTTAATCAAAACCAGAATATAAGATCGAGATTTATATTTCACCCCTGTACATGTGGTTTAGGCTCTCATTCACCAACGTAAACTAAATGCAATGGTCCGTCTCGCCGAGGTTACGAGGTTATTTTACTTTAGCCCACAATTATACAACGGCAAATTCCCGTGGTGCCCCCGAACTATGTCAGAATGCTCGTGGTGCCCCTATGTTTGAAACTTGTACACTGTGGTGCCCCCGAACTTTGCACCTATAGGCACGTGGTGCCCCTAAGCCCTCTAATTAACTAACGCCGTTAACTTTCGGATGTTAAATGGTGATGTGGCACATAATTAATAAATTTAATTACATTTTTAATAATAACAAATGATTAAATGAAAAACATAAAAAAAAAAAAAAAAAACCCAATTTTGTTCTCTCACCTCACCTCCCCCACCGCCCCGCAGCCCCACCGCCGGCAACCCACACCACCTCCCCCCATCCCCGAAATCCCACCACTGAGCCGCATACGGCGGCGCGAGCCCAGTGGGGTGGCTCGTCAAGGTCGAAAACCGCCCTAAAAGGGCTGTTTTCGACCCCAGATCTGGTCGCCCTTTTCATTTGGGTCGAAAACAGCCCTCTTAGGGCGGTTTTCGACCTTGACGAGCCACCCCACTGGGCTCGCGCCGCCGTATGCGGCTCAGTGGTGGGATTTCGGGGATGGGGGGAGGTGGTGTGGGTTGCCGGCGGTGGGGCTGCGGGGCGGTGGGGGAGGTGAGGTGAGAGAACAAAATTGGGTTTTTTTTTTTTTTTTTTATGTTTTTCATTTAATCATTTGTTATTATTAAAAATGTAATTAAATTTATTAATTATGTGTCACATCACCATTTAACATCCGAAAGTTAACGGCGTTAGTGAATTAGAGGGCTTAGGGGCACCACGTGCCTATAGGTGCAAAGTTCGGGGGCACCACAGTGTACAAGTTTCAAACATAGGGGCACCACGAGCATTCTGACATAGTTCGGGGGCACCACATAAATTTGCCGATTATACAATGATCGAGCAGTAATTAATAATCCTATAGATCAATGTCTATCTCGCTAATTTTACCTTGGCACACAATTATACAATGATGGAGCAGTAATTAATTATCCTATCTGAAACCTTGAAGTGAGAGTACCCAATTAGAAGAGAGGGTTGGTAAAAAGCAATGAGTAAGTAGCAAGTTGTAACTAGTAACCAAACCGTCCAGCTGCAATGGCCTAAAACCCCGGTAAACTAAAACAACTTAAACAAAGATTAGTCAGTAGTACACCAATTAAGCGCATAACAGCTTGTTTAATTAGTTAATTAGTGTATAAGTACAGTGATTATCAGCTCCACTTGGTGAATTATAATTATGTTTACCTAGGGTACTTAAATTAGGTCTTCATAAGTCGAACTGCCATACTCTGCACATTTTGATTTATTTTGTTCGATGACAGAGGATCCAAGCTTATTGTCTAGGTAATTATTATTTAAGGTTAAATGGAATTCGAGGATTTACAGTTTAACTTGGGATTCGATAAGGTAATTAATGTAGTTATGGGTTAAGATAAGAGCTGCCAATTACTGCCAACAGCATAATGGCAGTCTTGTGTTTGCTACTCATGATAATAATTCAAATTTTTTGGGTACGTTAGATTGTACAGAGTTTATGACCATGTATCATTACATTTTGTGTGGTAACGAATCCGATGATTCTTCCTATAATAATCGTGCATTTGGGGAGAAAATATTACGAAATTTTAGCTGACGTCATAAAATGGTTTCTATTTTAAATCTCTCTTTTAGATAACAAGGAGAATCTAAATGTGGAGTTTGAGATTGAAAATCTGTTCACTTTCGTTATGAAACAATCAATTTAACCTAAAATGTCTAACATGATGGGAGACGCTCAAACTATCATGTTAATTGATCATTGCGTCAAATTAATGTTAACACAACTTTGCAAAGTAGCACCATTTGTCTACTCCTAAGCGAATAGTCCATGCTATATGTTCATATACTCCGTATATTACAGCTTATACAATTTGTACGGGTAAACAACGAGTTTTGTTCCTATTATAGCTCATATACAATCAAAATATGAAATAATAACGACAATTGGAAAATAAGAATTGAAAACATTTCTAGCTAGTGTTCCCTACTAACAAAACAATGCCTCAGAACCTTCCAAATTGAGTACAGAAGATAAGATAAAAGAGTGTTTGATAAAATTGAAAGCAAGAGAAATGAATGAGGCTGTCAAATTGTCAACATATGAAGAAGCATGCAGGGGAGGCACAAGTAAGGTGGCCAACGGCTCCATGATCCTCGGTGTTATCCTTTGGATATTGTTTCATTTTCATTAAACCTTTGAGCTGGCATGCTCCTCATAAATCTAAAGTTTATAGGCTACTTGGATAGTTAGATATTGTATGAGCTGAGCTTGCTAGAGTTGACTATGTAGGCTAACCTGCCCAATCTTTTGTGTTTTGACTTAACCCCTTCATTATTACTTGTCCTTACCTCCTCACTCGAAGCTTCATAAATCATATAGTCAAACATCTGAGACTATAGTGAGATTTGATCACTTGATACACATGCACACAAAGGCACTATGATGGACGTGATTGAGAATCAAACAATGGTTTAGTATCTTTCCGGACATTCCCTCGTTAGTGTTGTTTCACCGGTATAGCTTACTTGTTTGAAATCTGATACCTGATATCACGTAGTACTTGAGATAGACCTCGAAAACATTGAGAATATACAGCATATATATGATACCATGTGTTAAAAACAGTATCAAAAGTTTTGATCCTAAAATTGAAAGATGAAAATGGTTGGTTAGCTATCACAAGTTTAGCTAGGTTGATTTGATTTCATTCGAGAGTAAATAGTTATATAAGTATATCACTTAATCAGTGGCAAAACTTCTTAACTTTATTTTGTGACAAATTAAGTTATGAAGTGGAGTACTACACAATAATTACATGCTATAAATTAGGCAAATGTGTGTGAAACAAATTAAATAAGAATCGTTATCAAAGAGATGATGGGCGAAAAGAAACACGTAGAATTCGAATCACATTCATGAATCCTCCAAAGAGGCCGGCATGGTATGGTGCAATCGTTACGCAACTTCACATCGGAATGGCCGAATGCGGGGACCTAAATTCTGGGAATGGTGCCCATAATTTTCAAATGCATTGCATGTACTTTATCCAATCCACCAAATAGACCGGCCACTGTTATGGTCACTCCACCTCCAAAGTCACGTAACAAGCTAAGTGGTCCTAAATATTCGGGGAACCCTCAAATGAAAGTACTTCGAATTTTGTTAACATATTCGATCCAAATGGTAATAATAGTAGTAATCCATCAATTTATAAACATCTTTCGTGATCTATGGTCTTGTTTACCGCGTCCAATACATATACACCGTATACTTACACATCCAACCTCGGAAATTACATACTCCGTATGTAAAGCTAGTACGAGTACATTCCCAAAATTGCTCTTAGGTAGTTTTATCAACTTACATCAAAATAATTCCCAATTTCACTCCAGAGGCCCGCTTATCAATTAGAACAGATGTGATCAAGAACAAGAAAAAGTAGGTCAATGACCATAAACAACGGCCCAAAATTCGAAAAGCCTGCAACTATCATCTGGTACAACAATTTATCCAATTGCACAAGGCCCAAAGGTCTCATGGAGACATGGGCCAGAACCCAAGACAATCTGTATGATTAGTTTAGTAACCCAAATACCCAATAGTCGATATCCAGCCCATTGGCCATGACCTTTACACCGGCCCGTATTTACAGCCCACAAGGCCTTACCGGGACTAGTACCAATCTATTAAGAGCCTGTTTGGCCAAATTTTTCGAAATCTGTTTCTATTTTTCATAATTGGTTTCCTTAAAAACTGTTTTTTGAAAAAATGATGAGTGTTTGGTTCAACATTCTACAAAAGCACTTTCATTTGTTACCGTAATCTTTTTTATATTTTTGTCAATTAAAAATATCTCACAAAAGGAGTATTTTTAGAGAAATGGAAACAGAAACACCAATTTGGTGCTTCTGCTGTTGGGGGTTAATATTTAGAAAAGTGCTTTTATTAAATAGTTTAGAACTTCTAAAAAACACTATGTTTGGCCAAGTTTATAATTTTTAGGAGTAAAAACACTTTGAAAAACTAGGCCAAACACATACTAATTGCATAACCATTTTAGTTTTTTTCAACGGCAAATGCACGTGGTGTCCCTGAGTTTTGACGTTTTGCACATGGTGTCCCTGCTTTTTAAACTACTACTCTCTGGTGTCCCTCAGTTTTACACAACGCGACACGTGGTGTCCCTGGGTCTAACGGTGTTAACTAAGTTCCGTTAAGTGATGACGTGGACGTCATTAGTGGTTGGAGGGAAATAATTAGTGTTATTAATTATATTTTAATAAAAAATTATAATAAAAAAAACATAAAAAATAAAAATTCTCTAAAAATTCCGAAATTTTTAAAAAAAAAATCAAGATATTGAGTTTTCTAAAACTAATTTTGAATATTGATTTTTCGAATTTATTTTCCCCGAAATTATGTTATTGGTGAAAACCTTAATGCACGCGGTGTCCCTGAGTTCTACACTTTTGTGCACATGGTGTCCCCCAGTTTTACAATTTGTGTATGTGGAGTCCTTGAGTTTTGCAATTTAATGCAAATGGTGTCCCTGCTTTACATTGAATCCGTTTTTTTCGTGACATTATTGCTCCAATTTTGAAATTTCGGGCTATTATACATTTGGAATCTAATGTAAACATAAATCACAACTATGAAGCAATAATTTCACGAAAAACGGTTTCAATGTAAAGCAGGGACACCGTTTGCATTAAATTGGAAAAGTCAGGGACACCACATACACAAATTGTAAAACTGGGGGACACCATGTGCACAAAATGGTAGAACTCAGGGACACCTCGCGCATTGTGGTTTTCACCAATAAAATAATTTCGGGAAAAATAAATTCGAAAAATCAATATTCAAAATTATTTTTAGAAAACTCAATATCTGGATTTTTTTTAAAAATTTTTTGGAATTTTTTTGGATTTTTATTTTTTTATGTTTTTTTAATTATAATTTTTTATTAAAATATAATTAATAACACTAATTATTTCCTCTCCAACCACTAATGACGTCCACGTCATCACTTAACGGAACTTAGTTAACACAGTTAGACCCAGGGACACCACGTGCCGCGTTGTGTAAAACTGAGGGATACCAGAGAGTAGTAGCTTCAAAAGCAGGGACACCATGTGCAAAACGTCAAAACTCAGGGACACCACGTGCATTTGCCGTTTTTTCAAATGTGAATCTTTGTGGTGGGATACGCGAAAGAGACCATAAAAGTGGGACGTGTGATTCAAACTGATGTTTTCGTACATGAAAAATATGGAATAAGGCAACTAAATGAAAATCAAATGACGTTACCAATCTGATACATCTTGAAATCCTTTATCATGAAATCGAGTGTTTAACATATGAGACGATATTCATGAGACAACATTAGTACTGCAGTATGTACTCATTTTGATTCTCATATTATGCAAACTAAGTTTTCCCATGTTTTCCGATTCCGTTTAAACTGTCTCTTTATGCACCAGACCTACTCGATCGCCAATAACCAACCATTTCGGCCGATTATTGAGTTTGGTATACGTAGGTAAGCAATTAAGTAACGCTAATCAATGTATGAATGTCATGTACTCTGCATATGATACTGATGCATGCTCCAATTTGGCAAATAACTTTTTGAGTGTTTCACTTAAAACAGCCAAAACAGGCGACTCACCTAATCGAGCATTCTCAAATTCAGTTGGTATTTTCTACTTAATTATATCATCGACCATTACAATTTCTGCAAACATTTCACATGATTTAATTTGATCAAGCCAATATATATACGCAAACTGTTGCCAACATGAAGAATTAATCACACATGAACTCAAAAAAAAAAAAAAAAAAAAAATTAGAATTAATCACACATGCTCGTCGATGTCACTTCTTAATTTTTTTTGAATGATTTCTCCTTTTCTTCGGCTCACTAGGCCAACCTTCATACAGTACATCATTTCTATACTTTTATTTTCACCACATACTAGTAATTGCCTACAAAAATAAACGTGCAAAAAATGAAAGATCTAATACACAAACCTTCTCACGTGAATGCTCATTTGTCAAGCATCGAGACAATGCGCGGGGCCTCATAGCGCGTGCTTAAGAGTCTACTTGTATTATAGGAGACGCTACCAAAACTTAAAAACGATGCCCTCACCGGAAAAGGGTTTAGGGTTGGCATTTCCGGCACCGCGGTAGCGGTGCCGGGAAACCCAACCCTAAACCCTTTTTCGGCAACCCTAAATCGTTCCCGTATTTTAATCACGACCCTATAGGGTTTAGTAGTTGAGTTTTAGGGTGTCTATAGAGTTCGGCGGCGAAGCTGCCGGAAATTGGGGTTGTACGTAATTTTTTCGTCGGAATAATTATTGTTGGAAGGGGACCGTGTGTGGTGGTTTTGGTGGTTGTTATCGGAAATGAGAGCTAGAAATTAAAAGTGTGTAGTAATTTTATTAGAAAATAGCGTTAAATGTTTGATGGAAATTACTATTACTAATCATTCTTAAAGAGTGCCCATAGGCACTTTTTAGAAAGACCCTAGTTTTATTTGTTCTTATATACAGTATATAACCTTATACAAATAGGCGAATTCTAAATCAAATAGAAAATGTCTATCTAAACCAAATAGAAAATGTCTACAAAATTGGTCATGCCGTGGTCGTATTGGATCAAGATCCTATACAAATTTTACCATGACCCCCTAACCCCCTTACCCAACAAATTAACTAAACTTAAAAAAAAAAACTAAACAATTCTGCCCATCGAATTCATTCAATCCAAAAACACGCAAATTTTGATTTCTCACCAATGCTTGTTAAGCTTTGTCCTCATAAGTCGTAACTAATGTATTTTGTGCCTCTCTCCAATTTCAATACAACGTTAACATTAAACAAATTATTAAACATTTAAACTCTAGACATTACTTCTTCAACATATTATTTGTCAGTTTACGATGTTTCCGTTCATCAGACGTCTACCCTAAGCCCTCGTAATCTCGATTTTTGTGTAGTTCCTTGCTTCCTTTTCTCCCCAATTCCCCCCATGGGCACACACCTTAGTGTTGCCCAATGCTAACTTTTGTGTATCTACTAGTAAAAATAACAGGGCCTCATCATCATCCTACTAGTGTTCCGACGGCTCTCAACTTTTTGGCATTACAAAAGCGATAATTGGCCGGTGTTCCACTTTCTAACTTTCCTATCACGCCAGCGTCATTGATAGCTCATTAGCCGCCTCTCCTGATTGCGGTGCACTGTGTTATTGTGGACCGACTACACACACGCGATTTTGATTAAAATATTAATTTAACTAATCTACACATCCATTGTTTGCATATTTTAATCTCATTTTTTGTGGGAGAAAATACTACGCTTTGCAACTAGCTCGTCCATTAAATTTGACCTTGAATCTAATAATGTATGTATGTTGCCGACGTAAGGACATACATCGGCGCTCAATCCTACAAGTGAGTACACCCAATCAGCCATTTATAAAAAAAAAAAGTACACCCAATGATTAGATATTTAGATTAGATGTGCATTTGATCACCGTCTATATCATGTTTTCTTTTACCTAAAAGTTACAATTAGTTTGAAAGTGTCCCAAGAGATTTATTTCCGATGATTTATCGTTATGATAGTACAATATACTATAAAGCAAATTAGGTAGTAACTTTTCGGTTAATGGAGTGATTTATTTTGAATGAGGAAAAAAAAAAATTCACCTCTGCAGTGATATATGGATCAAACGGTAAATCGAATATGATTTCTTATAAAAAAACCTACATTGTTGTTATTGATATAATTGGGCCCGTAGCAATAATTGCGAACCAATAGATAATCAGTTCCTTCGTTAGACAACATGTATGGACGTGAATTTGTCAACTAATTGAATTTGATCTGCACCACCAGATGAAAGCAGATCATATCAATCGCGTTATAACAAAATTACGGAGCGAGGTACTATGGGCACTCTAATGCAATCGTACGTTCCACACTCGACTCGCAATATTTTACCCATTAAATTATATATAGAAATGAGAGAATGAGAGTGCTAGAAAACTACAGTGTCGATAGTCTCTATCTAAATTTATCTATCTCTACAGACTCTACTTCTTTAGTCAAAACAAAATCCATTATTTCCCACCATGCCAAAACAACAAAAACAGTCACCTCTTTGACCTTCCGTCTTTAATTGATAAGAAAAAGTTCATACACGTTCAGACATTTTCCCATAATGCTATAAAAGGTGTTCACCTGCACAAACATTGTATTGCCAATCATCACATACAATTTCAGCCTAAAACATACGAGTACTCCACAAAAGAAAAGAAACAAAAAACATCTTACATAAACTTTTTAACAATGGGTTCAATCACAATTCCACAACACCAAAAACCTCATGCAGTATGCGTACCATACCCTGCACAAGGCCACATAAACCCCATGTTCAAGCTAGCCAAACTCCTACACTCTAAGGGCTTCCACGTAACCTTTGTCCACACCGAGTACAACCGAAACCGTCTCCTACGGTCCTACGGCCCGGCCATCCTCGAGGGGCTCCCGTCGTTTCGCTACGAGGCAATTCCCGACGGGCTTCCCCCCACGGAAGCTGACACCACGCAGGACATCCCGTCCTTGTGCATTTCCACGGAGCAGTATGGGCTCGGACCGTTCAAGGAGTTGTTGCGTAAGCTTAACGACAGCTCGTCCGGTGTGCCACCTGTGAGCTGCATAGTGTCCGATGCAGCCATGTTTTTTACGCTTGATGCAGCTGAGGAGATTGGTGTACCGGAAGCATTGTTGTGGACCGCTAGTAGTTGTGGTTTATTGGGGTATGCTCAGTATGAGAAGCTCATTCACATGGGAATTGTTCCCTTCAAAGGTACTATTATTGCACTCCCTATTATTAATTATTGCCTAGCCAAGTCTTTCGTGATTGCATAAAACACTACCACTACTATGTACGTTCTTTTCAATTGTTGATGTTTCGACTCCATATATTATATTTCACAATATAGATTTCAAAAATTGCGAATTTTTAGTCATCAGTTTTATATCAACAATAATTAATTTTTGTAATTGATGCTCGGTATTACAGAAACTTGGTCGTATGTTTTGAATTATTGGTGGTTAACAAATATGAATGCATATGACGTATAGAAACGCAGCCAACCATTAACAATTGAGAGAGTTTGATATAGTATTATCATTTGTAAAGTGTTTATCTAGTGTAGGATGGAGTATCTACATTAAGAATTGTACACCATTAAGATCTAAAATTTATTGATTTGATCATGTATGTATAAACCACATACGATACGAAAATACAACTAAAAATGAAAAATATTGGAGAATAGAAATTTAGCTGGCAACTGCGATTGACATCTTCAAAAACTTATCAGGTTATTATACATATCGAACACGACCATTTATAATCTGACATCTTCGTTATCCGTTCATTAATTTTAATCTTTATATACAACTAAACTAATTTTACTAAAAAAGTCATTATATGAGCCCAAATCATCGGTCTAGATCGACTTTTGGTAGAGATGGTTCCGTCAATCTGGTATCAGTGTCTAACTCTCGAGGTCTCAAATTCAAATCCTCGTAACCCCTTCCTCAATCAAGTGCAAACTAAGTCAAGCACAAGTCGTTGTCTATGGATCGGTGTATAGTTCACATTTCATGCCCAAAGAACATTCACGTGAGGGGACGTGTTAGAGTATAGTCATTGTTTGGACTGTAACTATCAATATAGGCATTTGATGGAGATGTTTCCGTAACAAAATTTCTCTTGATTTCTTTGTTGGTGGATTTTCCCCCTTTGAATTATCTTGTTCCATATAGCTAGTGATTATCTAAACGTCACTAGCTGGTTAGTTTTCTTTCTATTAGTATACCCCTTTTTTCTTTAGAGGCTAGGTAAATTAATAGTACCCATATTTATTAGCTAGTTTTGGATGAGCACGTCACAAGTTTTTGGCAGGATCACATAATAATGGGAGTTTTGGATTTTTGGCGGGGGAAAGGTACTTATCTGACTACTGTACTACAAACAAATACTCATACTCCACAAATACTTTATTGACGACAAAAGCAGTAGCCACCACTTGCTATATATATAGCGACCAGTTAGCTAGACTATTATCTTTAAAGTAGACCCGACAAAACCGATCCAGAACCGAAAACCGACCGGATTCCAGATACACACATCCGTACGTATCGGATGTATTTAATAAACTGATATTCACGGTATAAAAGTCGGAATTTCTACCGTGGGCGTCCAAGTCCTGTTCAATCGATGCCAAGTGAGGCTGGCCGAAGTAGAGGATCTATTTTTTTGCATAGGAAGTATCTCACATCGACCAAATATCTAGAGGAGCGAAACTTAGTTTTCAAGTTAATTTTACTAGCAAACTTAATTACTACTCCGTACTATTGATTCAATTTTACTACTATGGGGAGTAACAGATTAGTTAGTTGTAACTAATCATAACCGAATTCGGTTACAACTAACATATGAGCTGGCACTAGGTTGTTAGGCCTATGCTCTTACTATAAATACAGATGTAAAGTCAACACAAATATTAACTGATTCTAGAATGACAAATCTTCTTCTTCACACTTCCATATTCATATATTTCTCATGGTATCGAGCCTAAGAACGATCGATTTCCGCATAATTTCTTCGATTTCATCAAAATTCATCAAATTTTTTGCGTAATTGCTTTGCAATTCCGCATAAACAGAGCTTGAATCATATCAATTCAGCTCAAATTTTTAGATTTTTTACTTCAAAATCTTGCAAATTGTAGCGTAACCACTACGATTTCTTCCGATCACGATTTTCTGTAAAATTGTGATTAACTATCAAATTCACTGGAACCGAATCTTTGCTGCAAGATTTCGGTTGGTTTGCCTGTTTCACTTGACAAAGAAACTTATTCCTCAAGTTTCTTGGATTTTTGATTGAATTTGTTCAGCAATTCTTTGGTACAACTTTGATTCTCTGCCAATTTCTGATTCCGGTCACAATATCGGAGGATTTTGGAGTATTTTGGTGCTGTTACAACGTTTTTTCTGATTTTCCGGCGAATTTCGGAGGTTTACAGGGTGGTTACTGGTGATATTTGGTGAACTACCATGCATAAATTAAAATAGACAATTTTATTAGTATGTACTCGGCATATATGACCGTACCAATTATTTAATATATGATGATTGAGTAATAATGTCGATGTTAATTATGCTAATGCAGATGAAAATTTCATGACGAACGGTGATCTAGACTTAGCCCTAGACTGGATTCCAGGCTTGGAAAACATTAGACTTCGCGATATGCCGAGTTTCTTGAGAACAACAAACCCTGATGAACTCATGGTTAACTACGTTCAAAGACTGATTTTCAACGCCAAACGTGCATCCGCCGTCCTATTTAACTCATGTGACGCCTTAGATCACGACGTCCTCGAATCGCTTTCGCCCATTTTCCCACCCCTCTTCGCCTTAGGCCCGTTGCAATCCCTCCTAGACCCGATCGAAGCAGACAACAAGCACATCAAATCGTTAACCGCGAGTTTGTGGAAAGAAGACCCACATTGCCTAGAATGGCTCGACTCGTACGAGCCTAATTCCGTTGTGTACGTGAATTTTGGGAGTATTACAGTAATGACTAATGAGCAGTTGGTTGAGTTTGCACTGGGACTTGCAGATAGCAAGCAACCCTTTTTGTGGATAACTCGGCCCGACTTAGTGTCAGGGGACTCTGCCGTTCTTCCACCAGAGTTTTTGGAGGACGTCAAGGGCAGGTCTCTTATCGCGAGCTGGTGCAACCAAGAGCAAGTCTTGGCTCACCCTGCAATAGGAGGGTTTTTGACGCATAGTGGTTGGAACTCGACTTTGGAAAGTATAAGCAATGGTGTGCCTATGATATGTTGGCCGTTTTTCGCCGAGCAACAGACTAATTGTTGGTATTGTTGCGAGAAGTGGGGGATAGCGATGGAAATCGACGCGAATGTTAAGAGAAATGTGGTTGAGAAGCAGGTTATAGAGTTGATGGAGGGAGATAAAGGAAAGGAGATGAAAAGAAAAGTAATGGAATTGAAAGAGTGTGTTGAAGAAGCAACTGTTGCTCCTACTGGTTCTTCTTATGCTAACTTGGACAATCTCATCAAAGTGCTTCAATCACAAAAGTAAAATCTTATGAATTGCTTCTAAAGTCGAGTGGCTTGGATCTCTGCATTTTTTTTTCACAAGCAAAATGTGTATTTATTTAAATTTTTTATCAATTTTTGTTTCGTTTTGTTTTATCATTATTGTAATAACATTTGTCTATCATGTAATTTGTTGTTAAAGATGAATGAATTGAATGTGCGTTTGGCTGGCTATAAGTTTGTAACAATTGTCCATGAATGTAATAGTTTATCTTAATTTGATGTTGTGAAATTGTCACCTATGATCATCCATGCATATTACTATCCATTGATCATCATAACTCATGAGTTATTCTCCACCTTCTTTATTCTAATTACGTTGACACCGTTTATAGGTTCTCCAACCTCATGGACTCCTAAATTCTAAATTGGCACCATATATATGTAACCTCTCTATTATTTTGATATTTCTGACTTCTGAAGGGACTTGTTCAACAAGAGTACCCTAGGAAGGACGAGGTGAATCCCAAAATAATATTACAAGACTAAACATCCTCAAGGTAGTACTCCGTATTGTTATTATTGATTTACCTCTCATCAATTTCAATCCACATTTTCATAGCGCTTATCGCACCAGCAAAATGACTGGCCCAATAATGGGGCACACACAACCCATCTCTATACAAGCTCTCACAAGTCTCAATTGAACTTTTATAATATTCGATTTTATTTAATCACATATAATAAGTCAAGATCGATCTCGTCGTCAAGTAATATGTTACCCCTAGGGCCCTAGTGTTACGGAAGATACACATGCATGATTCATCATTTCATTTTTAAATCATTTTCGGATTTTAACTGGTGCACAATACAGTTGACCAATGACTTGATTGAGAGACCCACTAGCTAGTACCGAGTAATTAATTAGTCACATATTACATGCACTAACTAGGAATTAATTAGTGATATGATAAGAAAACCAAAGAAGTTTTTATTAGCCACCAAAATGGGGAGGGTGGGATCTAAAAAACACCAAAGTCGTATTTGGGATTTATTAAACACCAAAGTTGAAAAACTTGTTTTTATAACATATTTCAAACCATTTGGGTATTTGTTAAACACCAAAACAAATAAAAAAAAATGTTAAATTTTATTTTACCTCATAAATTATTTTTAAGCGTTTAAAAAAAAAATACCCATCTTCTTCTCCTCCAGTTCTCCATCATCGATTTTCTCTACGAAGGCACGACGCAAGCTTAACTCATATCCAACGAACTTCACAATTAGAACCTAGGATTATGGGAAATCTAAATGAGAGTCGTCTTACACCTGATGGAGCGAGAGCGCGAAGATTTTGGCACTTCTAAACAATTTTATGCTACATTTTGAACTTCGCAATATCGTTCAATCATGTTCGTATTTTTATTTTTTTGACATTTGCTGAATTATGTGATCTTTTTTTTTTTTTTTCTTTTTGAGATCAATGAACTGGATTTACTCCATATCTTGACCTATTGTTAAACGAGCCTAGTATTTCTTAATTTCGGTAAGTAAGAACATAATTTCTTTATATTTTTTAATGTTTTTATTTGTTTTGGTGTTTAATAAATACTCAAATAGCTTAAAGTGTGTTTTAAAAACAAGATTTTCAACTTTGGTGTTTTATAAATACCAAAAACAATTTTGGTGTTTTTTAGATCCCAACCTCATCAGTTTGGTGGCTAAAAAATACTTCTTTGATAAGAAAACTACTATAAAGTTGGAGCTTCTTGGATTTCAGAATACTCTGTAATTAACCATTCACCTTCTTTTCTAAATTAATCCCTCCTCCATTCTCCTAACCCATCGAAATTAACGGAGTGATTAGCAATTATAATGGGTTCCTTAATTGGAAATGAGCAAACTAAGCTCCATGTTGTTTGCATGCCATACCCAGCACAAGGCCACATATGGCCTATGTTAGAGGTAGCCAAGCTCCTACATGCTCAAGGCTTTCACATCACTTTTGTCCACACTGAGTACAACCTACGACGCTTGGTCCGAGCTCGGGGTCCCAACTCTGTAGATGGCCTCGAACATTTCAAGTTCGAGACCATTCCTGATGGGCTCCCACCCTCGGATGCAGATGTCACTCAAGACATCCCGACTTTATGTCATGCGGTCATGAATTATTTTCTTGAACCTTTCAAAAAGTTACTTTGTAAGCTTAATGATCCTTCTTCAGGTTCACCACCTGTCACGTTCATTATTTCGGATTGTGTCATGCCTTTTACTCTTGACGCCGCGCTTGAGATGGGTGGCATCTCTTTGATTTGGCTTTGGACTGCAAGTGTATGTGGGTTTTTGGGGTATTCTCAACATCGTGCGTTACTCAACAAGGGTATTGTACCGCTTCAAGGTACACATTTTAAATTTTATTCTACAAATAGTAAGTTTGAAGCTAGCTTATATATGCTGCAATTTACTTTGCTACTGATGCTAAATTAGTGCTCATTAATTTATTGGTATTGCTAGCTGAAATGCAACTGTAAGTAGATTATACACAGAGAGGAACGGAGTATGATAATCTAGCACATCCTAGAAATAGTAGGATCGAAACTTCAGCCTCCTTGATTAAAAATTACTAGTACATGAATAATGGAAAAAAAAAATAGGGATTTTGTTTTCTTTGAAGGAAAATGAGTTGACCTTGACTTAGACCACCAAGTGTGAGCTAAAGTAATACGGAGTAGTTGTGATGCGATAGGAGGGTTCTCATCATGCCAAATTGCCAACTAGAATTACAAAAAGGAAAGTGAGAAAGCAAGATCAGGCGTTACTGGATCAATATCACCTTATGTAAGGGCCTTAAATAACCCTGGCCGATCTCGATTTGAGTTAATGAGAAGGCTTCAAAAAAAAAAAATTAACTTATAATTAGCCTTAAGGGCTGATTGTAACAAAATCCTTATTTTTACTATAAATTAGCCATAAACATTTTTCCAAAAAAAATAATAATATTGATCCAGTACATTAAAGTATTCATATTTATACCGAACAATGATGTTTGAAACCGAAATCATTGATAGGCGGCACTAATTGAATGATTTCCGTTTTGAACAATTAAAAAACTAGGAAACAAAAAAGATCCGGATAATGCACGTGATACCCCTGTACTTTGGGAGTTTGCACGCGGTACCCCTATACTTCAACTTAGAGCACACGGTACCCCTGTACTTTTGAAAACTGCACACCATACCTTTTTTAGCTTCTCCCCTCGTAATATCATTATAGAATCTTTTTAATGCTTTATTTAAGCAACTATTCTACATCATTAACATATCAAATACACATTAAACATTAATTTATCCCTCTTAATACACATTAACCTACATTGTAAGTTAGTACGTGGGGGTTGTGGGCAAGGAGGGGGAAGGAAAAAGGGAGAGGAGAGAGAAAAATGAAGGGATTGGGGTTAATTTTTTTCTAATTATTATCATCTTTTTATTTTAATTTATTTGGTAATTAACTTAAGTTAATTGTCAAATGTTAACATTATTAAGCATAAACTAACAGGATCAGAGTAAAAAAAAAAAGGGCATACTGTGCAGTTCATAAAAGTACGGGGGTACCGTGTGCACTAAGTTGAAGTACAGGGGTATCGTGTATTCGTGTGCAAACCCCCAAAGTACAGGGGTACCGCGTGCATTATCCGAAAAAGATCTAATCTCCAAATGAGCAAGTAAACCTCACATCGGAGTAATAATCTAGGTGAATAAATCTTATTACAATGGAGCCGATAATGATCGCTCGAACGCGCCGTACAAACTTCAATATGAAGCCAATAATGAGATCGCAAACGAGTCGAATGAACCTCTCTATTGAACGCATTAAAACTAATCGATGGTGAAATAATTATATTGAAAAAGTATAGACGTGTAAAATTTTGAAAGTTTTAAACTAGCAAAAATACCAATTGATTTTTATGTTAAACTAATCAATTGGTACATGCACCATCGTCAATAAGCGTGTCAGTCGGCCCTACACATCTTATAGCGGAACGGCGGTAATATTCAAGAGATGCGGTTATGACGGCAATACTTGACAACAGGTGCATGCGTTGATGAGCCCGTGTCGCTGCCACCAAGTCCTCTTGTCCCGTTGCGTCACCGATTAAAAAGAATTTTATGGGGACAGACTATCGCAGGATAACATGAACTTGTGCAAAAATGGACCGTTTGGCTGCACAAGGAGAAGGAGATGATCACAAGAAGTTACATGCAGTATGTATCCCATATCCATCACAAGGCCACATAAGGCCCATGTTCCAACTAGCCATACTCCTCCATGCAAAAGGCTTTCACATCACCTTTGTCAACACCGAGTACAACCAGCGTCGCTTGTTGCGAGCGCAGGGGCCCAAGTCTATGGATGGCCTCGAACACTTCAGGTTCGAGGCCATCCCTGATGGGCTCCCGCCCTCAGACGCAAATGCCACCCAAGACATCATTCCCCTTTGTCATGCTGTCTTGAATTATTTTCTCACACCCTTTAAGAAGCTCCTCCATAGGCTTAATAATGACCCTGCCTCGGCTTCGCCTCCGGTCACCCTAATTGTCTCCGATGGCGTCACGCCCTTCACTCTTGACGCCGCGGTTGAGTTGGGCATACCTATTGTCTGGTTATGGACTGCTAGTGCTTGTGGTTTGCTTGGTTATTCCAAGTATAGATTGCTTCTTGACAAGGGTATTGTTCCTTTTCAAGGTAACCTTATTCTATAATTAGTCAAACCTAGGCAATATACTGTATAATTTACTATGAAAGGTAATCTTAAGTAATTACACTTGTTAAACGTGGTGTACATCCAAAAGATTATTTACTGAGACACGAGACTTAGCTCAGCGAGAATGTAATTTAGGGCTGATTTTCCTCTGTTTTGCACAGATTCAAAATTCCTAACAGATGGCTCCTTGGACAAAATTGTCGATTGGGTGCCCAGCATGCCAGACATACCACTGAAATATATGCCTAGCTTCGTCCGAACCACGGACAAAGACGATTTCATGTTCAATTTTCTGCTGATATCGACCGAAACAGCTGCAAAATCTGGTGCACCTGTTATTTTCAACACTTTCGACGCATTTGAGGAGGAAGTACTAGAAGACGTTTCTAAATTACTTGCCGGTCCAATGTACACCGTCGGACCCTTGCAATTGCAGGTTAACGCACTACCAGAAGACGCAGCTGTGAAATCCTTAGGGTCTAACCTTTGGAAAGAGGACTCACACTGTCTACAATGGCTCGACTCGAAAAACCCGAAATCAGTAGTGTACGTCAGTTTTGGAAGCATCACTACAATGACAAACGAAAACCTGGTGGAATTCGCGTGGGGGCTGGCAAACAGTGATCACTACTTCCTGTGGATTCTTAGACCTGATCTTGTCAGTGGCGAAACATCAGTCATTCCTGCTGAATTCCTGTCTGAAACTAAAGAAAGAGGGCTGATAACCAGCTGGTGTGATCAGGAAGCTGTACTGAACCATCCGTCAGTAGGCGGGTTTTTGACGCATTGTGGTTGGAACTCGACGTTGAACACTGTGTGTGGTGGAGTGCCTATACTGTGCTGGCCATTTTTCGCGGAGCAGCAGACGAATTGCTGGTTTAGCTTTGGGAAATGGGGGATAGGCATGGAGATAGACAGTGATGTGAAGAGGGAAGAGGTGGAGAAGCAGGTGAGGGAGCTCATGGAGGATAGATCAAATGGGAAAGAAATGGCAAGAAATGCAATGCAGTGGAAAATGTTAGCTGAAGAAGCTGTTTTAAGCGCAGGTGGGTCGTCGAACTTGAGCTTCAAGAAGTTGATCGATGAAGTTCTGATTCCCCTGAAACATCAGAGCAGGTGATCAGGAAATTCGCACTGATAGAATGGATCATCGGTTTTTCTATTATATGACTCATGGGCACATGTTACAAATCGAACTGTGTGGATCATTTGTAAAATTGTAAGCTATCTTTCGTACAACTTTTTGTTTTGCGCTATCTTTCCGTGTGTACCAACAAAAAAAAATTGTTCCTTCATTCTGCATCCGAAATAAAGGATTTTGATTTTTGATATACGAGACGTAAAGCTTAAAAGTTGTAAAGAAAGTCTAAATTTGGACTCGAGAACGTTAAGCTGGCTGATCTATGCTTAAAACTCACCGATTGTAATTAGCGACTATTTTGTATGGATTTTTCTAATGTGTGCGGTGTGCCCACATGAGGATAAAACTCTAATTCTTTTCTTAATTAAGTGATATTCTTCTAAATTAATCAACAAGATTTCATGATCAATGAGAAAAAGGAAATGAATCAAGCAGGTGATGTATATACTAGAAGGACAATGCTAGAGGTCTACAGTGTAGACACCCAAAAGTGTCTACAATCAGCAATAATTTTACTACACTATCAAAATTTTACTACTCACATCTCAATTTTACTACCTGAAAATTTTCATTACAATTAATTTTACTACTCCGATCTCTATTTTACTACTACTAACTCAATTTTACATTGTAGATAAATTAATTGTGTCTACACTGTAAACCTTTATCAATATGCATACTAGAATATATAGAAGTTACAAGATTTTATTGCATCTAGTAACATTTACAAGTACGTATACCCAATATCCTCAATGATTCTTTACATATCAAACCTAAAAAAAAATAAATAAATAAATTGGAGGAGGAGCAAAATTCAACATGGCCAGGATTCCTAGGAAGAAGATATCATACTCATGTCTTATGTTGGCGTTATTGTGGATCCTCTTGTCTTGCGGTAAGTGATGAATATCAATATGTGTTTCTCCCCCATTTCTATATTTTCCGCCCAATCATAAGGAATACGACAAGCTACTTATGTTGATCAGAAGAAAGATAATGTAATTTTAAAATCGATGTGTTGTTCTTGACGAAAAGTTTCGAAAGTTCGGATTCTCTATACTTATCTCATCCAGGGAGTCTCATACACTATGTTGTGGCAAAGTCAATAACCTATGTTTTTGGTGATTAAATTACGTGTATTTTACATATGATGATTTTCTTCCTATGTAAACCAAACAATCTTCATTTTGGTACGCTTATATAGCTTTCATTTAATTTGTTAATTCAAGGGTAATGAGCTTTAAAACTGATCATGGCATAAATTCAAGGGATATAGGAGTGCAAGTAATAACAGAATGCGAGCCATTAGATTTCGAATGTACCGAAGAGAATTGTGCGCAGTTTTGTGGTCGAAACCCGTCTACATGTGCACCTATGACCAAGCCTAGCAAATGGCACACATGGTGTTGTTGCACTACTCAAGAAATCAAGAATAAGTAAGTCAATTTTCATATGTTCATGAATAAAGGTTGGAATCAAGAAGTCTTGAAGTATTAGTTTAGTTATCACTTGTTAATTTTATTGTTGAGATCATTTGTACTCAACTCTTATAAGGCCGTCTCACACTGTAGTTTTCAAACAAACGTCTCTCTCAAGAAACCTTGATCAAATAATCAAATATACTATCAATCTCTTGGTAACAATGTGCAAACGACTCTCTAGATATAACCTGCACGATGAAGGTGAATTTCCTTTGGGGTTTCTAATCTCTCAATTGGAATTTTATTTGTGGGTAAAGAATTTCTCGGAGGGCATCTTCTCTCTCCTGAAACTTGATATGAATGAATAAACCTCACCCTGTCATCAGAAAGAAAAAAAAGTGAAGCCTTATGTGAGCTAATTTGTTTCAAGTAAAAGGAGGATAAGGAGCATGTCCCGATCCAAAAGCTCGAATATGATCCTTAAGAGACCTCTTATGCTTAAAATCGGAACCACATAGACAAAGCCAACGCTTCCCGCAGTTTTTCTCGTGGGTGCGCCAGTCGCCTTTGACCGCTAACGGCTTCCCACATTTACGACAGCTGAACGGCTTGTGTCCGTGCTTGCGCTTGTAGTGAGTCTGCAACGTCCGGAAGTCCTTCAAAGGCTTGGCCTTTGGGTGGTTTATGTTGTTTTTGCACCCTTCTTCGCAACAATAGCATGGTAGGCTTAGGATTGCTCTTGGTTGGGCTCCCTTCAATGAGTCTGGGCCTTTTCGGTATTGAGATCCATGCCCCCACATGTGCATCTAGGCCCATTTATCAAAAAAGAAAATTGCTCTTTAGTTTTACAGCCCAATGACACAAATCATGACTTGATCAGAGTATCACGTGGTGACGCTATCTTACAAAACCGTTTGTAGTATTACGGTCGTCTAGAGGAGCAAATCGAGAAAAAAAGGTCGGATACTTTTATGATAGAAGTAATACGTACCTGAAGGTTATTGTAGCGATTGAACGTTTTGTTACAGAGGTGGCAAGAAAAATGAGTGAAGCCCACTATAATTTGAACAGCAGTTGGGATCCAATATTGGCTTGGCCCTTCATTTTTAGAGTTAAACTCTCCAACAGTCTCATTATCACCTTCCTTCTTAGTCGAATGACCATGATGATCCGGTAGCCCAATGTGCAATGCGACCGTAACACCACCATCATCTTCTAATTCATCATCGTTCGACACCCTCTTCGTATTGTCGAAATCCTTAGCTGATGATAGTAATGCAGGGTAGTCCTCTGCCTTGTTCGGAAAAAGATCGAGTGGCTCGATAATTTTGTTTTGACGTATTGAAGTGCACTGCATTGTACTCTATAAGTACTTGTTGGACTATAGTAATTCCTAGCTAAGTAGCTAGCTAGGTCCTATTTATATATAGAGTGTATGTTGTTAGGGAAAATTCTGTTATTCAATCATGCGTGTTGTAAGGGTAAAATAAATCGATTTTCGGTGAATTTAAGGTAACATAGTAGGTAGCTGGAGTATGATATGTTAGCTTGTTCAAGAAAGAACACCTTTAATTAAATTAGAGAGGTTTTATGATTGAGGTGTGTGAGTTTTAATCTCTTCTGTATGTTTGCTTTTACTAGTATTGGATTCGAAAACGAAACGCCTTAATAATGGTGGCCCAAAGGTGCTTAGTAATGGCAAGTTTACATTGCAGATAGCTTGAGTTTAGTGCACCATACCAAGTTAAAGAAGTTGGTTGATGAAAAGGAGATGAAAGGTATATATGTATGTTGAATGTAAATGTATGGGTGCTTTTGCTGTGATTAGGAATCGAACATTTGTCCTTTTGGACCTTTTTGGTTTGTTTGTGAACAAGATAAACCTGATTAGTTGATTGTAATTAAATTCCTAGATAAATTCAGCAAGCTCCATACGAATACAATAACACACGCTAACGCGGGTGTTACAATGTACGTATCAGTGAAATTGATTTATGATCATTCGAAAAGATACAATATGATCTCATGTTCAGTAATAAATTGAACTCGATCCAAATGCTAGTGTTAGTTGATTTCTAAAGAACCGCAAGGAAAAATGCATCAACAATCATATTTGAACTCCCTTGTTATAAACTTACATCTGTTCCCTAAATGTTGAAAATGCCTATTTATTTTAACTAAATGTTAACAAAATTCTTAAAGATCGAACGGAGGCCGCGCCCGTCCAATTCAAGGATAACAACTTGATCAAATATGAAGTAAGCTTAGTGGAATTTTGAGAAAATAAAGATAAGACAGAAGATGTCCTTATTGAAAGGGTACCTTTTTCGTTCCCATACATTTGTAAAAAAGACTTGTTAAGCTTTTGTACTTGGATTGATGATAAATAAAAAAGGGCAAAAAATAGTTCAAAAAAATAAATAATAATTCACAGAATTATTTGCAGGATAATTAAAGAATATAGATGATAAAATTAAGTTCAATTTTAGTTTGCAGAATGTTGATGATGTCGGAGTAGTAATGCTGGTTCGTCCAAAGCTGCCATGATCGCCGCGACTGGAAAATCTTTGTATGTAATTTGAAACTGCATCAATCGGTCATTTGAATGCAACAACTTTGGACCCAGAAAAATTCTATATGAATTGAAATTGGTTATGGTAAAAATAGTTATAATTTTCTTAGAATGATTTTTTTTTTTTTTGTTAAGATCGGGGATTAAATAGTTATAATCACCATTTTTCAAGTGCTTGGACCCTCAGACTGGATTACCACAGCATCTGTCTCTTCTGAGCTGATTTGTTGAGCTTGTTTTTCTTCTGTAGAAAATAAAAGAAAAAAGTGTCAAATGGTATCATCAGAAAACAAGCATACATTTTTTAGACTACTTAAAAACTAACAAAACAAGAAAGTACGGTGAATATGAATATATATAGTATTGTGGATTGATTTTAGCATTTTAAAGCTTTCTCATTTGGTAACCTCTTTTAACTAGCTAAACTTGTTCACCAAGTGTTTGAATGTTAGACACTTAGGCTCAGCTCGTCTATTATGTGATATTTTCCTACGGTTTTAATCTAAGAATTAAGAGTTCGAGTGTCAGTCGATTAAACATGCATGGCATGTTATGTTATGTACGTAATTAACCATCCAACTGAACCTAGATGTATAGCAAGTCAGAAACCAAAATTAATGACAACTATCTTCCATGAATGATCATAGAGGTCTAGATGAAGATGTGGAAGCCCATTCCCTCATCGTCTAGGTTGTGACTTGTAAAGTTGTAAGTCATTTACCTTCCTTCTCAAATTCCAACTGCTCGGCCGAGATATATTAGATTCTCCTTAAACAATCCTCATTTTACAGAAGCCGAACCCTCTTAAACTGAGTACTTATCTACCCAAAAAAAAATTAAAATGCATGATCATGAGGAGGAGATCATAAGGTGTAGGGATCCTCTAGAGTTGGAGTTTGTAGAGTTTACTACTATTGGTAATAAAACAAAATATGATGCTTACTTCAATGCACAAATAAAGTATTAAATATTTAATTTTTTCCTTACTTGGTAAACTCTACCATATAGAGTTTAAAACAAACTCTAGAGGATCCACACCCGATCATAAGGGGTGCACTGACTATTGAGTGTAGAGTCTGTAGACCACCCAAAGATCTCACTCCTATTTGAAGGTGGGCCACTCTGCCCAATAGGAATTGCTACTCAGTACATAAATGGGTGTGTCTGAATTCCGGGCCTAGAAATAGATATTACCCCCAAGGTGAATCCAGCTTTTTACCCTTGCAAGGCTGTACTGCTTAAAAGGTTTTACCCACAATGTGCAAAACACCAGTGCCAGGTAAAAAGCTGCATCTATGAGCCCCTCATAAATGGGCCTAGGGCTGGCCCAGTGGGCCTAATTATGGGCATACTGCAACATTTCAAGTCAAAGAAAAGAAAGACCGACGCTTCTAATTTTATCATGTTTGAGTTGTACACCGTACGTGCATGAGACCGAAACCACACATCACCATGTAACACAAGGATTTGACTATTACCATCAATTTATTGGCAGCCAATTTACTCAAAGTAGAATGTTCCTGCAAATGTCAATTGGCCTTTTTCTTTGTGGTAATCTTCCGTAATAAATTTTGTTCCTACTTGTGGTCATGTCATGTGGATGGTGAAATAATAACTTGGATTTTGTTCTTTTTCGCTTTTGACATGTTACATGCATGTGTGTCAGCGCATTTGCTAGACTCGATACTAATTCATGTTAATTCAAAATGTTCACTACAAGTCTACGACAAAACATGCTATATATTTAGTTTCTAAATGATAGAATAAACTTTAACTCGATACTATTCGTAGACGAGTTTCAAGCATTAGTGAAAAGAAGTATGAGCGTACCTGTAGACGAGGTTTGTTGTTGCCTGTTGGTAGGAGGAGGAGAAGGAAGAGAAGCCGCGGAGAGAAAAGGGGCGGCAGCAGGATTCGGAGTGGTAGGATACGGGGAGATTGCTCCTCCCTCTTGCATCTGCGTAGGATAGTAATAATAGGGTGCCCCGGAGACACGGGTACCCGGGGCGGATCCTCTGGAGAATTTAACACCACCAGCTCCATAATAATAGGGACTACCCATTGATGAAGATGATGCGGACCCACCACCATATAACTGTGCATAGTACTGCTGTGATTGTTGCACTTGTGGGTTGTATACCCCCTGCGTTTCCACATTCATCATCACAGTTAGTTCATCAGTCACACTGTTCACTTTTTGTCTCTCCATTACTAGATCGAAAAAAGTATAAAAACTTCAATTTCATTAAGATTTGAGGTACTCGTCGGTAGACAAATATAGAGTCGTAAGTCGATACTCGTACATATTAAGCCCGTTACGTGAATGTTATGCTAGTTTGCATATATCGGTAGATTAGAGGATATGAACTTGCGACATTGTTTTAATACATGAATACGCAAAAATGCAAATTGTCAGTGGAATAAGGGATATATCCAAGTCTGTATCCTAATCTTTTCGATGTTATTTATCCAATAGTATGAACATACAACATTGCAAATGGTAATTAAATGAAGGAAATTAAAGCAAATGGAAGAAAGGCTTACTTGGTAACCATAGGCCGCTGTGTAGGGATACCTGCATGACATAAATAGCAAATAAGTTGACATTTTAGAGTGGATGAAAGTACTTTTGAAACTTTCTTCAATTTGATCTACTTCAGATGAAACTAACCCAAAATGGAATTGTTTACCCTCATGAGAAAGTGCAAAAAGAAAAATGTCAAAAACACCATGCAATTAATCTACTGGACCCTTGTGCATTAACTCCTTTGGAATCCAGAACATGTTTGACTAGCTAACCTAACATCTATAAAATGTCTCAAATTCACAAAAATAAGCACATATACGATCTGCGGTCATACGATAAAGTCTTAAAGACCGACTAATATGAACAGTTACATGGACCCGTAATATTTGCAATCCATACTCCGTATATCATATGTAAAAGTTAACTAGCCAAGCCTGCGCATTAGTATAAGCTTTAAGAACGTGAAACACAAATCAAACCTTGGAAAACAAGTACTTCCATTTAGAGCAATTAGTTGTACATGCACGAAACACGTTGTAGCATACGAAGTATTGTATAAGTTGTTGGATATATCTAACGTAATTCAAATATATATGAAGTTAATAGTTAACATAAAAATGTAACTACATTGTTGAACTCAAGGATCAGTCTAGTTCTTATGTACGATCTTGTGTTGTTGAAGTCTTGTACTCGGTAGTACAAAACATTTATATGGTCAAAAATGAAAATAGAGGCATAGATAAATATAGTACAATTCAGGACCACGACTGCAATGTGGAGTCACTGTATGTACAATTCAGAAATGGAGAACTAATGCCCACCCTAAAATTGCTAACAAGTCATCAGGTCGGCCTTATTGGCTACACTAGATGTGCCATTTCATCATTTTTCTGAGTAAGAGTACAACTAGGAGATCATTGATCATGGGACGCTAAATATTTTCATGTCGGGGGATCATATGAGTCAAATCATAATTCTATTGCAACGCTAGCGCGAAATATGAGCTTGTCGCGATTTCATCCTAAGATACCAATTACTAGTATAGTATAACCCGTAATACAATAAATATAATGTAATTTTTACGTACAATAATGATCGATTGATTGTTGATACCTTTGACCTATAGCATGATCCTATGAATTTAGCATTCAATTTGGATGGTGGTGAAAAACTTCAATTTCACTATGGTTTTGATCCGGCTCTAGCAGTTCAAGTGCATATGATTCTACCGAGAGCTAGGCCCTAGCTTCTACCAAACTTAGCATTTGACTCTCAAAAATTTCTGTGTCATTTCAATTTGTTTCAGATGATCTGACATTCTTTAGGTCCTATGAAACTAATTAATAACAGTATGTATAGTGCAGTACATGAACATGTCTTAGTTGCCACCCGGTCATAGTGGTGGAAAATATATATAGGTATTTATGTGATCAATTTCATGCAATATTCATATATATACGGAGTATATATCAATGACGAAGTCCCTTCAACCTAACTTTGGTCGACTAGCAAGATCGAATAAATGAATGATCCCCAATCCATTCCACCTTAATAGGCCGTAGAAGTCCGACTTCTGTATTTGTTTACCGATCCTAGCTAGCCTGATAGAAATAAGTCTGAAACATTCTACATACAATAACAACTACTTGAACGTGCCCTACACATTATTTGGAGACATCTACGTTATAGTTGTGATGATCAAGTAATTTGATCATGGTAGTTGACCCTCACATTTGGACTTTTTGAGCTGACCATACCAAATAACGCTGGAATAGCAGATTAAATAATAAAATGAAACATTTTCTATATAAAGATTGAATTTTCCAGGGGTTTGAGTCTTTTTAGTTAATTATTATCTAGAATGGAGAAGAAATAATAGAAATAGTAGTGGATTAATAATAAGGTACGTGAGCTAGGCCATGCTGGCAAGAGAGAATAAATAAAGATGACAAGAAATGAATTGGAAGAGAGGATGGCATGTACGTCAAAAGTATCACAAGGTGTCCTTAAACCAGCTGTACTGATCACCAGCCACTCCATAATCCACCCTTACTACCCTCCAACTTCCTCCTATGATTATCATCGCATTTCCTTTATTGTATCCTTTATAACAATCCATTGTGTAATTCTCGACGTAATTTTCACTTTGAGTCATTCAGTAGCACAAATCAGTGTACTTCGGTACAAGGTAAAGTTGGAGTAGTGTACATCCGACTCCATTCATGTGTTGGGGTGATCTTGTAGCCCTCTCCATTGTTAACATATCTATATATCTTCCTTGACTAGTAAATTTAACAACATGTTACGTGTATGGACCATTTCATGCTCAGAATTTATTTTATCATCAATTTACTTTAAGATGACTATTATTATGAATTTATGGTAGAAATGTAGAGATTTTATTGACGGTTATAAAGTCGTTGAAGGAACTAGCTGGCACGAGACCGGACTAACTATGTAAGTATGCAAGAGAGTAAATTATGGAAAATGTACTGACCCATAAGGCTGATAAAAAAATGGTGGTGGCTGCAACGTCTGTTGTGGCGTTGGCATTCCACTATATGATGATGACGAAGATTGCCCTTGTGCTATTCCTCCTTGATTATTTCTACCTGTACATACATACATGTATACGCATACATTATTACTCACATTCTTACCAAAGTAATTAATCATTGTGCATGTTCTATGACAGCACAAAAGACCTTCATAATAATTAACCACCAACATTATTTTGTAATCATCTATGATCATATGGTTAGTACATACATTGTCAAATTTTATGGAAACCTTAACTAAAATTAATTAAGATTAAATCGAAAGGTTGATAATCAATCAGAAATAATAATGTAGTGGACTCTACCTCTTGGTGGTGATGGCCTAGGCCGTCCGAAGGACGCAATGTTGCAATTCGCCCGTCGTCCGTCGATCATCGGGTTAGCATCACCGCACGCCCGGGCCGCGGCTGCCGGGTCACGAAACGTTACCTATATAGACATTACTTAATTTTAATTGCATAATCATCTAAAAGTCAATAATCTTGTACATACAGTGATTGATAACCATCTATCAAACCGTTCAATTTGTAAGACGACATTAATCATCATCTACTACAAGTGGGTAGCTAGGACCCTAAATTACAATAACCGCACGCCCGGGCCACGACTGCCGTCGAAACTTTACCTAGCTAGTTACACATTGTTCAGGTCTAAATAATTGCATTATCACTAATTAGTCAATCTTATACCTACATTGACAAGTTGACAACCATTCATGAAACAAACGGTTCAATTGGTAACACCCCAATACTGATAACTAGATCATCATCTACTACAGATGGGTAGCTATATCCGCAACATGAATTAAAACCACGACACACCCGATAAATATTGAAATTAGAGGAAGAGGAAGAACTTACAAAGCCATAACCTTTGGACTTGCCAGTGTTCTTATCAGTGATGATGACAGCTTCAAGAATTTCACCAAATTGCTCGAAATAAGCTTGCATCTTTTCGGTAGGAGTCTCCCATGCTAACCCACCAACGAAGACCTTAGTATAAGTTGTATCCCCAAAGGGTGATCGGTATTGATGATGACCATGGTAAGCCATGTATGTAAGATATTATTCAAACTTAAACCTTATGTTAAAAATCTATATGATCAATAAATAATATAGTATGATATTATTATTGATAATAATATGTTGTGAATTGTGATTGGATCGCCCTCCTCTATAGCTCTCGCTCTCTTTTGTTGCAAATTGTGAAATAAATTTGTCTGTGAAAATTTTCTGAGCTATGTTTATAAACATGAAAATGACAGCACCATGATTGTCATCATCACCCCCATATATATCCTTCTTCTTGGATTTCACAAAAATTAAAATCAATATAAAGTAGTGTATGTGACAGATAAATATATACTCGTATATTGGAAGAATAATAAGAAGAAGGGTATTTAATTTTTTTGGTAAATTTTATTAATAATAATAATAATAAGATCGAAGAAAATAATGATAATAATCCGACAACTGCAAACTATAATTTGCTGTCGTTTAAGAGAGAAAGGGTTAGAGAAGGATTTTGTATATCCAGAAAAGAAAAAAAATGACAGCTGCTTGACCAAGAGATTGACTAAGTCTAGGCTATCACTGTCTTTTTTGCCAATAAGATGATGATTATTTATTGATATTAATTTAATGCAAATAGGATGAAATAGTGATAGTATATAGTAATAATAGTCCAACCCCTCCAATCAATTTTTGGGGTTCAATGCCCCCTTCTAGCAACATTATAAGTTGAGCACTATGTTCTTGTATAGTTGTAGGTCTGCATGATGTGGGATTTGAGAAGTTGTAAAGTTTTTACAATCACATTTCGTTTTGGAGATTTGGTCAAACAAATCTTTGTTGTCTGGGTATGTACATTAGTTATCAAGCAATGCGGAACAAACTAGATGGTGATAGGTTTATCAAAGATTTGTTTGTGTATGTGTGTGGGGGTTCGAATTGAAGAAGTAATGGGTTTAGTTAGCTAGCTTGCATGTAGCTCGATCGGTCAAAACTCGAGTCAACTGAGCTCAACAGATGGACTAGAGATATTCCCAAGTCAAGTCGGGTAATTTACTCGGATGGTTGGTTCGGTTATGCAAGCTTTAACACTGTATTAGAGCACAACATTAGAGAGCAAAGTTTGGGAAGTAGTGGAGTGTTTTCACTCGGGGCCCACATTTCCAGCATTTTGCCTCTCTAATGTTGTGCCCTAGTGCTGAGTCTAGCATAACCGTCTTTTTACGTGCCTCTTAGGAGTAAGGATCCCTTGTGAGTATTTAGGAAAACATACTCCATATACTTGTACAACCTTTTTGTAATAAGTTGATAAAATTAAGGTAAAAGTGTAAAACTGTTGTTACTTATTTTTTTATTTTTTTTTTGGTGAATGAAATCGATATACGAGTACTCCGTATATGTTATGGTAATGTAGCATTGTGACACTACCTCAAAATGACTTAATTAAAATTACTTATTCAACCAACTTGGTAATATTACCCTTCAATGGTTATCCTCAGTATGTATCATATGAAAAATTGATTTATGTATTTATCCGATGTAAAATCGGAATAGCAGAAGATTCATACTAAGTGACCCGCACTTACCTACCTTAAAGAAAAGGGAAGGGAATCACTCTTACCAATCATATACAAACCGTTAGAAGGCAAACAGAAACAAATGACGAGAAAAGAGTTGGAAATCTGTATTTCTTAAGTCCCTCCCACCACAGAAAATAAGAATATTGCATTCTTAAATCACGAAAGCAGCTGTTGTTGGTCCATTTGTTCAAAATACACCCCAACTTTGGCTGCTATGTACCATCATTTTGATATAGTATCCATATCTATGCCAAGGTTGGCCTATGTGGCTATGTACGTAATCAGGCATTAAACTTAGGCTTCATGATTTTAGTGTACTAGACAGTGTTCGATCAATATGTAGATAAGATTGCATCATATATGGTTTCAACTTCGGTAGATAGAAGTAATTATCATCTTAACTTTCTTAAACACGCATCCCTTACGACAGGATAAAAACTCTGTATCTATGATGAACACCCACGTAATCAAGAATTGTTAAATGGAATGTAAGGTAAAGTCCTAATATAAAAGTTTGACCTAAATCTTATTATAAAAACTATATGAAAAGAAAAGTACATTTATACGGTATTACAGTTCATTCTCAATTAGTCAATCACAGCAAAACTGATTCTTTAGTCTGCAGCCATAATTTAAACTAATCAATTTGTCTAATGGAAACCCATGATAGTGTTAGTTTCTCCTTACTTTTGGGCATAATCATGACGACTTTGAAAGATTCTGACCACAAATGGTTGTACTTAACACACTACTATCAGTTCTCTATTAGTTTTCTACATTTGATTAAAATTCATTTTACAATTTATTCAAATTAAACGTAAAATAGTACATTGAGATGGAAGGAGTTACTAACGTCATGATATAAAATATAATTTCAAGATAAAGATGAAGAAGATGAATGTGTGTACGTTTAGAGAGAAGTGAAAAGGGAGAAACAGTAGTAGGAAAAAAATCCAGCTAATGGTCTTGAAAGATAGATACTGACCCCACATGGAGATGTGCTGCCAGTTCATATTGTACAAACAAAATTGTAAAGATCAATTTCATCATAGTTTAGTGTTAGAGAGTAGCAGAGACCTTGAGTCTTGAGAGCTGTCTCACAGCTAAGTAAATTGGATTTCCTCAAATTATAGGCATACCCTGGAAAAACTTATGTTCAGTTTAATTCCAAATTCAACATCAAAAAATTAAGGTAGAAGTAATACGGAGTACCTGTTTATAAGATTTTACGTTGTAATTAGTATTGTGATGGCTTGATTAGAATGGACAATATCCTACTAATATGAATCACGCATGAGATCAAGTAATGGCGGATTGACGGGGCAAACAAATGGCATTAGAGCTCATGGTTTGGCCTGGAATGGACATAGAACTCACATGAAGTGGGATGTTAGAAAATTTTGGTACATGCCTACATGGATAGAATCTTGAGAGACTTTAAGCCGGTATACAACACAAGGAGAATAGTGCATGGTGAGCGAGAATGTGGAGCAGTAACATACTAACATGTGGTTCAAATAGCATGGTGTGCCGATTAAGAGAAGTAAGTCTTTGTATTTGGAGAGTTTTTGTTTTTAACGGAACATATTTGAAGTTAAGATATTTAGAGAGTATGTCTTCTATTTAAGAGAAAATTAAAGTTACCAAAAAATACCAAGGATGAATGAGACATGAGTAAGGAGGATTTTGAGAACACTCTTTTGGGCTTTGACTTGAGTAGAAAAGGATTCAGCCATCAACAAAAACTCATGTCATATTAATTTCCAGCTTTTGAGATATTTTCCCCTCTTCTTTTACCCTTTTTGCAGAGAAAGCTTTGTAAGATTTTTATATGCTAACTTTTGGATCAACTTGCAAAGTGATCCATTAGTCCATGTCACAATGTCACTTACTCACTAACCCTTTCACAAAAGTATGGAGTAGTATATACAAGGAAAAGAATAGGACTAGGACGTTCGATCATTACTGCCTGCCTCATTGATGGTTGGCTGATCTTGATTATAAGTTTTGTGATTCAGATTCTGTAAAGAACTATCGTTTGATGACGTCTTTATCATTCGTAGAAAACCAAGTTATAACGACTTTCAATTCCAAAACTTACAAATTACACTAGTGTCTATATAAGCTATAGCATAGGCCCACGAAATTCTCTGGCCCGAAACGCAGTTGGGCCTCCAAAGACATTTTCAGGCAATGTTAAGTGTCAGGGAATAACGACCTACTTTTGAGTCGATTCTTCAGAAGTGTGGAGGCTAGGTGGTCATACACTCGTACATCTCATGGGATAAATTTACATACGAGATGTAATGCAATAATCCCTTGGGGAGTTGGGGGTATGTTGTATAGGTTTGCCAAAGTTGCTCGAGGTTAAGTTAGATACAATATGAATAATATGATGATACGAATTAAGCAGATTAGTGTCGCAACAATTCCACTCGTTCAATTAAAATTGGTCAATACGATAAATAAAAGTATTCAACGGGTTACCTAGTGTTCAGATTTCCAACATGGCAACATGAAGATGACAAGCTTCATCAGGTTTTACATAGTTATGAAAGAAAAAACTGGATTCTAATGCCCAAATATGACTTAGATTTACGACGAGAAATAAAGCGACAACGAGAATCAAATCTCAAATTCTCGACATGTTTATTTTAAGAGGCTAACACAATTAGTACGGTTAAGTAAAATAGGTTCGGTCACGCCATTAGAGACGCGAGTTAACATTTTTACAATTCGTATCTCTTAGCACACGAATGCAAACTTTTGGCTAACTCTAGTTTATAACCTACACTTCCATTTTTAGTTTTTTACCCGATCCAAAATTACCAGAGAGCGCAACTTCCTGCCCAGCAGCTGAGCCACCCTCTTTCCCTCTGCCAAAGCCCATAACGCCGCCGCGCTCTCCACTGCAACCCACAACCGCCACCGCCACCCTATTGAAGACGTGCCCAGAAAATTTGGTGAGTTACCCTTGTTTCTTTTACCATTTATTTAACTACTATTTAATTTATGATGAATTTCATTAACCCCAGTATTTTCTGTATCTTATTCGATAAGTTATGATATTATCATTGTATAATTCAGAACAGAACATCTGTTGATTGTTGATTGTTTTATTGTTTTTGCTTCAGTGAAATACAAGTTATATTCTTTTATACTGTTATCTGTGTAATTTAAGGGAGTAATTATTTGATTGTAGTTTCAATGATATTATGCAGCTTGTATAGTTGTATGAATTTCTAGTGTATACCAATGTGTTTGTGTATAATGATATCTTGGTATATCGAGAAATGGTGGAACTTTTCGCTCTGCTCGCCTTTTGTTGTTGGGTGGAAGCGGCCGATGTGCTAGGCTGAAAGTTCAATCTAAAACAATGTGGGAATGTGGGGTGTTCAAGGTGTTAATGCCAATTCTTGGACAATTTTCAGAATTCGGTTATTATCTCTTCAAGGTCTTGCGAAACCTAATCGTTTGGTCTATCAAAACTCGTTTTGCATCACTCTTTTAGGTTTTCTAGTGCCTTAGATGTAAGAGTAGCTTGTTTACTATGAAATTCAACCAGTTTTTCGGAATATTTTGATAGCGAGTGTCAAAAGTTTCGAGTAGCTTGGCTTGTAGGAAGTTGGAATGTCAAATCATGTGTTTATGGTAGACATAATTCTGAAGGGGCTAAAGATTGGTGGTGGGTGTTGGTTTGTGCTTCTTGTGATATGCTGCGAATTGGAGATATTTTTGCTAGGTTTCATTAATCTTCCTTCTGAAGGAACACTTCCTTTTGATATCTTATCGGAATTTATATCCAATATGGATGCTAAATTGCTATTTTAGTTTCTTATTGTTGACCCTAAAGCATAGAGCAAAGGTGTTAACTAATTTGTTGGATTTGTATCTATCTTAATCGTAGAACATTATGTTAGACCTTTATTGTAGTTCAGCTTGGTAACCTTCTTCGTCCATTGTCTTTATTTCATGAGTTGTTAATGTTGTCTATTTGGCAGTCCATTTGTGATAACTTGCTAGCAACTAGTGCACGATTCAACCAAGGACCCTTGGCAGTTTAGCCTTAATGCGTGAACAATCTAACTGTTTCTATTATATACTCCGTACATGTTTATAGGCTACAATAGATCTTCACAGGCTTACTCTATTTGTTAGTGACTGAGGTTCCGTAATGTTTGAGTAGCATATTTGCATTGTCGATCGAAGGATTTATCTTGGGCCACTCCTATGGTTATTCGATGATGTGTTTATTGACATTTTCTAGAAGAGCTTTTTTTTTTAAAGTTTCCTTTCACCCATCTTTACTAGTGGTGCCGCTGAAAGAAAAATGTGTTTGATGTTAATGAAGTGTGTGAGGTACTAGTTCTTTTATGCCTAGAATTCTCAACTCTATGCCAATGTCTGTGGTAGCATATGTTTCAGTGGGTTGAGTTTGAATGGTTGATACGTCTAGGTGTTATGATTCCTTCCATGAGCTTCACGGGAGAAGACTTAGGCCCTGTGCGATTGGACTGCAATTTTCTGATCTGATTTGATTTGATTTGATTTGAATTGAACTGATCTGATTTGATTTGATTTGAATAAACTTGATTTGATTTGATCTGAACTGAATTAATTGATAAATTAACTGCAATTAGACGAATTAATAACTAGATTTAGACTAGATTCATTGATTGTTATTTGGATAATTCTGATCTGATTTGATTTGATTTGAATAAAACTGATCTGATTTGATTTGATTTGAATAAATCTGATCTGATTTGAAAACACTGTTGAATAAGTTGAATCGCACAGGGCCTTATTTGGGCGTAATTGCATTTGTATTTCAGTGGACATACAACATTTGGACTTGTGTGGATGACGAGGACTTTGGATTGCACTTTTGAGACATACTTTGGGTGATTCTGTAGATTGGAGAAAGAGCAAAGAGAAGTTTACCATTCACCATGCAACATCATTCATTGATGAACTTTTGTAGGAGTATTAGTCAACTCAAAGTCAAACTAGGAGCAATACCCTATCGATTTCGCAGTTCTTCCCACCTTTTCCCTTTATCTTCACTCTCTGATCTGGTCCAGTTCCGTTCCTTCCACTTCAGATGTGTTCCAAAGTTAAAGAACGTAAACGCGAAGTTTCTTGGACTGCCCAATAATTCAACACAGCAGTGTATGCCCGTTATTGAGGATGCTCTGAGAATTGACAATTTGCTCAAAAAATTCTCAAATAGCCGAAATGAGGAGCGCGCTCAAGCTCTTGATAATTGTGAGATATCAGTTACAGAGGATTTGGTGCTTGATGTGCTTAGACGAAACCATTCAGATTGGAACTCTGCTTTTCAATTCTTCAATTGGGTATCCAGTGTTACTGGTTTGAGTGGGTATACACCAAGTTCTGAAACTTACAATGAAATGCTTGGGATATTGGGCAAGGCTAGGCAGTTCGAGGAACTCAAAAAAACCTTTGATGAAATGTTTAAGAGAGGAGTTTTCAATGAAAGGTCATATGACATTATGCTTCATCGGTATGCTGCTGCTCACAAGATTGATGAGGCGATAGAGTTTTTCTACGAGAGACAGCATTATGGCCTAGAACTGAATTTGGCTGCTTTCCAGTCACTTTTGATGGCATTGTGCCGCCACAAGCATGTTGAAACAGCAGAAACTTTGTTTCTTTCAAAGAAAGGTGAATATCTGTATGACACGAAGACTTGGAATATCATACTCAATGGGTGGTGTGTGCTGAAAAATTTACATGAAACGAAGAGATTTTGGAATGAGTTGATTCGTTCCGGGTGTGAACCAGACAAGTATTCATATGGCACTTGCATAAATACATTATGCAAAACTGGAAAAGTTAGCTCTGCCTTAAAGATGTTCCACGCTATGTCTGAGAAGGGATGCAGGCCTGATGTTGTCATTTGCAACAGTGTCATTGATGGGTTGTGTTTCAAGAAGAGGGTTCCTGAAGCCCTTGAAATATTTAAGGAGATGAGTGTGAAAGGTTGCCTGCCAAATGCTGGAACATATAACTGCCTTATCAAGTACATGTGTAAGATTCGGAGGATGGAGATGGCCTCAAAACTGTTGAGCGAAATGGAGGAGAAGGGTGGTGATTGTACACCCAATGCCATGACTTATATTCACTTGTTGACAGCAGCAAAGAAACCAGAGGAAGTCGCAGGTGTGCTGGAAAGAATGAAGGCACGAGAATGCGAGATAACAGGGGACGTTTATAATCTGGTATTGAGGTTGTATTTGAGTTGGGACTGTGAGGAACATGTTCAGTCAACTTGGGCAGAAATGTCAAGGGGTGGTACTGGACCTGACCAGCGATCTTACACTGTCATGATTCACAAGCAATATGCCCAAGGGAAATTAGAAGATGCTTTGGCATACTTCGAAGAAATGACATCGAAGGGGATGACTCCAGAACCGAAGACAGCATTGTTGGTTGATGATATGAAAACTAAGTTGGAGTTGACAAGCCCTGGAGACACCAGTGAAATTTGGTTACGTAGACACACACGCGTGCCAGAAGCTGAAAGCCGTAGTTGTATTCATGCAGAAGGGTAAGTCTTTAATTTTTTAATTAAATTTTTTATTTTTGTTGAAAGAATAGGGAAAGCCTTTACTAGTCATAGCTGGTAGCAGTTAGCATAGGTACATTGTGCTACCTGATAAACTCACTTGCGAACTAGTTAGTAGAAGTTAGAATCTCTAATCCTGTGAAAAGGTACACCTGATAGAATCACTTATGAATTGTGAACTAGTGCAGCATCGGGAACAGCTAATTAAGTGCGAATTCTTCACAAATTCTACCGTGAGACGGTCTCATCGTATGAGACCTCTCACACATTCCAAAAGTAACTAAAACTTTTCAAAGCCACCTATTTCAAAAGTAACATGCTAATTTCTCAAAAGTAACCTACTAATTGGTCTCATACGATGAGACGGTCTCACCATAGAATTACTACGAATTCTTTGTAAGTTCATATGCGAGTTCTATTTTCAATAGTTTAAGCATGGTTAGTTCTGCAACCTTGTTATGAAAGAGGCTGGCTGCCCCTTACGGCCTTAAGTGCGTCAATATTTGAATCAGCATTGTTGCTGACTTCTCATTTTAGTGGAGTAAATCATACATTCTACATTAATTCTCCATTGCAATTTGCAATGGAGAAAAAGGTAAATCGCATGGCCATAAATACTCTGTATCGGATTATTGGCTTTTGCACCTCGTAATCTTGATTACAGATCAAATCTGAGCACATAGCTTCAGCTTTCAATCTGCATCTGGTAACCAAAGTCGTGCCCCCTGCCGTGTGAGCCCATATATCCAGGTATGTACTTAAAACTAAGTTCAGTTGAAGATTTACACTGTTTCTGCGTAAAAATTTGTGCTTCTTAGGTCAGTTATCGCTATAATTTATGGACTCGCATTTTCATCCTATGTCTTGAAAATTAAAACTACGCCATCATCTTATAGTAAGACTGTCTTGATGGTAAATTTTCGATAAACCACAGTATCTAGTTAATAGTCACTGTCTGACACATGCCCATGAGGTGATAGGAGTAGAATTTAGAGGCACATTCAAAACGGCGTATTTAGAGTCATCCACAAGCTTGAGAATTGAGTAGTATTAAATTTGGATGATGGAAGGCTAAATGCTAACCGACTTTTTTGGTTTGTCTTGAAACAATAGCCAAAGTTCTATATGACATTTTCTTTTGTTTGATTCTAAAATTATTACTAAAACTAGAAGTTTACAGATCTAACCATAAACTTAACCATCACGTCGTTTTTTTACAATAGAGTATAATACAAGTCGTTGTCAGATCATGAATCCTGGCTTCTCATTCGAAGAAGAGGAGAATAGTAGAGTACCACAAGAGAACTTTATTGTTGCCCTACTTTTTTTAGGTAACATCAAAACGGTGACATTTGAGAAGCATGATGTGCTTCCAAAAACATTCCCATCATTGCTTGCTAATTGGATGTGCATCTCCATTAAGGTTTGATGGGTTTGGGCCCTCATTTCGACAACATTAGTCAGTGGTGGATACGAGTCGTTATCGTCTTGAGGACGTTTGATGCCTACAAGCATAGTGCTAAGAGTTTGTACATAGAACAATTTGTTCGGGGTTTTATCGTGTCTATATTTGTACAAACTCATGACACTGTGATACCGTGATGTAGGAACCATTGCTCCTTCGTGAGTATATGTCTTCTCGCGTGTAGGTTGTAGCTTCTCTGTATAACCGATTTTAGTTCAAACTTGAATATACAGGTATATTGAGTGCGTGTTTTAGAGATATGAGCACTTGCTATTCACACTAACCGATCCTAGTAATCTAGTTCATGCGTATATGCGAGGAGGAGAACGTAAGCATGATGTAGTATAAGTACTAACAGTAACACAGTTTGATGGCTTTGGGCCTGCCCAAGAAATCCCATGTGCATATGATGTGTACGTCCATCATTCTAAAGGCTCCACTTTATAATTGCATCACCTCCGGCTCCCATTCCCTAGCAACATTACTACTTGCATGTTCCCATCCTACTCCGTAATTCGTTAATTTGCGGAATGGCATTACTCGAGTGTTCAATTTCAATGCCACTCCGGGAATCCAAAATTTACGTCGTAACCAACCCTACAGAATACAATTTATTGGTTTGGGTGTAACGTCACTCTTTGCACACAGATTATGAAACTCGGTATATAATGATACGGAGTATCATATATTGTAGGGGTATGTGCAAGTGAGATGATGAGGAAACTTAGATGTATAAGCATGACATGTATTTGGATAATCAACAAAATGAGGAGGTCATATGTACCAATAGAAAGTTTGCATTAACTCAATCAATTCACATTAAAAACAACAGCAAAAAGAAATTTGAAATTATTACTCCCTCCATTTCATTAGGTAGTTGGCATTGGGTTTGAATCTGTGAGAGGAATTCAAACCAAATGCCAACTACCTAATGAAATGGAGGAAGTATGATACCTCATATCCCTACACAAACTCTTGCAAAATGCGTTTGGGTTGTTATGTTTGTTGAACATGGAAATATGTTTTATGTGGTCCTATTTAAGGAACAACATCCATGTGCTTAAGGGGACTTGTGAACTCTATGTTATGTCTTAAGAACTCCTTTGCACTAATACTTCAAGAAAATTGGGGGTATAAGAAGGTTTCGAACTTTCGACTTTACAATTGTAGTATCATTTTGATGGAGAATTAGAATTTATTCAAATTTGTTCATACTTACAATTTCGGTTTTATTTTATTTTTAAATAGTATAAAGAAAAAAAAAATTGTTTTTGTTTACTAGTTAGGCAGTTACGTTATTATAGACGAATGCTAATTATAACTTTAACTACGAATAACAGTCTCTTGTTAATAACTAGAGCATCCCTATTGGTGCGACTCACTTTGGGTCTCAAATACTAATATGAGGTCACAATTGCATCATGCTGATATCAAATGGAGAATGAGACTCAAATTGAGACTATAGTTTTCAATAGTGAACATATATTTTGGGTCTCAAAGTTTTATTTTCCTATTAATAATTGGGATAAAAACAATATTAAATTTAATTGTTATTACTAGTGGACCTCACATGATTATCTCTTGAGACGATCTTTGTTTTTATAGACCGTCTCAATTTTGAGACTCTCCCCCTTGATTTACATTAGCAAGCCGAGTAGCTCTAGCAAAGATGTGAATGCGGGCGTATTAAAGTGATGAAAAAGTAAGAATACGGTAAAGTGAGAATATACGTACAGATTTGACAAAAGTAAGGCTGTGAGAGTATAATAGTATATGGATACGAGAAGGGAAATGGGGTTCAGTGGTTCACTTCAGATAAGAAATTCAGTAGTTTGCATAATAGGCCCCTTTGAATAGTTGAATAGAAGTGCAAATGATAAAGTAGCCTAATAACACAAAAAGGTCTCTGTACAGATAATAGATTCGAGCTATGATTGCCCGAAGACTAATGCATGGTTTCTTTTGACTCCTTCCCGGCTAATTAAAAGGTTACGACATATAAATTACGAGTAATACGACTATGTTACGTATCACTTAACTTGAAAAGTAAGAGTTTATTGAGGTAGATGTTAAGACGTGGATCAGTCTACTAAAGCGTGACATTATGCCTACCCTCACATTAGAGGATAAACGCAATTTGGACTTTGGAGCACCTTGTAGCACTTGCAGTAGATTAGTTGAGCAGTGGTGCTAGTATAATACAAAGTCAAAACACTACTGATTAAGATCCACTGAAGTCTATTAAAGAGCAACTTCTATTAAATTAACCAAATCTTCCTTTTAAATCATTTTCCTTCTTTTGACGGCATTTGTATACTTTGGGCAAGAATAAATACAGAATCCAATAAAATGTTAACTGTATATTGTATGATCAGCATGAAATTTTCTTCAACGTTCACACTTTGATTTTTTATTTTTAATTAAAAAGATAAATAAAGAACTAATGGTTTTCAAATGATTTCATTATCTGGGTCCTCCCCCAGTTTTCCAAATTCGATTCGCAGCACTAGATTTGTCCCAACCACAGGCCATTTTCCCCATGATAGTACTATGCAATCATGGAGTTTGGAGTGGAGTTCTTGGTGAAACTTACTTCATGGTCAACTAATCTAGTATAAGACACGCTACTTAGAACAGTGGACCTTTATATTGCACCCCGCAGCCACGACATCTAAAATGACTCGTCGGACGTTACGTTGCTACTTGCTGTGATAACCGATAAGTGTTCATATTCTTTGAATGGGTGACCGCGTTCTATTTTAATTGAGTCTTGCAAATTGAGCATGTAATATTCGCATGACTCTATAATCTACACATACTCCGTACTAAAGACTACCAACTAATTGCTCTGAATACGAACTTCATTATTTATAGTTTAACTCGAATTCATTTACCATTTCTTTTGTCAAAATTGAGTAATTGATAGTTAAAATAATGTTCCAATGTTACGGTGAAATTGATTATTACTTGATCCAAGATCAAATCACACGTCGGTGGTACCGTAAGAAGTGGAAGGAGGTAAGGCCATTTACTAGGATTTACTAGGATTACTACGTTGTTTGTTGTTTGCCACGACAAAGTTTAAGTCAAAAGTTTGCACCATATTTGATGTATCATTATTATTGTTTCTTGGAATTTCATGGTAGAAATCCTCAGCTGTTATGTTAGCATTGCAATGGTAATAAAATCACGCGCTCGTGAATTTTTTTTTTGTACTATCAAACACGTGATGACGTAAAATCAAAGTAATTCATGGCAATACTATGAATTATTATCCTTACGTACATGTAGTCATCTATGCTTTTTGATATACAGACAATATCGAGCAAATTGGTCCAACTCGGCAACTCCGATACTGAAAAACTCATATGATGTACTATGATACGAGTAGTAACTTTGTTCAGGCGTCAATACGTTATATGGATATCTTTTTAAAAGTGTCGTATTCGTGCAGTGTCAAGTACAAGTCGGACACAAACACTAATTTGAATCGACCTGTTGTTCTGTTCTCTGTGTTATCAACGTTACACTCGCAAATAATTAATGATTCACAAGTGCACTACACGCGGTATATATAGACTATAGTCTATGATTCATTCTTATTCCCTAATAATAAAGCTTTTATATCAATCTTCTCATCAGCGTAAAACAAACAAAAAGGTGGCTAATTATTCGTTAATAAAGGCAGAACCACCTAAGTCTGATTAGTAGCTTGTTTAGTGGCTTAAACTCGGTGATTTTGTTAATAAAAATTCCAGTACCGACAGATTTTGTTTTTCTTTTTCAATTTAATAGAAATAAGAAACAGTAAAAGATCCAAAAAAAAGGAACCAGGCCAAACATAAACGCGGCTCCCAAAGCAAGACGTTATCTGATCTGCTAATATTTAGAACCCGTGACGTACTCCAAATTCCCAGTGGTACTAACATACGCTCATACTACAAAATTACAAACCACAACAAACCGAATCACTTCATTATTACTCCCTTCTTCTACTCTTCTTTGTTGTGAACTTGTGATATGTCTTCCTGAATTTGAATACATAAACAAAAACATAGAGATTGAACTTGAATCTTTGTATACCACACGATACGTGGTATTTCATAAAACTCTTCTTAAACGATAAAGCTATTTAGAAACGCGAAAATTACTAAATTTTCTTTTGAAAACGTAGAAAAGGAATGGCCAAACTACCAAATTGGTAAAAAAAAGTGGAGGGCAATTGACAAATTGGTAAAAAAAAAAACTCCGGCGACAGATTGGTAAAAAAAAATGAGCCTGGTCACCAAATTAGCCAAAAAACATGCCAAGTGCCGGAGCGCGCATAATTACATTGATTTTCTTCATTTAATTAAAATTTCTAACCTAACATTAGATTGGCTAATATCATATTGCGACTTTCATTTTCAATTAGATTAACGAGCTTTTTTTTTGCATTGTACCAACATTTGATGTGGATTTCTTATGGAATTGAGATGACACATGATAAAAACTGTCTTTTTTACAGTTGTGCCAAGTTTGATTTTCTCATTTGAAGCATAATTTTTTTAAATTTTTTTTTGAAATGAATAAAATTATAAATGACACATTATAATCCTCAATATGTTGCTAATAATTCATATGCAAATTATCAAGGTCATATTTTTGGCTAATTTTTTTAATTGCAAATAAGAGGGATAAAAAAATAGTTGTTTTGCTTAAATTGATTGTATTGTTTTGCATTATGAATATTTATTAAGAAATTTTTAAAAAAAATTATTAAGATATTATAGAAAAAATTATTATTAGGTTAATAAATTTAATTAAATGAAGAAATCAACGTAATTATGCGTGTGGAAGGTACGCTCCGGCACTTGGCATGTTTTTTAGCTAATTTGGTGACCAGGCTCATTTTTTTTTACCAATCTGTCGCCGGAGTTTTTTTTTTTTCCAATTTGTCAATTGCCCTCCACTTTTTTTACCAATTTGGTAGTTTGGCCGAAAAGGAATGAAATTTGCCGGCCAATTTTGGTGGATAATATAAATTGCATATTCAAGCTCCGGAGCCTGGCCACTACTATTAGCTATAAGCCTAAAATCATTCCCTTGGGACTTTGGGAGTACTTAAGTAGTCATACTTGGCCCTTAAACAAGATCACTGCCACGGCAAAGCTTTAAATGAAAGAAGATGCAACTGACACTCGGACTCTATAGGTTGATATGGTATCGTGCGACAAGCAAAAGATCATATCATCAATTCTAATATTCTGTACAATTTATACCACGCATGCTCATCAAATCATCAGTCTTAGACTCTTAGATTTATACATACCGTGCTTTTATTTTGTATCCTAAAAGATACTGGCTTGAAAGTTGTTGAAACCGCAATGTTCGGCCTGTTTGACGGATTATATCAACTATCAAGACCATTCGAAATAGAAAAACGTAAATTACAGTGTACAATTCGTTTCAACAAACTTTACTTTACCATTCGTGCATTCGTAATTAGTGGTCACTGAACCAACAATATTTATACACTCCGTACTATTCCGTATTAAGTACCAAACATAAACCCAAAGTGTTAATTTAAGGTTTATAGTGGAGCTAACATTTCTACACCACTTGTAACCAAAAAAAAAAAGAACATTCTACACCACTACTCCACTACTCCACTATACGGAGTATGATATCCTTGCAAAAGATCTAGGAAAGCAATTCAGTTTAAGTGTTTGACTTTGACATTAGCTATAAACTCTCATTTTTTTTCAACTCAAGTGGACTTTGTATGTAGTTAGATAAAACTAAGCCGGTAAATTTGCACCATAAAAAACTCAGGCGGTAAATCCGGCCTAAGATTGTTGCTCCAAAACAATTCGGGGAGTAAATGTCTCCAGTTTCTCGCAGATCTAGATGCTTTATATTCTTTTTCTGACTAATAATTCTATATTAAACTAATAATATCCTTCATTTCACTTCCTTCCTTTACACACAAAACCTACACAAGTAAAAGTTGCAGCAGAAAACCATACCAACACTACAAAATTTAATAGACCCAATCCCGAGTCACATTGGTATAATACGAACCCACAAAAGTGTTTCTTTAATCGGCTGCGGAACTACAAACTTGTCAAACTCGAGACCTTTAGCTAAGAAGGTCTAAAGGGTGCGTTTTTATTTGTAGCTTGTGTAATCCAGATCATGTACTCGTAGATTCTGTACCAAGGTCAAACAGTTTGAGTTAAAGATTAAATAGTGTCAAAGTTTAATTAAATGTTTATGTTATGTTATGTTATGTTATGTTATGTTATGTTATGCGCCACCCCACCATATTAATTAAGCTTAAAAATAATTAAGCTCTCTGATCTTATCAGTCACAGACTCACAGTACATTTTGCAGATCGACCCACCTCCACTTTCTCTCTCCTGAAAAAAAGAAAAAAGATTTGTTCTTTTATGGATATATAGTCACAATTCACATTCTGATGTAATGTAAGCGCGTATGTAAATGGAGTAATATATTATTGTATAATACTAGTATATAGTTTTATTATTTATTGATTGGACAAATTTTCCAAATTTTATTCACACTGTATTGTAGAGTGAAGTATTACAGTACTAGAATGAGTGAGGAAAGAGCTGAGAATAGTTAATTTATGAACTGGGTCTGCATTTAATGCTTCAAGCATCTACATATACTTATACTTACTAAATATTTAGTATCGTCACTCTTAAGTTTGTATTAATAGTGAAGTTTGTAGGCTTTTACAGTACTTAACTAAGCTTTGTATTTTTTTGGTCTGTTTCTTGTCTTTTCATTCATGAATTATTACTATTGAAAACATCATATCTTCATTCTATTTATTTGATCCAGAAGAAAAAGTGCAAACCTTGTTATATTAATTTGGAATTTTCAGATTATATTGTAATTTCAGGATTTATAGTGAGAGATTGGGATAAGAGAAAGTTGCCCAGTTGAAAATTTATTCCAAAGTTTCAATCTTTATATTATATGGTTGCTGATATCATTTGGGGTTGATATTCAACCTTCATCTCTCACCTTTTCACTGGTTCTTCACAGTTTCAGGTACTTCTCATTTTTCCAATCTTTTTTATTTGGTTTTTATTTATTATATTGGACTGTTTTTCATTGATCTTGAATGATTTTTGTATTTCACTTGAATTTGATAGTTTTTTTTTTTTTTTTTTGGTTACAACTTGAATTTGATAGTATGAGTTTACTTAATGAGTAATGGGTACTTTTTAGTGGGTTGAATTAGAATAAAGAACTATTTTTGATTAGAATAGTGGGTTGTTTACATTTTTGGTTGAATAATCTTGTGTGCAGTTTTAGGTGATCTTCATGTGTTGAGTGAGACTGAAGTTGAACTAAACTTAAATATATATGCTATATATGTCACTATGGTTGTTTTTTGCTGGAATTGTCATCAGAAAATAGAAAGTTGTTGTTGTTGTTATATATGTATGATGATCACAATTGCTGTGTCATTTGCACTTTATCTGCAAATCTGGATTTCATTTTGTGCTACCTGGGAATGAAACAGTTTGGTGTTAATGTTACAATCCACTAAAAAAAGGTCTGATTGGATCTGCTGCCTAATGTATTCTCCATACTATACTGTCCCCTCTGCTTGCATCTTGTAATACTTTGTATAAAAATAGTGGATAGTGGACTCGAATTTCGTCGATTTTTTGGTGTGGAAACTAAATTTGAAAAGCTTTTATGGAGATATTGACTGGTTCCTTTGAAATTGTTAAAGCTGCCATTGCAGTATTCTTTACTATAAAAAATGTCAAGGCCGCTGCAGAGAGGCGTATCTGGTGAGCAGCGCCGGTTTTCTGTCAGTAGCCAGGGTTCATGGGATTCAGAGGACTCACAAATGAAAGACAAAACAGAAAAGGAGGATGGGTCTCGTTCTTTATCGGATAACAGCTACTTAACGCTTAAAGTACCCTTTCGATTATTTTCTTCTGATAATGGCTCTTCGAAGTTGGGTGTTAGTGAAAATGGTTTCACAGCAGAATTATTTAACAGCACCAGTCCAAGAAGCCGGCACAAGTTAGCATTGTTTCTCCTTAAGATCAGTTTAGTGCTTATAGTGATTCTTGCCTTAACTGGATCCTTTTGGTGGACAATCTCGATTACATCATCATCTAGAGGCCAAATATATCACAGTTATAGGAGGTTACAAGAGCAGCTTGTGTCAGATCTTACGGCTATCAGTGATCTTTCTCAGGGGCCGGCAAAGATGACAGAATTGAACTTCTGCTTTGAGTATGAGAACTTTGTACCTTGCTACAATGTTTCAGAAAGCAAAGCTTTGGGTTATTCTGAAGGTGATGAGTATGATCGCCACTGTGAACACAGCTTGAGGCAGGATTGCTTGATTTCGCCTCCCTTAAATTATAGGATTCCTCTTAGTTGGCCTACTGGAAGAGATGTCATTTGGGTTGCAAATGTTAAAATTAGTGCTCAAGAAGTACTTTCTTCTGGAAGCTTGACCAAGAGGTGACTATATTAACTGTGTGAAACTGAAAGTTGCATTTGGTTTTGCAATGTATTTGCTATTGACCACTCTCTGACTCTCAATCCAGGATGATGATGTTGGACAATGAGCAGATATCCTTCCGCTCTGATTCTCTGACATCAGACAGCATTGAGGACTACTCACATCAAGTTGCAGAAATGATTGGGCTGAGAAGTTCGTCGAATTTTGTACAAGCAGGGGTATGTGATCTTCTTTTGTCCATGTTGTAACATGTTGTGCTTTCTGCCCTTTGTCCTGTCAATCTTCCTTCGTTTCTGTAGTCTGGTTAATGTAAATTATTTGAGGACCGTGTTTGTGAAGGTTGGTATATATTTTACGGGGTTAGGACTTTGTAAAAATTTGAATCAAATGCCTTTTTTCTTCACAATCTTTCATATTGGGGTCTGATAGGGTTTGTTTACGACGAGTGTCAGTTTCCCGATACTAACTGTGGAACCCAGATATAGGAGAAGCACCAGAAAATCGTAGACCTGCCGTGATCATAGAATTGGTATTTCTGATTCCAATCATGGGAGATTTGGTTTTCTCCTACATATCTAGTCAGAAGGGGTCAATTTTCCTAGGATCCATGAATCATGTCAAGGGTGTGTGCTACTGTACTTGTGATGTTTTTGAGCATTAAATTCTTTTAAACAATTGTTGTCGACCTGAAACTCAGTCAGCACCTGTTAGTTTATTATATGAGATTGCCATGAAGTAGTTACTAAGTTACCTTCTCAATTCTCTCCTAAGAAATGCACACTTTTAATCCCTACAATAGGGCTTGTCAACTTCGAGAGCGATGATCAAGAAACATCATCTTTTGTGCAGGTGAGAAATATCCTAGACATAGAATGCGGATTTGGTACCTTTGGAGCACACCTGTTTTCAAACCAGTTACTTACAATGTGCATTGCACCTTATGAGGCTTCGGGTAGTCAAGTACAGATCACACTAGAAAGGGGTCTTCCAGCCATGATTGGTTCCTTTATTACAAAGCAGTTGCCATTCCCAACTCTTTCTTATGACATGGTCCACTGTGCACGGTGTTCCATTGACTGGGATCTCAAAGGTACTGGTTTCTATTTTATTTAAAAGGAAACTTGGTATTGTCATGTTTGAAATACAATTTTGCATAGGAAATGTCTGGACTGCTTTCACCCAATGGGTCTTCGTTTTTAAGATATCTGGGAGATATAATTGTCTCTTATAAGAATGCTCTATTAATGAAGCATGATGAACATGTTCTCAACAATTTAGGTTTTGTAATGCTTCTCATGCCTTGACAACTAGCCTTCTTTCTACAGCTTTTATATTGGCTTCTGTGTACCTTTGATCTCTTCCCCTGTGCAAACTTGACCTGTGTATGAATGTAGCTAAGAGCTTAGATTTTGTCTCAATACAATCTTAAGTTGTGCACCAACAATCTGATAGCTAGTTGGCAAGAGAGAATTCATTGATAACCACTTCCACCTCTGAACCAAAAGATGGATCCGTATATGCAAAAACAAAATTCTATGATAGGATCATCATAGAATAAGCTCATCCTTGAAGTGGTTTGGTGGTCTCTGCCAATTGGAAACTGATCCTGGATGCCAATTTTTTTTTGTACTGCAACTCCTAAGACTTATTTTCAATTTATTTGTAACAACATTGTTTTCGATGTGATTGTGAATTTTGGAGATCAAAGTAGGATTCCCATTGAAGTGTTTGTTTTCTGCAGATGGCTTGTACTTAGTTGAAGTCGATAGAGTCTTGAGACCAGGTGGATATTTTGTCTGGACCTCACCCATTACCAATGCCCGTAATAAAGCAAATCAGAAGAGATGGAACCTTGTCCATAGTTTTGCTGAGAACCTCTGTTGGGAACTGCTTCCACAACAGGATGATACAGTCGTTTGGAAGAAAACAGCCAAACGAGGTTGCTATTTTTCTAGGTCAGTTTGTAACCTGGATTTGATTTGTACGAGGAGCATAACTTCTAACCTTGCGGGTAATTAATGCCTGGTAATATTCCTTAAATTTCAGAAAACCTGCTACTGTCCCTGCCGTATGCAGCAAGAGTCAGGATATTGAATCTCCATATTACCGGCCCCTCCAAACATGCATAGCAGGAACTCACAGCCGCCGCTGGCTCCCTGTTGAGGAGAGGTCAACTTGGCCCTCTCGTGCAAAGTTGAATGACAAGGAGCTTCAGCCTCATGGTAGGTTTGAGTTTTATGTCAACATTTGCTTAACATGGTCCAGTAGACTTATTGTGGCGATTCTCTTTGCTTGACATTCTTGTCATTCTTAGTATGCTGCTGTTTGTGTGTGGAAAGTAATTGACAACTTTATTTGGTAATCCAGGGCTACGCGGTGAAGACTTGGTTGAGGATGCTGCTATTTGGAATTCTGCAATCCGTAATTATTGGTCTCTTCTCTCACCTTTAATTTTCTCCGACCATCCAAAGAGACCCGGGGATGAGGATCCCTCTCCTCCTTTCAACATGCTTAGGAATGTGCTAGACATGAATGCCCGGTTTGGGGGTTTTAACGCTGCTTTAATGGACAATAAGAAGTCTGTGTGGGTCATGAATGTTGTACCGACAAGCGGGTCCAACTACCTGCCATTGATTCTAGACAGGGGATTTGTGGGTGTCTTGCATGACTGGTAAGTACAAAGAACTCCTGTCTCAACTTTGCTTGTGAATTTTGTTTTATTACTGAAAGTATTTAAAATTTTTATCTTGAAAGTCACAACTTGTCAATATTTCTCTCATTGTTGCTCCGTGGTGTCAACATTTATTTGTCATCAGAATTAGTCGTTCCCATATTATGAGAACTGATGTGGAGCAGCATTCTGAGTGAGAGCTGGCTTTTTTTATCAGATTAAATTGTATTCTCATATATTGGAAGCATGGTTAGGGCTTGAATATGTCAGCTCAATATTTCATAGCCATTTTGAAAATTTTGTGGCCAGAAATTAAACAAATAGGGCCAAGAGAAAATCGAAGCTTTGGCTGTCTCAGTGTACGATGGTTGCCACTGTATTCACGTCCTGAGGTCCTGTATTCATATTACTTAGCATCAAGAAACTTCTAAAGCTATTGATTCTTGTTCTGGAGCCAAAGACTGGCTATAGCCAAATAGGTAGGGAGAGGAAATGTCTGAAACTTTTTGAGTATAGGGGCAAGACTTGGAGCTTGTATATAGACAGGATCATTGTGCAAGATTTAACCAAGGGGAAACGTATGAGCTTTAAACTCGTTTAAGTATTTATTAAGCGAGTTTTGGGGGGTTGAGAAAATGCGATGATTGCAGATGAACTTGCAACATGTTCGTTTCGAGATTCTTGTAATATCAACTTCTTTTTTTCTGGTTCTTTTTTTTCTTTATAGTGACAAGGAATGTCTGTGTGTAGGTGTGAAGCATTTCCGACATACCCACGGACTTATGATATGGTGCATGCTGATGGACTCCTCACCCTAGAAAATCGTTCCCAGCGCAGATGTAGTACTTTCGACATACTTGTCGAGATAGATCGGATACTTCGGCCTGAGGTATATTAATATTTGCCACATCAGCTCTACTGTGTGTTTTTTGCTGTCACAATTTTCCAATTGTACATGGCAATAATTAACATATATCTGCACAGGGTTGGGTAATATTCCGAGATACAACTTCTCTGATCGAGTCTGCAAGACCCCTCATTGCACGGCTGAAATGGGAGGCCCGAGTTATTGACCTAGAGAGAAACAACGATGAGAAACTCCTTGTTTGTCAGAAGCCTTTCGTCAAGAAGCATACAAAGTAATTTATAGCCCCAGACCTCGGCCATTGATCAGTAGTTCCTGTGATTATATACTTAATTGGTATACAAAGACGTCCCACATCAGATAGGACGGAGCAACATCTACAGTTTTGAAACATCGACAGAAGTTCGTCACACAAGATATATTATAGTTGAAGCTAGTCACAACACCTATGGAGCCGTAAGGCATACATAGGGACCCTGTAATTACGCAAGTCAGGCACAGGGAGCGTGATCATCGAGTATAGGTTTAAATTCATTCTGTTCTCTTCAGCCTCATTTAAGTTATACCGTCTGCATTACTACAGCACTTCAGTTAGTGAATTCACTAGCAAAATAAGCCCAAGTCCAAGAGCCATCAGCTACAGTATAGACAGTGCTGGGGCGGCCAAATTTCATTACCACTGGTGCTGCCACTTCTCTGCCACATCCATATCTATTCTTTTGTAGAGAGTTTCATTCATTATTCAGTAACTTAAAAAGCCTTTGTAACTACACAAGTTTGAATACCTGTTCAAATGATATATTTGTCGAGTAATTTGACTCGATGTTCATGATGCTGATGATGTCTAACCTTCATTAACCAGACCGCGCGCCTTTCCTTTCATTATTAGACTATGATTTATGTCAATGCTGATACGATTATAGGTTTCGTGAACTTGACCAGCCAAGCAGCCAGCAGGCAATCTCTCGGCCAGTCTGCCATGCCCTTGTTGAACCTATTACTCCCTCCGTTTCTTTCATTTCTTTACGTTTCGTTTGAATTCCTCTCACATATTCAAACGAAACGTAAAGAAATGAAAGAAACGGAGGGAGTATAATTTATGACATGCTCTTCTACATGTTCACTGGCCTGGAGGTGTGTAAGGGCAGAAGGCTCCCTCGCCATACGGGCATGGAAAACGAAAGCCTCATGAAGAGAGGAGGTAGCGTAAAGCTTCAGCTTCCTAGACGTTATGATCTGACTACCCTTCAAAAAGCAAGGAACCGGCTGATGACGGTAATGGGCTAATGGCATAGTATCAAGCCGTAGCATCCAAGGGAAGATGTCAATTAGTCGATACTCTAGGTGCTTGGTTGATGATTGTTTTGCTTGTTGAGTTCATTTGACTTAGATATGGATTCGTTTTCCTTCAAATCACATTCTGCTTCATTCATTTTTAGTAAGTCCTATACACTCAGCCAAACCTAAGGATGGCTTTGATTAATGGACTTCAGAAAAGAAAAAATAATAACCGATGACATAAGACTATGGAAAGTACTAAAGTAGTAGTGTGTTTGATTAATGCTACTCGTTTGATTAAAGAATTCAATAAAATGGAGGGAATAAATGCGGACGAAGTTAGAAAGTTTCTTACGAATTTTACGTTCTTGTGGATTTGCAGTGCAAAATGCATAGTTAAGGAAATTAATAAAATAATTTCAGTAACATCATCAATATCCGACCTTAGCTCAGTTGGTAGAGCGGAGGACTGTAGTAGGTGCAGATATCCTTAGGTCACTGGTTCGAATCCGGTAGGTCGGATTTTCTTTTTTCTTTTTTTTGCCTTATTGGTGACGTTATTTTAGCCATAAAAATTGCAGATGACCGCTATACAATTCTACTTCAACATTATACTTTTGTGGTGGAATAAATTCATTCTTAGTTTCTCAACTTTTTCGACCAATTCATAGTCAGTTTTATACCGTTTTATTCACGTTATATTTGTCACTTAATCATGTATGTGTAAAAACTAAACATAAACTAAAATGTTCTTTCTTCTTTATACCACATGAGTACATGACCATTTTAGGTGTCGTTTCGATACCCCCAACTTTTATAAGATTTGAAAATATCTAGGAAGTGAGTTTTGATAGGTTTGTTTAGATGACGCATGCATATGCCAAAAGTGTGGGAAATCGAATTTTGTTTATTTATCCTACGTTCTAATGTCCCTAACCCCCTTGGTCATTGACAATTCCCATATTTCTAGATTAATAAAAAATACAGCTTTAGCCTTAAAAAGCATATAACTATCAAGATGAAATGGAGGGTAAGATAACCAATCAAATAATTAACATACACGAGAAGTATGTAGGATAATAAACCAAACATCACGCACATAGTATGAATTAACTTTTAAGAAAATATAAATTTACAGGTGCATCCATCGCCTTTAAACTAAATGTCTTAGAATTTGACTTAGGAGTATGACTTAATTTCAGAAAGCGGGATTTCTTGTGCTATTAAAACGAGCAATTATAAGTTAGTTGAAACTAAGAACATCATTTGATATGGTACGACGTACATTTCTCTTATCTTATACTCCATTACAGACCTACTAAAACCAGAAACGTCCTAGTACAACATTGGAGCGTTAGTTATGCACATCCTGTGAGGTTGTGACACACACTTGAAACAAAGTCCACACAAGAGTAGGCAAAAATCCTTAGTACAAGTAAGTATCTGCCACAATCTTTGACTTGCAATAGGAGGCATATGTCGCATTAGTACTTACCTTCTCCGTACATCTAGTATAAATTTTTCAAAATTGACCCTAACATTAAGTATTATGACGTCTCATTACATATCTCGGACCATTTTATCAAGTCTTTATCTTTTTATAAGTCCTACTTACTTATGATCGAGAAAAATAATAACGTAACATCACAAGTACTCCGTACAACATTGGCGAGATTTATCCAAAGGAAAAACAATGGGAAGTTGAAAGAGTCAATACACTTCACACTTTACTCCAAAAGTACTAAAACAACAGTTTTGACAACAGATTAGATAAAAATCCAAAGTACAAGTAAGCAGAATCTGCAAAGATTCTTTACCCAAAATAGCCAAATGAGTAATAGTCTTCATCATTTCTTGGCGCTCTTTCTTCCAAACTTCATCACTCTCTTTCTCTCTCCTCTCTCATCTCTCTGAAACGCACTTTAAATTTCTCCAAACATTAATATTTCCTGCATTTTTCTACCTTATTATTATTATTTCAGTTAAAGTATTTTTTTTTTGGTACTAAGTATTTATTATTTGTTCAATACCCAAAAAAAACACAAAAAAACAACATCAGTGTCTCTTGTTCTTCAGATCAGAAAAAAATGTGCAACTCTCAGAATTCCAGTGCCATTTCATGTATGTTTTCTTTTATTTTCTTTTGTTTTTGTATTTTATTTTATGTATTTTTAATTCTGACCTAAGGACTCTGCTTCTCAGCTTTAAACAGAATAATACTTCATTTTAGTTTGGTTGAATTGTTAGGGTTTTTATTGCTTGTGATGATTTTGGTGAAATGGGTTTTTAAAATTATGCTTATTCTGTGATTCTGTCTTTTACCTGGAATTTGTTTAACTGTAGTGAGATCATAGGTGATATTGATAATTACTTGTTCTGTTCTTTTGAATTGTTAACGTTTGATTTGAATGTACGAGAGAAATTTAAACCAAATGTTAACGATTGAAAGGAACGGAGGGAGTATAGTGCAAAAATGTGGGTATGACAAGTTTGATCAAGTACAGTGAAATTAAAAAAAAAAATTAGGGTTTTGCTCTTGATTTACTGTGTTTGGGTAATTGGGTAATTCGGAAACAACCTCTTTGTTTTAACTCATATGTAGTAAGAATTATGAGTAAATTGCATAATTTCTTGCCTAGTTAAGCTTATTCTGGACTCTTGAGGTTTTGCTTCTCAAAATGTGCTCTGGACATTTTGTTATGTGGTGCTTGTTGCAAATTTCTGTTTCTAAGGGTCTACAAAGTTCTGAATTTTTCGGCTTCTTAGGAACTGTTGGCTGATGTTGGTTTGATGGCTAAACGAGAGATGAAAGAGGTGAGTGAGGGGTTTGTGCCAGTGGGTAGAAGGACCCGGCTGCAAAGAGGTATTAGAGAGAAGGAGCTACTAGAAAGGAACAAAATGGCTAGGCTGGCTGCTCGAAGTAAATACAGGAAGATGAATGCGGAGAAAAGCAATCAGAATCACAAGGGTGAGGATGCTGAAGATGAGAGTGATGGAGAAGATATTAAAATTGTTGATGAAAGTGAGTATTTGAGGCATAAGGCTATATCTGAAGGGAGGGAGTTTTCCCCAAGTTTGCACGTAAGTGTAGAGCAGGAAATCAGTGATGGTTCTGTCCAACTAGTGGGGGAGAGATGGGACCCACTAGGTGTGGGCATAGACGATGATGATGAAGACCAAGATGCTGAGAAACCACACGGGTGTGAAGGAAGTGGCGGGTCTGGTTCTGGTTCTGAACATTGTGGTGTTGTAGAGAGTGACACAGAATCTGTCACATCTTCGGAAGAGGATGATGATAGCTTAACTGATGAAGACTTCAGAGTAGATGAGGATGAGATGTGTGCTTATACCAGTTCTGAGTCATCTGAAGAGGATGGCGAGTGTAAGAAAAGGAGTAGAAAGAACTATATCTATCATGATAGTGTTGATAATCGTGTCCATAGAAGTAGTAACTGTCTACAGAAGATTAAGGAGAGCAGTGTTGATGAAGAGATCTTGAGGGCAGATGATGATGAGGAGCTATATCTGCAAAGGCTTTTCGAGATGTATGAACGTAGTAGCAACGATCAAAGTGAGTCACTCAAGAACATCAGGGTGAGAGAAGGGTCTGAGCCTGAGGACTTTGCCACTCCTGAGAATGGGGGCAATGAAAAAAGAGACTTCCCGCAAAAGAAGTGGAATGATGTAGTAAGGGACTCTGAGATTGAGAATAAGCCTGTGAACTTTGGCATTACTGAGAATGATAGTGAGCAGAAAAACGACAGACCACCTAAAAACAAGGATGTGGACTATGTGGTAATAGAGTCTGAGACGGAAGATGTGACTCAGCCTGTGCATTTTGGTCATTGTAAGACCCCTGAAAGTGACCCTGAGCCTGAGGATTTTGCCTCTTCTGAGAATGGGGGCAATGGAAAAAGCGACAGCCTGCAAGAGAAGTTGAACAATGTAGTAAGGGGCTCTGGGACTAAGAATAAGCCTGTGAATTTTGGCGGTACTGAGGATGCTAGCGAGAAAAAGAGAGACGGACCACCAAAGAATAAGGATATGGACTATGTGGTAATAGAGTCTGAGAATGAAGATGAGCCTCAGGCTGCCAATTTTGGTTGTTGTAAGACCAATTCATTCATCCATTCTTCATCATTACCTCGTCCCACGGGTTTTGAGGATGGCGGTTGTGATAGAGGAACAGAAAGGCTGCCAAGTAATCGGAATGTAAGGATCGGGTCTGTGCCTGAGAACTTTGGCAGTTCTGATAACGTTGGCAAGAGAAAAAGAGGCAGGCCGCCAAAGAATAGCAATGTAGAGATACAGTCTACACCCAAAATGAAGAAGCCACCTCGGAGATTAAAAAGTAATGAGGTCGAAAATATTATGCTCAACACAATTCTGGAGAATGGGAATGCAGGATTGGATTCTTGTATGCCTTCTGTGGCTGTGAGTGAGGCAAGCACAAGTCTTCCATTGAAGTTTAGGTACGATGTCGGGAATTCACGGCCTGTAAACTCAGAGGAGGTGCATGACTCAGAAAGGCTTTTCCAGGACCTCAAATTTGCTCTCCGGACTTGTGATATTGGTGCAGAGACTTCTTTTATGGTAAGGTTACTCATTTGTTGTCCAACATATTCCGTGATCATTAGTAATCAGATCATGATAATGATGCTTTTCTCCTTAATATCCTTTTGTAACTTGGTTTGCTTGTTCCTATGCTAACTATGTGTGAAGTTGCCTACTGATAACTTTGGTCATTCTGCAATTCATGCACCAATAAATGTACATGGCACACTACTTACTTGTACTGATTACCAACAAAAAAACATACTTTCTAAAGTATTAATGTAGGGTTCCTTTGTGGCCTTAATTTACTTTGTGTCAATCTTATTACTGCATCTGTGATTTGATCCTTGAATCTCTTCCCTGCGAGTCTGCGGCTCAGGTTCACTGGATTATTCGCAAGCTTATCAGAAACTAGTTAGCATCTGTAGGACAGCTCTCTTTTGCATTTTGATTGATGCTACTTACGCTGTGCTTAAGTATGTCCCTGCAATCTGAAATGTGGATTTCATTTATTAGAGTACAACTATTTCAAAGTCATGTGGTGAAATAGTAAAACTCATGTTTCAACTTACTGATGTGCTCTCATTTGCTTTAACAGTTACCTATCTTCATTGTAATTTGCAGGACGAAAATGATGTAGTTCCTCCTTGTGATAGTGCGGTTTTGCAAGAAAAGCTGTGCCAGGAAGGGAAGCACTGCTTAATTCTTGATGATGAAATTGGAGTTAGGTGCAAGTATTGTTCGTTCGTTCAGCTTGAAATCAGACATGTCACACCAGATTTCGTGAGTTCTTTAACTTTTGGCACATCATTGTTTGCATTACTCAAATCTCCTGACTATGATAGCCTAATTACATGTATAGGTCATAATCTCTTTTCACAGAATCATTTGCTTTTACTTGTAAATTTTTCCTGATATAGCTAGAGATTAATGATATAGATTTAGGCTTTGGGTATAAGAATGAGTTGAGGACAACTACAACAACAACAACCAAGCCTTATTCCCAAAATGATTTGGGGTTGGCTAACATGAATCGTCATCTAGTAACCGTTCTGATAGACATTTGACATAGACCATTATTCATTTCCCATCATTTCATGCATGAATAAAACGTCTTAAATTGTGAGAGAACTTGCGGATTGAATGATATCCTTCACCTGTTTCACTTGCTGTAGATCAGAATTGCATTTACCTTTTTGACAGGGAAACCTTTTTTGTTTTTCTTTCATGTTCAGAACAAGAATATTTTCGGCAGAGCTAGGAACAGGAATTATGGTAGATTCCCCTATGACAATGGTCGTCCCTCTGATGCCCATCTTCCAGAGTTCGACGACAGCCTTCAAAATGCTCCTTCAAATATGGTTCAGGGAACTGTATGGGAGCTCATCCCTGGTGTACGAGGAACTTTATACCCGCATCAGCAAGAAGGGTTTGAATTCATGTGGAGAAACATTGCTGGAGGAATAAAGCTTGACGAACTCGGTAAGCCTACTAAGTTTGGTTCCGGAGGATGTATAATATGCCATGCACCAGGGACTGGAAAAACCCGTTTGGCGATCACCTTCCTGCAGTCTTTCATTAGAAAGTACCCTATGTCAAAGCCTATGATCATCGCTCCCAAAAGCATGCTTCTTACATGGGAAGAAGAGTTCGTGAGATGGAATATTGGTGTTCCATTTATCAACATGAACAAAAGTGAACTGACTGGCAATGAGGACCCTGAAGTGCTAAAGTATGCTGAGGAGGTGAGGCACCAAAAGACTATTCGGATAGCAAAGCTTTATACTTGGGCAAAGGGGCGCGGCATCTTGGGGATCAGCTATACGCTGTTTGAGACGCTTGCTGGTGACAGGAAAAACGTTGATTCAAAGATTAGGCAAACACTTCTCGAGCAGTCTGGTATCATGGTTTTGGACGAAGGGCATACAGCAAGGAATGATCAGAGTAATATCTGGAATGTCTTGTCTGAGGTTGAGACAAAGCGCAGGATCATCCTTTCTGGAACACCTTTCCAGAACAACTTTGAAGAGCTTCTTAACACTCTCTCGTTAGTCAGAGAAGAGTTTGGGAATCCTCTACTATCAGGAAATCTTATGAAGTGTGGCGTGAAAAATAACATGTCTGAGAGAAAAGGTTTGATGACCTGCAATGCTGAAAATGACAGAAAAATTGTCAAACTGAAGAACCGGATGAAGCCTTTCGTTCATGTTCACAAGGGAGAGATCTTAAAGAAGACTCTCCGCGGCTTATTTCATTCAGTTCTCTTTTTAAAGCCATCTGACCTGCAGAAGGCTTGCTTCCAGCATTTGAGTGGGTTGAAAAATGGTCTGAAGTTGGATCATTTGATCTCTATTGCGTCTGTTCACCCATCGCTTTTGTACTCCTGTAAGGATATTCCACTGTTTTTCAAGGAGGAACTGAAAGCCCACAGAAGAAACCTTGATGCTGGGGTGAAGATCAGGTTTCTGTTTGATCTCATCACTTTAGCCGAAGGCGAGAAAGTTCTGGTTTTTAGCCAATATTTGACTCCCTTACGGTTCATCAAAAATCTGCTGAAATCTCGTTATAATTGGACCGAGGAGAGGGAGTTGCTTTACATGGACGGTAAACAAGATGCAAAGCAGAGGCAATCCTTTATCAGGCATTTCAATAATCCCAGAAGTGAAGCCAGGGTTCTGCTCGCGTCCACAAAGGCATGCCGTGAAGGAATTCACCTTGTTGGTGCGTCAAGGGTGGTCTTACTTGATGTTGTCTGGAACCCTTCTGTTGAAAGGCAAGCCATAAGCCGCGCTTACAGGCTTGGACAGCAAAAGGATGTCTTTGTGTATCACCTAATTACCTTAGGTACACAGGAGGAAGACAAGTATTACTGCCAAGTGACAAAAGACCGTGTATCAGAGAAGGTATTTTCTTCCCAAGAAGAAAGCAGCAAGTTCGTCAGGACGGGGCCACAGGTCACAGAGGATCGTATACTCGAAGAGATGATCCAGAATGTCAAACTCAAGAGCATGTTTGGGAAGATCATCTACCAACCCAAAGCTGATGAATTCATTGAGAGCTTCGGCACTGCAAACCTGTAGCACTGTACGTATTAATGTATCTTACTCGTCTGTCATAACCTTATGTTGCAAACTAGTTAGGTTTAGCCCTTCTGACAACAACTTGACATACTAATCTATCTACCTTGCTCCGAAAATCAGACATATTGGTTGCTTGGTTATCGTTTAACCATCTATGCACTGATGCTTCCATTGTTAGATGTCTTTTAATACCAGTATTGAACTTCCTGCTTTGATAAGCAGTATTAAATAGTTAATGATATTCTGTTTTCTGCATATCACGCAAGTGCCTGATATGCAGCTTGTTTAATAGCTGGTGCATTATGTAGTTTATACCCGCTTCACAGGTACTTCCTTCTTTTCTGTAAGGGAGAGAGCCACAATAAGGATGGGAGGTAACGGGATCCTCCCAACACTTGGTGAAGTCGTAAAGAAACCCGAATAGTCGAACCAACAAGCCCTGAATTGCTGCATTGAGCTTGCAGCATACATATAAACATGGGAAGGGAAGAAACGCAAAAAAAAAAAAAAAAAAAAAAACGGCAATGTTGAGCTTGAATTGATGTGTGATTTTTTTTTTTTTTTTTGTTCAAATGAATTATTGCTTCCAGTTTTGAACACAACAATTAATAATTATGAAACAAAATAAGAACACAGATCATAAAACTAGAATGAGCTCTCAATCTTCATTTGGTAGCAGCACTTCTAATGGCATGAGACGAGTTGGCTATGCCCTCATTTTCAAGCTTGACGGCTGATTGGTGCGGCTTTTCGACCTGTTCCTGCTTCTATGCGCAACACTTGCACTGCTCTTTCCGGAACTCGACAGTAGGCCACTGGTTTGACTACCCTTTTTCACTAATCTCCTACGTGCAGTCCAGCTGCTGCTCCGGGATGAAGCTTTGTTGACAATATCCATTGATACCTCTCGCGCTTTCTGCTGATTAACAGGCTGCTTGTTCAGGTATGCTAGCTTAGGCAGAAGCCCGCACACTGCTCTGCGTAGCTGGTCATCGCTTAGGTTGCCCTGAATTGTGTTTCCCAACAGATTCAGGGCAAGTAAAGAATGGTAGTTGGCAACAAGCTGCCCAAGACCCTTTGTGGTGGTGATCTTGTTGAAGCTAAGGTCCAGGACAGTGAGCTTCAACAGTCTGTGTAACCCCTCAACTTCACTGATTTTATTGCCAGCTATATACAACTCCTTCAGCAGCGAGCAGCTCGAAAGTCCTGCCAATTTTTAACCAAACTGTGGAATCAGACCAGGTGAATAAATTTCTGTTTCAGCTAAACTGAAATACGAAATTTACTAGACTGAACACTCAGAAACTACGCTAAAGTAGTTCGGGAGAGTTCTTCCTGCCGGTGTATCATACAGTATTACACAAGTACCTTCTCACAAACCTCGAGTTTCAGAAAACTGGAATGGAACATGCTGAAGCCTGACATTACCTATATCTAATAAAAAAATTTAAGGATAAGATCAAAAAAATATGTACCATGTCCAATCCGCGAAATCCTGTTGTAGCTCAAATCAACTATCCGCAATCTGGTTAGCTCCCTGAGTCCATCAATAGCAGTAATTTTGTTTCTCGACAAGTCAAGAACATGAAGGCCCCTTGGAAGTGATCCAGGAGTTATTTGAACTGTTCAGTAAGCAAGGAAAACATAACACATACCGGTGAGCAAATGTTTAATGTCTTATAACTGATGCCACGCTTCTAAGAAAGAAAGAATACAAGTACATACCTATTGAGTTGCTCGATAAATTGACAGTCCGCAGACTTGAGAACTGTGAGATTCCTGGGATAGCTTTCAAGCCCATCCCTGATATGTGAGCCACAGTGGAGGAGGAATTCAGAGACTGGATAATGGTGTTAGCGTGCAAGAGCTCCTCCGATAAGTTGATTTTGGAATGCCTAGAGACAAGGTTAGAGCCTTTTGCTACCGAACCACTTGCCTCAGGAGAAGGTGGGAACACAATGCTCTCATCATCATTCTCGTCTTCAAATGAGAAGGTATTAGATGGAATCTCGATGTCCTTAACCCAGTCATCTACCCTCTTTAAGGGCGATGACTCCCCAGAGAAAGCTACCCACTGATTCTGAGGCCATAGACCTGAATTTCTTCTTTCCTTGAAGCCATCCCACTGTTGGACATCATCATTATCCTTATCCCCGCTTTTGTAACTGCATATCTCAGAAAATGAGCCTGATGATTCTATTTTCCTGAGCTCCTGAACTCGACCAGGTTCAAGCGTGTCTGAAGAATACCCACCCTGCTGATTAAGGGCAACAAGCTGCGATACCCTACTTTTATCACTGATAGGGTTCTGTGGCCGCAAGTTTCTGTGACTCCAAAGAAACAATTTCCACCACAATTTCCTGCTTCTCGAGGGAAGAACTTGACTAGATGAATGCTTCTTCAACATCACTTTATCAGCACTCCGGTGAGTCAATGCAGATGACTGACTACAAGGAGATCTGAACATAACATCGCCCTTTGCTTTCTCAGCTAGTTCTTGCAACTCTTCAAATGACTGACACTTGGAAATTGGCAGCTGATCTGCTATCTTCTTGAGCACTTCCCTTGTGTCCAGAGTCGAGCAAGAGCGTGTGAGTCGTGGTGAAGCCCATCGCTCTTCCCTAGCCATCCCAGGGTCACTAATATGTCCAGTCTGGACCTTGGAAAGCCTCTCGTCAATGTCTTCTCCAAATTTATTCTTACATTCCTCAATCACCAGACTTCCAGAAGTAGGGGTATCATCTACTGCCTTACTAGAATCAATATCATGGGATTGCAGGTTGCAATCAGAGTTATCTCTGGTCATTGGTGACCTGTCATCGCGCTCATCTTCACCTTCATATGCCACCTCCACAGCTTCCTTCTCAACAGGACTCTCAGGTTCCATCAACTTCACCTCGCACCTCGAATTCTCAGGGATATTGAATGGAACAGGTACACTAAAAGAAGTTGAATTGACCTGTTCAGGCGGTTTCGCAGGATGCTCCAGCTTCACTTCCAGAGTGCTAAACCCATTGCTGCTCTTAACATCAGGTAAAGTTTCCACATCAACCTACACAAAACCATATCATTTGAACTTAGCTAAACTTGAGAAGATAATGCATCTCATCAAAGACAATATTACATAATGAACAAATCATTACCTTCACTTTCTTTGTCTTCCCAAAGCAACTGAACAATGCCATATCCTAAACACCAGTGTTCAATCTAATACCTCAAAAACCCGAAAACAAGACCTACGAAAATAGAAGATAGAGTTTCTCCTTTCCTTTTCCTTTAGCTTTGACTTTGACTAAACCTTTTGTAACCACAATCACTAGTACAATATGAAGCTTTACATCTCTACTACTTAAGAAGAGCACATTTTAGACTCATTAGCCATAATCAATGGGTAGGCGCGAAACCAATGTTTTGCAAACAAATGTAAAGTGACAGCCTCCTACAAATCCAGCACTGCAGACCCTCCACCGAGGAGAGGTCACTAAAATCTTGGCCAGAGTGATATGCACACGGAAATATCTCGAAAAAGTTCCACTCTGCATCCAAAATCATATTAAAAACACAGTTCAGATGACATTCATAAACCCCACAACAGATATTTCAGATTACCCACTCAACAAAATCAAATTAAACCAATGTTTCTGTTCAGATTCTGAGTTAAAATGCAAGATACACTTACACAGTCGACAGTCGAAACCGCGATTTAAAGAACAAGAACAACCTAATGGAATGCTTGATTGCAATTTGAAAAGGACTTCTTGCAAATCAAATCAAAAATTTCATAAACAAAACTAATTGAATCATTGAAATGGGATTGAAAAGGGCACTAATTTTTCCAAGCTGTGAACTTTTTTGACAATTGGGCAAAACAACAGATTTCATTGCACCAACCAAACAATCCTGATCTTAAAATAAAAAACGACACATTAAAACATTATAATAAAACACAATTCAGTACAAAAATTAAACACCCATTTGAAATACAGTAATAATTATGTACTATATATAAACAGACAAATCCCAGATTACCCACTAATACAAAATCAGCCAATTCAATGTTTCCGTTCAGGTAATCAAGAAACCAATTAATACCCAAAAAAATATATAAACCTCAGCAGTTTCAGTACAAAAGTTATGCAAAAGGACACATTAAACAGCTAATTAAAACTTAAAAGTACATGTTAAAGTGGAATTAGAGCGCATTAAGTTACACACTACCTATCTCATTCCACTAAACCTGCCTATGAAAAGGCAAACAAAGTCCATAACATATGAAAACCAACTTACGCAGACTCGAATTCAGACTAAACCGAATGGTACAAACGAAACACGTCTTGGGTATGTCAAAGATTACTCTACACTATGTCGTACCAAGTACATAAAATCAACATGAGTCCATGGCAAATAAAGCATGAAACTTTGACATATAAAGTATGAATTGAAATTATGAAATAAAAATAATGAAACATGAAAGTTTGGTTGTACCTGAAGAAAGGGAGGCAGCTACATACAAAGTTGAGCGGCCAAAGAAAAAGAGTAAACAAAGGAAGAAGAGTTGTGGTAGGACTTTATATGCTTTTTTTGAGGTATCAGAGATGTACGTCCAAGTGTATTCTTCTACACATAAACTAGTCTTTACACCGTGCTACGCACGGTTTTCATTGATTAGCATGTTTGATTTTATTCGTTAAATAGTATAATAGAGAATTTACAATATTAGTCATCGACGTTTTCAGTATTTTCCAAACCGCATAATACTAAGCCTCTAAATTCCCTCTCCACTTTATTATTATTTCAATATTTATGCTCACAACAATTTTGAACAATATCATAAACCGCTATTTATCAATCACCCCTAAATTATTTTGATTTTCATATATTTGTATTTATAACCACATACATTAATGCCCTTTATATATAATTGTGTTAATTAAAGCATCAACAAAAGCAATTGGCATAGTGGTTTATGTGTTATAATTTCACATGGAGGTCACGGGTTCAAGTAAAATTTGGAAAAATAAAGAGGCAGAAATATGGCAAGTTTCTGGTGTTGGGTGGGTTTAATTTGTTTGGGTTTTTTTTGTATGGAAAGGAATGGGCTGGAATAGGCTAGAAGTAAAGTCGAGTGCAAAGTATATGGAGTTGTAACACGTATTATACGCGCTCTAAAGCCCCAATTATTATTTCTCTCGTGGTTACGCACGCGAAGGTTGTTGGTGTGATCGTTGCACAAAAATGTTGAGTGATTACTTGTTTAACAAAGGGTCGGATTAAGTGGTATACTTCTCGGGTTTGTTTAACGAAGTCTCGTCGTCTCGAGCGGCTCGAGATCTCCCAGGTGCAAAAACCTATATCGAGATTCATCCACCACTTGCGGGGGCCAACGAACTATAGATGTGCAACCAAAAAAAGTGAAGAAGAAAAAGAATTTAGTATGCAAATTTTTTTTAACCTTAGGTTAGTTAATCTCGTTGATAATTTTGACTATCGGACCCTTTTATGTAAGGGGTCCAAGATACAGAAGGCTATTACTCAGTCTATTTAAACCAAGAACGATATTAAACGAACCCTTATCTTATTTTTGATCATATGAGATGAGTATACATAAAAATGAAGGCGCAACGACTCATACCATACTTTTGAACCAAATCCAAACAGTAAGATCTATCAGTGTAATGTGTATCCAAGTAGGCCTCATTTGTAATTATTTCTGAAATGTTTAATGTAGGAGCAATTGAAAAGAGACGATACTAAATATAAGATGTCAATTGAATACATTTTAGCCAAATTAAAATTCAATTTAATTCGGACAACAGGGCTATGGCGGACGACAAATCAGTTGGATTTACGTTTACTACTCCCTCCATTTCATTCATTTCTTTACGTTGGGCTTGGGTTCCCCTCACAAAACCCGGCCCGACGTAAAGAAATGAATGAAATGGAGGGAGTACTTTACCATCATCTTTGGAGCTAAACGTCGTAAAAGATAAAACGACATTACACCATAGACTATGGAGTATATTAGTTCTATTGTTTGGTCCGTTTCATGCATTGCGAAATCATAAATTACACCCAAGATAATGTAGTTTTCAAGCTTTAGACAAGAAACAAAGTGTACGAATATTCCATAGTTTGAGTACGTTTTCTGTCAAAGACTCTAGGGTGTGGTATGAGGGATGACTCATGACTAATGAGCCTGATTTTATATTTAACTAATGTAATTCGAAGGCGTAGGATTGTAATTTATAACTGTGATTCAAAATTTTATAAGAAAACAGTTGTGTTCTTAAAAGAAATGAGGGGATATTGTTGTAATTAAGTTTACTATCAAATGAGTCATCTTCTAGCAAAGAAGAAGACAAAAAGATCAGAACATACGGAGTACTTCGTATGTACATATATAATTGTTCTATGATACGTATATATGTGGTTAAGGTATGAGCGTAACACGAGTCCATGACGACTGACCAAGAAATTAGCTACCTCATCTACTCGTGCAACACGCATGTAAAGAACAACATATATAATTGTAAGCTAATTAAGCCAGTCATTGCACATGACATGCCTCGATCTGTCCTAAGTCCTAACTACGACATGAAATTGTTGGGAAGCGTCATGCAAATCATTAAGGTATGATTTATGCATCACTTACATACCAGCAACTTAATTTGTTTTTTCCCTGTTAATTAATATCCCTTCAAAGTTTTTGTTAGAACACTTTTTTAGAGGAAGTTTTTGTTAGAAATCAAAATAAAGGTTTTAAGAAGCTTTTAAGAGATTGTGGAGTAGTTTTGTGTGGCTTGTGAAGTGGAACAAATTGCCCACCAGGACTAGCTTAGCTCAGAGGCACCTTCCTTTACCTTCTACTTGCCCCTTTTGTCCGCATCTCAGTGAGACTATTTTGCACATTATGAGAGACTGTCCTCGAGCTCGGGAAATTTGGGATCCCTTGCACATGAAGCCTGACTGCTGGTTTCAGTTGGATGAGGGTGATTGGTTGTCGTTTAATTTGAGACAAGGTTTAACCTTGAACTTGATTGAGAACTGGCCGACCATCTTTAGTGTTGCTTGCTGGCTACTTTGGAAGAGGAGGAATACTTGGATCTTTGAGAGAAAGAATGTTTCTAAAAATACAATTATTCCACTAGCTAAATCCCTAGCAAATAAATACTCTTACCTCCCTGCTGTTCTTCAACAGCCCGCTACTACCCTTCTTAAAAATAGTCTTCCTTCTCCTCCTTGGTCCAAGCCTGTGCTCTTTACGGATGCGTCTTTTGTTGAAGGGAACAAATCGGCAGGATTAGCGATTTGTGTCCTGGATTGTAATGGAAAATGGAGTACGGGGTTGATTGCCCATACTTGGGCGGCAGATGCCACGACAGCCGAAGGACTTGCGGTCCTTATGGGTTTGATTTGGATGAAAGGCCAGAATAGACATGATTTTACTCTCCTGTGCGATTGTGAGCTGATAGTCCATGGGATTGTGAACTTTGACCAACCCATGGACAAGCTGTCTAATGTCTATTTGAAATGCAGAGAACTCCAGATGGAAATCCGTGCGAATGTAGAGGTTGTCAACAGGAGGCATAACATGGTGGCGGATTATATGGCGAGGGAAGCGAGATCAATTCTTCCTCCGACATATTTGAAGACTATTGAAGACCTGGAGCAAGTGGAAGTCGACATCTTAGCAATTGCGGGTGTAAGGACTTTCTTTGATGATGACCTTATTATTTTGCCTCCCTCGGAGGATGTAATAGACAATAGCTAATTCTAGTTTTCTCGTCTTTGTACCAAAAAAAAAGTAGTTTTGTGTACTTTCAATGTGAATTCAAGATGATTTGAGATAGAATAATTTTGGCGAATATTTACTCTGTATGGTCAGGTTAGAGGTATATATGGAGTCTGATGAATTAAAAAGTAATTGGCTAATCTTAAAAAAAAAGACCATTAAAGTATATGTGTAAACGAACACGTGGTTCACTTAACTTCTATAAAGGTCGTCACCATTGAACTTTTTTACCTAAACAATCACCACACAAATGATTAAATGTACTCCAAAAATAAGGTTAGGCCAACAATTGGGAGTTCAACATGTTGTATCTCCAAAATATCGGCTTAGCGCACTACAACCTTATAAACTTCCTCCGCAGCATTATTGGCTCCTCGCCTCCTCACATTCACATAATAATCACATATGCCAATTTAACCAAAATAAAAAGAAAAAATCACAACTCAAAATAGTCACAACTCACAAGTGTACATACATTTCCAACACTAGACTTTGCCCTCTTCGGCTCTTCTACACTACTACTAATTAACCCAAACATAATTTCAAGCTACAGTGTCATAAATCAATTCACGTGAATCAGGTCATGAGCTGAGCTCTAGTATGGTTGGCATGTAGCATACAGTAACATAAATAATCTGTCATATTTATAGGTATCTTTCTCTTTAAAATGAAGGACGTTTAATTTAATTTGATTTTAATTAAGTTGATGTGTCCAAATTTTCATTCACATGTGATTCACGTTAGTTAGTTGAAATGTCAGGGAAATATGCAATCAGTTAGATGACTGCTAAATGGACCTGTGTGCAGATTGAGGGGAACAAGTTTGGGGCGATGATTTAAACATTTTTGGAATTAATTTTTACAATCTCCCGCGAAAAGATTACTACAACAACAACGACGAGGGGTCGGCTAAAAATTAATTCAAATTCAAGAGTGTTAAGCTCTAGTAGTATTTCTACTAGTCACCTAAACTAAAATTTTACTACAATTCACCTATGAAGTACGGAGTAAGAATATTCAACATGTTCAAAAGATTATTGTAGTTGTACGTGAGAACGCCTGCATGTAATTCTTAATAAAACCGTCAAAAATATATAGACAGTATATATATAGGAGTACTATATTTCAATGTCAGATCTAATTTCATGGTGCGTGGAGACTGGAGAGTAAGCACATGCCTATATTAGAATTGGCCAAAAAGGCTATAAATTAAATTCAAATTTTACTATAACTAACGCGGTCCATTGCGAATACTGAAAATTTCATGTAAGAAATTGACCCATAACCGACAATATCATGCTCTTCTAGATTAAATATGATACAATTAGTTAGAGCGGAGTTGAACTTTCAAGTTATTACCATCAGATCAAAATGGTGATTAACAAGCCTTAATTTAAATTCGAGTCAATTTAGGATCTTCACTGGCCGATTTTCAAGCTTTACCTAGGTGCTAAATCTCACGACGATCTTACTACATACAATACGTAATTCGATGTGTTTCAGTGTTTATGTACTACCCAAAATGGTGCAATAACCCCGCACGCAAATTATTAGTAACAAACGCTGTAAACCTCAGCTTTAATTTCGGCTTTTTCGATCTGCAAGAATCTGGCATATTACGTCGTGGTCTATTAGTGATTTCTTGTTTCTACTAGTTTAGAAATGGCTCCAATCTTTCCACCAAAAAGTTGTGCGAAAAACTCCACCTTTGCGAAGTTGTGGCAAATAAGCAGATCGAAAGTGATGGGTTTTTGGGTTTTTGGGTTTTTGGTCCGCTTTGCTGTAAAATTACTTATGCGTATTTGGGTTTTCCATAATAAGCAGATAGATGCTGCAGTAAGCCAGTAACTCAGTAAGTGTACTTAGTAGGGCAACATATATAAAACAAACATGGACCGTCAATCTGTCATTCACATGCGAATTGTTGATAAATGATGAGCATGAAGTCTCAGAAAAATCATCAAATTGTACTGTCATCACTCTTATCCTTTCAACTTTATTTGTCTTGAAGATCCGTGGCTATTCTAAGCTCATCATCTTAACACAGTCATCTTGATAGACTGTGGTGCTAAGTGTCGATGTATTTCAGTGTGTAGATCGAGCAAGAAATTTTGTCAACACGCTAATGTACGTGATGTATGTGTTTCAGATCACGTCCATGGAAAACATTTGAAATTAGTTACCGGTTGTAAAAATTATATCATCATGCATATGCATCGGAAAAGTTTTTTTTATGTGTCTACACTAGTGACTATATTATTATTGGTAAAATACTTCGTTAATTTACTTTTGATTTCTTATTTCCATGAATTCAACTCAATGAGTAACTCTAATTTAAGATATGAAGCACACAATATATATATATATCATTATCAATTCCAAACCTCTCTTAAAGTACATTTTTGATAACGCTAGAGAATTTAACCTTTATTTGGTTTCTTTCACGGACGTCTCTCTCAGGCACATGTGCTACACACGGACATGAAGAAGCTAAAGGCTAAAGCTTCCCTGGCAATATCTATGGCCTTACTTCCTCCCTCGCTCGACACTCGACGACAGACCAACAAATGAACTTGAGTATGGTTGCTAAAACTTGGTACAATAGTGGTACAAAAATAATGTACCGATAAAAGTAAGTCGGGCCATTTTCTGTAATTAAAACCATAAGTTTGAGCCGTGCTCCTCAAAAATCACATGCGTACGTCAGATCCAAATCAATTTGCAACAACCTGACAACCATGCATGTACAGTCGTCAGAAAAGCCGTACGTCAAGGCTGGTACAGTACAACTCATCAACCACTCATATACTGCCACGTCAACACTAATCCGTAACAGAATCAAACCATATGGTATAATTTTGGCGGTATTTTGTTGGGGTCACATTTCTGATAACGACGTCTACTTATCAATCGACCTTTAATAAGAAGATTCAATTCTAACGTGCTCCTATCAAGTATCAGCCCACCTATCATATACATATATGGTCCACGTACGACAATATCCTGGTCCCTGATAAATCGTGAACAAATTGGTTTTTTTAATTTTGTAGTTTTTATGTTTGTTTGTTTAATTTGTTTGTTAGTTTGGGTGGTGGATGGAGAAATACATAATTAAGCGGTGTTGGTATAATTTGGTGAGATAGTTTTGCGGCATTGCATGCATGTGCAAACTTTGAATTTTTGGGTGCTAAATGCCAAATTTTTTTCGAACTCACAATATATAGATTTGGACTTACCTAGTTGATTTTTTTGTTAAGTGGCTTCTCCAAATAAGCAAAAGCTGTTTTTGCTTGCAAAATTGCTAAGGATAATGGCCCTCTAAGGGTGTGTTTGGTAGTCGTAGCTGTTCAGGTAGTTTTTAGCTGTTGAGCTAGCTGTTAGCAGTTTGACTAACTATTAGCTGTTAGCAGGTAGTTGTTAGCTGTTGGCTGAAAAGTAGCTGTTAATAATGACATGTTTGGCACGAGCAGTAGTTGTTGAGTTATTAAAATTATATATATTATAAAATTAGAAAATCCGAAATGCTACTTTCTGGGGGAAATGCTACTTGTAATAGCATTTGCCAAATACCCCTTAAAACGCTAAATGCTATTTCAAATGCTAATAACAAATGTACAGCCAAACATCTCAAGTAGCATTCTGATTTGGTCAAAACGCTAAATGCTACCTTCTACTTGGCTACCAAACATACCCTTAAGTGTAAAACGAAAAGAAGACAACACATATGTGGGATGTAAAACGTATATTAAATTCTCATTTTTATTGTCAACTAGGATGAAGGCCCATGCATTGCACGGGTCACATGATAATGTTTTCTATTAAAAATGATATATAAAATGAAAACTATAATTTTCAGCAGGGGAGATAATGTACGGCTAAACACTTAAACATCCAAAAAAATAATATATGTTTTATATATAATGAGGGATCAGAGTCCAATCAAATAGGATATGAGAATTAGGCCATTTATGATACAACTTGAAAAATACGGAGTAGTTAATTTAGTTCGTAACAATTAATCGTGTCTTTATGTCAGCATATATATATACAACTCCAATTCACATCAATTTGGATGTTGTCAGATGGATCATGGGGACCTTAGTATGTATGTACGTATGGTTAGAAATAGAGTTTGTTATTGTGTTTAGATGGATACCAAATACTTTAATAATATTATTAAATTTAGAATGTGAGTTTTTGTGTTTATATGGACATTAAATACTTTTAATATTATAAAATTCTCAAAACTCTCTAAACATCTCCGGTTAATGTGAGAGCTACAAAAAAGCCTCCTTTAATGGTATAGAAGGATTAATTTTTATAGTGGATCCGAGCACGTCTTCTTCCCATCTATAAGACTACGACTTAGTGAAGATTGAGCCATCGACGAATTTAACCATCATTGAATGAAGGATAATTGTAGTCAAAATTTTACGTATGATTAAAATTAGTATTATATCATTGGATAATAGGTGAAAGTGATAACTAGATAACTTTCATGAAATGCATGGTCCATCATACAAATTAATAGAATCTTTATTTTGAATTTGGAATATAGGAAAAAAGTAGTGGAGCTTCTTAATTTTCAACGCATGTTGGCAAAATCCATTTTTAATACGTTCTGGAATTTTTAATAGAAAAAAAAGACTTGTTAGATCATTAATTCATTACCTATATGTTATTATCGTAAATTAACAGTTTAACTTTCGATTTATATCTATACAGTACAGGTGATTCTAATTGTATTAGTTGTCATTTTGTAATTTAGCCGCCACAAATGTGCCTTTCTGTTCTATTGTTCGATATGCACATTCTCTGAGTAACTCTTGTATTCTTGAAGATATCTCGACTCATGCATACTCCATGAGTCCCGTAGTATAGTAGATTGGTAGTCGTTTTCATGTTTTGGGGTCTTCGGTCAACCTTGTAGGTGAAGCATTCGAGAAGTAACAAGTTCTCTGGCCTCTGCGTATTAAGCTTCGTTTTTTGTTATTCTGATCTGTTCACAGATTTATGTATTGGGCCAATACTCAGCGATAATTGGGCTATATATTGGTCTGCTATATTGTGGATCATGAGTCTGTGACCATGGCTAAGTGGACTCGTAACAGAAATGCAACAGTCAATGCAAGCGGATCTTAATTCAGTGCGGATCACCTATCCCACTCCGTATACCCCTTCAATCATGTACTAGCATTACATAATTCTTTTCACAATATATGATCTTTTAAAAATAAAATAATGAAATGCTAGCTTGTGATTGGAAGGGTACACGGAGTGGATAATGGGATAGGTGATGCGCACTGATCTTGATGTAGCTGAAAACCATAAGCATGATTTCATGTAACTGAAAACCAGAAGCATGATTTCATGTGTATTCTTGGACTGTATAAACATTGAGGAGATAAAGAAATTAATGATACAATGAAGAAATTTAAACATTTTAAAATAACTAGAGCACTAGAGTTATCATTTAAATTAGCATTAAATCGGTGAACAAGATCTAGTATGTCTACCATTCACTCGAGTGTATGTACACCCAAATTCAGAATTATGTAGTTCATGTAACTTATTGGACATTGAAGTGCATTTTTACTATAATTATTCAACCTTTTTCATTCATTAGAGGATCCAAAATGATTTCAGAGTTATTTTTCTTGTTTATTTAATTCGACATCACATAAGTATGTATTTAACGTTACTTTCAATTACACGATTAAATTAACGAGGAACTTGATGATAATTGTAAACACAAATACACAATCTACCAACCCCGGAACACCGGAACTTTAGAAGTCTCAAATCCAACCCTCAACAAAGCAACAATGTCAAAATCAATGAAGTAGAGATCGCCTACTTTTTCTGATCCTACCGAACTCCAATCCGACTTAAACACAAAATCGCCAACAATAAAAATCTGATTTAAATAAAAAGTCGAAACCGTATCTCACAAGTTGCCCATAGAGTAGTGAAGTCCAGAAAACCAACCCAAAACCAAAATCCAAACTTTGTGTTTCCCAAAAGCCCAACAAAATCCACACCACGATCTTCTCCTCTATCTCCGACGCCGTACTTCTCATTTCCGATACTTAACCCTCTCTCACACCTTCCCCCCCTATATTTTCTCTCTCCTCTTTCACCCGCAAAATGGCTTCCGCTACCGTCGGTCCGTCGCCGTCGGATCGGCTATCCCTAGAATCAATCCCAACCGTCGATCTCCGCCTCCTCACCCAATCCGAACTCACCGCTCTCTCTCTCTGCTCCGCCCACGCCTTCGACCTCCGCCGCTGCGACGACGTCGTAATCCCTAAAATCGACCGCTCCGTCTTCAACGAGTCCGCCGGCAGCCGGAAACAGACTTACTCCCGCCTCCGCCTCGCGCCGCGGAATAAACCTAATTTAGCCCCTTCTAAACCTCGCGCGCTTACGCCGGAGATTCCCGTGCCGGATTCGGAGCGCGCGGAGAACTCCCGCATTATCTCGTTGTTTAAAAGTTTGTTTCATTTGACTAACGGCATCGACGTCGTTTCCTCCCGGGACGACAGCCGCGGTCGTGACGAGCTGGCTCTCGTCCCGGTCAGTGTCACTTACTGTGACACTGTTCCTGGTCCCGTCAATCAGACCGGGAGCGTGGCGATTGACGGGAGCAGGAAGAGGAAACGTAGTGGTGGCCGAAAAGCGAAACTCGAGACTGATCCTTCCTCCTCCGCCGCCCCCGTGGCGGAGGAGGCGAAGGCGGAGGTGGAGGTGGAAGTGGAGGTGGACGAAGGGTGGAGCGTGTCGGCGGAGGAGGAGCAGAGGAGGTGGGAGGAGAGGGAGAAGGAGTTGATTAATAGGAGTAGAGTGGTGGTTGATTTGGCTGAGCTGGCAAACGCTGAAGATCCGTATGGAAAGGCGTTGAGGAAGATGACGGAAGGGAAGGAGTCGGCGGAGGAGTTGTTAGGGTTTGTTAATGATTTGGAAGGGCAGTGGGGGAGTAGGAGGAGGAAACGGAAGATTGTTGATGCGAATGTGTTTGGTGATGCTTTGCCTAATGGTTGGAAGGTTTTGATTGCTGTTAAGAAGAAGCAAGGTCGTGCTTGGGTGTTTTGTCGTCGTTATATAAGGTTCGAGTTTTCCTTGGTTTCGATGTTGTGTTAATTATTATTATTGATCATGTTGTCTGTTGAATGTTAGCCATGTGTTTATGTAGCTAGCATCTCTTGGAATTGTGTTTTATGTGCACTGTCATGGCTGGCATTAGAGCATGTGTGTTATATGTAGTATGATCGTTTAGAGGATTCAATGAGATATAGGCATGAGATGATTAAGGAAACCGGGCGAAGTTGTTGGAGTGAATTTCAATTAGGTTTTAGTCTTAGGTTAGGTATGTTCAAGAAGGAAACTGGAGGTGTGATAGATTGGCTAATTATTAGAACTGGTGAATTGGAGGAGCCATATAGGATGAAGCAAAACTGCGGTGGATCGTAGAAGCCGGTTTTGTGTTCAGTGATGGCTGCCTCTTTGTGTGCTGATTCATAGTTTTAGTTTTGGTGTGCTCAACTACTGGTACTATATAACCTTCATAGGTATTCTTTGGGTTTAACTTTTTATTGGGGAGAAATTATGTATAACAAATTAACAAGTTACAGGTGGTGACTTGAAACATGTTGACCAATACACTACTATACCTCGTAGAACATGGTAACGGGGGGCTGATGGACCCTTTATATCAGTTTTGTGTTTTTTTTTTTTTTTTTTTTTTTTATCAAATGAAATCTGAAAATTGAGCAGAGCCACTTTACCATTGAGAAAAGGAATCGTATTTTGCTACTATGGTTACTAAACCCACTCAATCAACGCTATAAAGACACCCATAATATAGAGAACCCCCAAGGTTCGTTTTAGAAGGCGTAAGGCTTACCGAGGGGATGAGGGATTGTGGCGTCAAGATACATTGCACTGGAAATGAGGTGCACTGGTTTTACAAATACTTCTATTTCATACTAGTCTATTGCGAAAAAACACCCTTTTTTGGTCGTCCTAGAGACTAACCTGTAAAGAAGTAAGATCTAGGGATAATATGGGGAAAGTGAAGTGTAGAATAGAACTGAAAGGGCATAGTTGTGCGCCACGTGTGTGTACACTAGTTGCTCCCTGCTAGGACCCTAGCATAGTTGTGCGCCACAAGTGTGGACACTAGTTGCTCCCTGCTAGGACCCTAGCAAAATCGGCCTCAGGTACCATTGACTCCTTGAGTGTCTTTGATTGGTTGCTCAGCACAAGTTGTACCTAGCTGTGCCTGGCGGTTTTTCAAACTAAGAGCCCAAGCGAGTAAGAGAATGTTAAAAAGTAAATAGTGATTGATTTCCAAGTAGTTAAGCTTGTTTAGGTATTGATTTTTTTAAGGTGAGTTTTATCATTCTATTTGATACTTTGAACTGGAGAAATGAGACTGGATGGCATTTCTGTTGCCTTGGGATTATGTTGTAAATGATGTGAACCGCGAACAAATCATCCGTCTGTGCGGTAGTTTTTTGTGCTACTGTACAGGTGTCCCGGGGACTGATGGATAGAGTCGGTTATGCTGAAGGGTGATTAAGTTCACATGGTATCCTCTGACTGAAAACCAAAGTAATTGTTCTAATCTTTAGAACTGCTAATGTTATGAATGACACTGTGACAAGAATCAGCTCCAAGTATATATCATAGTGCATCATCTGAGTTGTCACCTAATAGCATGTATGAGAGAATTGAAAAACGTTTTTATCTTCTGTCTCTTCTATTGCTGTAAAAAAAGGCAGGATGAGGGCCAAAGGTTTGTGGAGAAGTTTAGAGGCAAGTAAGTTATACCCCAAAAATGTGAGGCTTTCGCACAAACTTGTATTGGAAAGGGTAGGTCCTAGATTTATGAGATGAGTTTTCTTTGGGCCTGGGTTTGGAGTAATCAGTTAGAGAGTTTTAGACCAAGTCCAGCTTCATTTTCTTGTGGTGGATCAGTTTTGACTCATTGCCTCACTACTCTGCCCTGCCAACCACTTCTCCAGGGTTCCTGGGGCTTATTCTACCCTGATTACCTGTTCCCTGTATTTGTTTGTCAGGGAGTGAATTTCAAACTAGGTTCTGTCAATCCAGGTTTTGACACTTGTCACTTTACTACTTAAGGTTGGATTTGAGAGTTATTGGATAGCTTTGAGTTGGACTTTAATCCCGGAAAATTATGAAAGAAGAATTGGATTTCCTCCAGGTGCTATTGTTATGCTAGTGGTTACATATCTCGTTTGGTTCCGTTAAACTACTGTCAAAGCCTGGTATCATGCCTATTGACTTTGTCTTCTAATTCCTGCGTTTTCTTTTTGTTCTTTAAGTTTGTTAAAATTATGTAAGGAAAATTTGAACAAAGATAAAGAATCAGAAATGGAGGTAGTATGCTCATTGAAGCAAATTCATATTCCTAGTTTTCTTGGAATTAGTGGTTGGCTTGTTACTTGTTATTTGAAGTCAGAAGTTCAACTTTTACTAGTGGGTACTGGGTAGTTTGAAGTTTTATAGCCAATCGCCCTCCTTGGGGTTCTGCATGGTGGGTTGGTCTGATATGGTCCAACCTCCAAAGGACCACTCTCATGATCTCATCTCATCTACCAAGTAGAAAGTTGAAGTCTATAATTTTGACTTTTGATCTGTGTTTCTTTTAGTAAATTATGACCTCTTTTGTGTGTTAGGTAACTCAAGGGACCCGTGAGGGCTTTGTCGTAGTTACAGTATAACTGTCTTTTTCTATTAAAGATTAAGTTTATGCTGAAGTTATGTTCTTGAATTCTGATGGTGAAACCTCTTTGTCTCTAAACCCTCTGTAGTTTGTATAATGAAAGACAAAAGTTGGTGTTGATATTGCTTGGAACAGTCTAAAGCTAAATGTAGGTATTACATCAGCTTGCATGGCCTGCCCAAACATATGGTGGAAGCTTCTTTTGCAAAAGTTTGAGGCTTTCAAGAGAAAACTAGAACATAGTAGCTCATATTGGCAGATTTTCTGCCTGCCATGCAAAATTTAATTATATTCTCTTAATTTTCTTTCCTTGACAATTATGAATTATTTTTTATTCTGCGGACAGCCTGACACTATATCTGGTGGATGTTATGCAGTCCTAATGGACGGTATTTTGTGTCCTGCAAGGAAGTCTCTTCTTATTTGCTCTCCTTGACTGGCCCTCAAGAATCGAAGGACCAACCTACTGTTCAAGGCCCTGATATTTCAATGGTCGACAATCTGGCTTCGGATAATGTTAGTTTCCATTCTACCGCAGACAAAATAATTTGTTAGTTTCTAATATATATTTTAGTACTTCCTTGCTTGTTTTATAGGGCCTAAACTTTTGTTCTTAATACAGGCTGCAGAGATAGAAACAAAGGCTGAGTGCCAGGCATTACCCCATTCTTCTCAATCGAATGATCATGAGAATAGGCAATTGTGCCTTCAGAATTCCCCAAATCAGGAAAGTCAGGTGATTTTGTCAAAGGATGTGCACTCGGAAGTAAACGCAGCTTCTGATTCTGCTTTGAAGTGTCATAAATGTTCCACTTCATTTAGTGAGAAGGATGGGTTATTGAACCATCTCTTATCATGTAATAAGAGGAAGCGACGAAAATCTGGTGTTCACGTTGAAGATGATGTTATTGTCAAGGATGGAAAGTATGAGTGTCAGTTTTGTAACAAACTTTTCCTTGAAAGGAATAGTTACTTTGGGCATGTTGGAATGCATGTGAAAAACTATGCCAAGGGTATTGGTGGGACTCCTGTTCCAACAGCTAAGCAAAATAGTTCTGAGCCAGTGTCCATAAATGAAGTACCTGTTAGTGTTTCAGACACACTGAGATCAGCAAATCTGAATTCTGAACCTGTTGCTGGAACACCTGATATAGCTGCTAGTAGTGAAGTGAAGATAAACGATACGGAAGTGGTAATGACTGCTACTCCTGATGCTGAAAGGAATGTAGAAAATGGGAAAAATGACCACATTAGTTTCTCACATCACACTGAGCTGAACTTTAAAGCTGCTCACACTGATATTAGTACAATGGATGTTGATGAGGCTGCTGACAATTCCAATGTAAAGCCGGATGATATTTCTGGTTCTGACAAGGTGTTTTTTGAGGGCAATAATGATCCATGTGATAATTCTCAGGATGTTAATGCTACTGATTGCGTATCATCTGAAGTAATCAAATCTTCAGCTGTAGTGGTAGGTAATGCTGAAAGTGATTTGGTTTCAGATAGTAAGCACTTAGATTTGGGTAACGATGCCAGCTTTGTGACAATGAACACTACGGATGATGTGTTACCTATTGAACTTGATCTGCCTGTTGCCAATGAGGAAAACTCGAGTAATCAAATACTTGTGTGCGAGTCTTTGGTGAATAAGGAGCTGGAGCATAGTTTTTGTGATGAAGAGGTGAAGGTTGGGGTTGATAGACGTATTAATGGATCTGGGAGTGGGCATATTGATATTGGCATGGATGATACTTATGTGGAGGACTCACGAAGCTTGGAAGAATCTTCAGCTATTCCCCACAGAGAGGAGAACTGTGTTGTCACAGTGAACAAGATCGAATATATTGGGTCTAAGGCTTCTGATTTGGAGCTTGAAAGAGGCTCTGAAACTAGACAGACAGAAAGTGGGATTCAGAACATAAGGACCGATTTCACTGGCTTGGTCAATGAGCCAGAAGTGGACATGTGCACCTTGGAGAGTACTGAAGTGGCAATGGCTACTGACAGGAATGCTCAGGGAAGTCGCTCTGAAGGCAATATGCTGTGTTTTCCGAAGGATTATGTTTCTAATTATATGGGGAACGAGGCAGTGGGTGGTTCTGGAGCCGGTATGGTGCTACCTACAGGGGCAAGAGGTTTTCAGATCGAGCAATCTTGTGGCCCCGGAAATAGCGCGGGAGAGGTCTCAGACAAAAAAGGGGAAGAGCATACTAGCAACTTGTTCTTCGCATCACGAAGTCACAATAATCATTTAGATTCCACTGCTATGGCTAACAATGACCAGTCACATAATGATGTCTCTAGTGTACTTGGGGCCTTCGGTAGTTTCGTGGAGGATAAGCAGGCTCAAGTTCCAAAGAGTTTATTTTCTTGCCTCTCTATGAATGAGAACAGCCGTGAAGTTGCTTTGAATGATGTGGGGAATGTTTCTTCCACAACCACTCCAATGCATTTGCCTGAACTTGATAAGGTCGAGAGCTCAAGGTCAAATAAGTCAATCCTTGATTTTAGTAATATGACTGAAATGGATGAAAGATTCCTGAGTTCTGTTCAGCATGCTCCTGTTTCTGAAGAGTCTTCGCCTTTTCAGTTGTGGGGACAGCAATCTTGTGGCCTTGAAGGCAATCAAACCAAGGTTTATGGAGGTGTCAGTAGTGTTACTCAGCAAGAGAGGGCCTCTGATAACAGTTCACTTAATCTAGTTGATCTTCAGCGACCTTCTGGTGGTGGATATAATTTAAACGAGGTCTGTATGAATGAGCAAAGGTATCTTCAACATAATGAAACTGGGGTTTTCAGCCGAAGTAGTGACACTAGAAGGGATGGTATGACTCATGGTAATACTCTTAATTTAGCTGGGTTTCACCAACAGTGTGATTCAGGATATAACTTGAATAAACCCTGTATTAATCAGCAAAGCTATGGTGTTCAACATACTGAGAGTGGAGCTTATGGTAGTTGCGATCAGGCTAGGCAAGAGAGAGTGGCTTATGGCAATTCTCTTAGTTTAGCTAGTGCTCAGCAATGTGACACAAGGTATAACTTAAACAAGGCATGTGCTCAGCAAACAGTTGATACAGGGTATAGCTTGAACAAAGGATATATCGACTCTATTCAGGGATTGTCTAAAAACATTGGGAGCTCTCGAGACAGGGACTTAATGATTGGTTTTGGAGACACTAGTGTATCGAATCAGACTCCTACAACAGAGTTTCTCTGGAGATCGACTGAAGGAAGTCTTATGCCGGGTGGTTTAGTTGATTCTTCATCCGCGCGGGGCCAGTCGTCTGGGTCCTTTCAAGCATTTGATTTCCTCTCAGATAAGGTATTATACATTCTGTTTGTTTAACTTGAAAAGGAAGTATGGAAAGTGATGTTAATCTCTATGCTCTGATGTAGCAGTGGGTCGATGCAATTCTCGACAACATTTACAATTTGTGTCTTCATGAACATTCTCTTTATGTCTCCAACAACATGAATGAGGCTGCGTTCTCCTGACACCCCATCCCTATCTCGCCATAGGTGTGAGCCTTTGAGCCATTGGGATCGTTGTCGTTCTTGCTGTATATTGGTAGAATGAAAGTAGGAACCTAATTGGAGATGTGCCCGGGGGGGTGGGTGGGGGGGTGGGATTATACTTTACCTTTGGAGGTATATGCACTTTCGTACCCCCTGAGACATCTTGACGAGCAATGATCGTTATGATGAGCGATGGCATACATCAATGACCAGAAGTATATAAATCAATGAGCACAGGTTTCCTATATCATTGAATGATTGTTTATGTTAAATCTTTAACTAATGCGTGAACCGTAGTATATGTTCGTGCTCATCAAAGTATAGCCGCTGCTCATCCGAATAATACCGGTTGCTCCTCATAATTAGGTTTGGTGGTACAAAAAGTGTGTATACCCGGGGTACGGTATAATAATAGACCGGGGGTGGGGTGGGGTGGGGTGGGGTGGGTGGGAACTGTTTAGACTTCCATATGCTCATGCTGTTTGTTTAATTGTTTCATTGGGCGGGTTGTTTTGCTTTCACCTGAAAACTACTACGACTTTGTCAATACGTCAGAGGTTTACTTAGCAGAGAGGTGTTTCTATCTGTTCTTTCGTCTCTCTTTATGCCCAGATGCTGTGAGTTCAACGGTATTATGAGATGAGATTGATAGGGGGGGATAGCTGGATGTGTTGTAGTTATGGTGAACTTCGGGTATATTGCTTTGATACTGTTTTGCTGGCCTATGTGTGTGTATATCAAAAACTTTTGGGCTTGTATCGGCTAAATCAGTCTGCCTCCTGTTGAGTGATGATGACTCTGTCTAAAACACAAGCTTTCACTTGTAAGCTCATATTAGTTATTGACATCATATCGGTGTTTAATTCCAGGGCGGAAATAATCTGTATACAACTAATGAGAAATATGATAATATGTCGAGCTTCGAGGGGTTAAGGTCGACTGTAGAGCCAATGGAATTCAGTTTCATGACTCAAGAGTCTAATGCACAGTTGCAAAATCCAAAGGTCTTGCAATACAATACAGAGATGGCTCAAAGTTTTGGTGGTTCTTTATGGAATCAAAAGACAAGTGCGCTACCCAATATGGTGGCTGGTCATGTTGCTATGTGCGTATGGTGCGGAAATGAATTCCATCAAGATCCATTGGCTTGTGAAATGCAAGCTGGTTCCATCGGTTATTTGTGCCCAAGCTGTAAGGCTCGAATGTCTGGTCAGTATCTGTAGATGGCTTATCGACGTTGTCGTCACCTTAACGAAATTTTTTTCATGCATTCATTTGTATGCTCAGTTCTGTTTCCAGCAGAACATCTGGGCATGATTTTCAGGAAAATGTAGTCAATGTTGGTTCTTGTAACATTTGAATGGGTGCAATTGTGTATAGAATTAGCTTCATAGGTAAGCTACAATTAGCTTAGTGACAGTGTAGGTTTAGCTGTATTTGCTTAGTTGATGTCTTTGCTTGTATTTTGGAGGGCCTTGAGAAGGCTTATCATGTTGACTCATGTATTAACTCTTGTAGTTATATACAACCAAGTAGTTCATGAATGACTTGATTGGTTTATTTCTTAAAAAGCGAAAGTGGCAACCCCGTTCTTAAATTTATTGAGGTTCGATTGCTCGAGGATTGGATCTTCAAAGTAATACACGGAAACGAAGACGTTTAGTTATTTTTAAATTGCATTATTCGGTTTAGCCCGAATTCGAGTCCAATATCTCTTTAAACGACATGTTTGTGTTGGGCATCTGCTGTTGACTTTATAAACGACGATCTCGGTTTCCATTTGTTTCCATCAACAGAGATTGCAGATGTTCTTGGTAGTTAACTTGTGAAGGAATTCTGGAAATATTTTGTAGTGACATTATTCTTCCAATCATATGCAGATTAGAACGAACACTTCATTCATAAAACAAATCCGACAATTTTTGTAGTTTTCTTTGTTGCTTTTTTATATTTGGTGTTCAATGATAGAATTGCATGACGTAATGAAAACGAAATCAGAGCTGAATGATGCGTTTTAGGTGGTTTTTATAGCGAGGTAGGATTCAGTTGTTTTCGTAGCAAACTGATCCGATTAACTCTCGAATCAGTGAAAACATTAGTTCACAATATAGAACAAGTTTATCCTGTGATCGAATTACACGACAAATAACCTACTATGGCTTCCTCACATAATGTGTTTTATGAGTCGTAGATTGTGAACTCAAAACAAATTAAGCTTTAGTTATTCGCCTGATCACATATTGAGCTAGTCGACTATATGTCTTATTTAAAACCTTCCAATCATGAAATGAGTTTCAAATAGCTGTATCGAGGATGGGTTAACAATATCAGGTCTCGTTAAATGATCAGGATACTAACAAACATATGTACAAAAACTATTCTATAAGACCGTCCCACCATAAAGTTCTGGTATTCCGTATAACCTATCCATATTCACAATAAAGGTACAAACTTTTGGTGTTGAACAACAAGCTAGAACAACCTACAAATACTATCTACTCGTATATAGGATCACTATAAAGATGTATTCACGCCAGTGGCCCAATCATATGCTAATGTAAAACCGTCTTATCTAAATAGACGCGATTTAGTCAGCCCCGCACATAGACAATACTCCCAGACTGTAGACATCAAGATTAACCAGTTGCAAGCACAATATGTTCACTCTAGTGTAAGAAGCAGATGTAAGCAGTAAGGTCAGCTGAGGTTGATATTTTTTTTTTAAAGATATTCAGTGGGTCAGAAAAGAAAATGGGCATAAAACTCAAGACTGTATTAGCATCCAGGAAAGTGTGAAGCTGACATTTTTAGAATTAGAATAAGATTGCATTTCCACATCCGTTCTGAACCAAACAACCCCCCTCCAAAATAAATTAGAAAAAAATATAAAAATAAATTCCTCAAATTGAAATAAATTGAGAAAAATAAAGATAATAAAATCCCTTTGAAAATTAATGCTCTGATAATACACCATCCATTTTTCTGCACCAAACTTTTTATTTCCCCCACAAATCTTTGCCTTCCCCTTAAATTTTTGATTAAAATGCTCTTGTCTATTTCAATTTGCTGTTCCTGTTTTTTCTTTCATTAATATTACAAATTTAATTGTTCTTTTTTTTTGGGTAATTGTATAATAATAATAATAATAATAATATTTCATCCCCCTTTTTTATCACCTTCTTTTGGGGTATCTGGGTCCTTCATTTTTTGTCAAAATTCATCAACTTTTGTTCTATTTCCTCACTTTCCCCCAATTTTGTCATCTGGGTATTTCTTATTTTGCTGAAAAGATTAGAAATTTGGGGAAATTGGAGGTTGGTGATTCAAAATTAGGGTTTGAAATTGGGGGAAAAAAGTTTTGAGGGGGGTGAAAGATTTTGATTGAAAGAAGGATGATGAGAAGGTTTTGGGGTGTTTTTGTAGTTTTAGTTGTAGTTTTGAATGCCGGGTTAACTCGGGCTGACTCAGCTAGGGTTTCCGAGTTGGGTTCTTGTCCTGCTGTTTCAATCACTGATGCGATCTTAGGGTTTCAAGATTCTACCTGTCGTCTTCATCATTCGTATGGGGTTGCTGTAATTGAGGTAATTAATTAATAGTTTTACTGCGTTTTGTGGTAAAAAAGTTTGAATCTTGGTTTAAAAAGGTGGATTCTTGATTGATTTATTATGTTGTTATAGGTGAATTAATGTTTTGGGGGATTTTTATTTGGGTTGATATAGGTAAAGTTGTCCTTTGAATATGTAGAAATTGGTAATATTATTTACCTGTATCTTGATATTATTATTAGTTTAGCATTTGTGAGGTAAATAGATTGATGCAGTAGTGAGTGAGTGAGTGGATGTGTGTGTAATACGTAAGTGTTGATTATGTGAAAGGCTTGGATGAGTTTATGCATATTGTTTCGACGGAGTCGAGCACGAGTGCGTTATAGGTATGTCGAATTGGATGCTCCTTTGAGAACAAAGATGTGGTAATAGTTGATCTTGATTGATTTGCTTTTGTCAGGAGTATGAATTTTTTGAGCCTATAGTATGTGAAAAGCTTTGAGCTTTTGCTCGTAAATTTGTCATCGATTAAGAGATGATATTTGATAGTTTAGTTTGTTGTTTACCGTCTGTGAAGATTCTTTTAAATTTGAGTGTGGTTGGAAATGAGAGCTTGACGAGGATAATTCTTGGAAAATGACTGAGAAAATATTGGTTTTATGATTGTATATGGCTTGGCTTCTATTTCTCCGTGATACAATTTTTTAGCTGATCTGAAGTGTCCATGTCTCCAAGCACTACGGTGATGTGAAAATTTTGAGTAGAAAAAGAAAGGAATTTTTTGGTACATTTTGTTTGTGTGATGGTTGAATAGGGGAGCTGCAGCAGTAGCCATTTTGTACAAACATTGATAGGCGTTCGTTTGGCTTGCTTAAGTAGGACTTGTTCGATGGAACTGCTTGTTTCCTTGTAGAAAGTAACTGGAACTTTACTTAGAAAATACATGGGCAAGCATGTTTTGAGCACACAAGCAGATAATGGTTTAGCTTATTCGGCTGCTCCTTTCACTTTCTCATGAGTCTTATCTATATTACAAAGCTCTGCATATGTTGGAATGCATCTCTGTGAGGATTGGTCAGTTGGTCTCTTTATCATCTGAAACTGTATTATAGTATGTGTTCTAGGTCCCGTAAGTTCCCATCAGAGCACATGCTGAAATTGTGTGGTGCTTGCCTTAATGATATTAGAATTATTTCTTTGCTGGCAAATGAGGGAATTTGTTTCATTTACTGGAATCTAGAAAATTTTTAACTTTCGGTTGAATAACTGCAGTACCATACTCTTTTTCTAATCAGAAAACAACGAGAAAAAGCTTATCATATCTTACATTTGTCTCTTTTGAACCTAGTTTCTTTGTTTCTCAGAATGCATACTCACTGATAGAGACATATATGGAGGGGGAGGTTAGACAGAGAGGGATAAAGCCAGATGGAGTAGAGAGGGAAGGGGAAAGCTGAAATATTGAGACACTGTATCTCGTAGTATACAGTCTCCCTTTTCTCTGGTTTGTGATTGAATGCTGTTTGCCTTTTGTTGATAGATCTTTTTCTTCTGTAAAATGGCCCATTTCCATGCATCGCCATCCTATCTCTAACTTCGCCTGAAAGTTTGTTGCATTGATAGTATGATACATCTTTCCTGGCGCTTTGAGGTTCAGCTTTTGTTATTAAGGACCATTGTCTGCAAATTATTTTTTTGGTGCATGACTCTCCACACGGTCGAACTTTATTTTTTCCCGGCAAATCCCTTGCTGAGCTTTGCTGATGGCATTTCTTTTGTTTTTCAAGGGAGATGAAGGGTCACTGCAGAAGGCGCTCCATTTGGTGTACAGTCTTAACCAGGACTATGTAGCTGTACTCTTTTACGCATCTTGGTGCCCGTTCTCTAGGAACTTCAGACCAAGCTTTTCGATTCTTTCTACACTGTATCCATCTATACCCCATTTTGCAATTGCAGAATCAGCTGTCAAACCAAGGTATGAAGTCTATGCACTCAAAGTCAAAGCTACCTTCTTCAAAAAGAAAAGTCAAAGCTACCGCTCCTGAATAGGGTGTTTTTCTTCCTTAATGTTCTTTGTTTCCTGTGTAACATTGATATTTATTTATGCAGCATTCTTTCGAAGTATGGAGTTCACGGGTTTCCAACTCTTTTCCTTATGAACTCTACAATGCGTGTTCGTTATCGTGGCTCCCGTAGCCTGAGTTCACTTGTTTCTTTCTACAGTGATGTCACTGGTAAGTTCCCTTTCCTGAATTTCAGGTCTACTGTATTCACGAGGTACTAAGTTGGTTTGAAACTCACTGTGGGAGTAGAAAATATCTCAACCATTAATCTGCAATATGCGAATATCTTTATATATTAGTGACCGTCTGTTTGTCTTAAAAAATCTTAATCAGTTCTCAGTTGATTCTAAAACTAAGAGAATGGTCAAATAAAGGTCTGTCCAGATACGTTTTCACCTTGTCAGATTAGACGCTTACTACGGCATATGTCTGCTGTGATGTAGGCATAGAAGGAGACCCGAGAGATCAATTGCCATTTGACAAAATTGTAAGTGCCTCATACAAGGAAACAAATGATACTGAAGATCCAGAGGATTGCCCTTTCTCATGGGCAAGATCTCCTGAGAACATGCTTCGGCAAGAGACATATCTTGCTTTAGCCACAGCATTTGTGCTTTTGAGGTTGATGTACCTCTTGTTTCCTCATGCCCTCGAGTTTGCTCGATGTACTTGGAGAAGATATACGCAGCATGTGAGGGTAACGCCCCTGTGGGAGCATCCTCTTCGCTACTTAAACAAGACGAAACAGATTTTAAGTTCTTTTAGGGATCCTCGCAAGGGAAGCAACTTCCAAGAGGGTGCAATAAACGCCAGAGCATGGGCATCAAAGTCTCTAGCTTCAGCAGTTTCCATTGGGGATGCAAGCGCTAGCAGAGCTGCCTCAACCAGTGCTAGTCACTAGCATCTTCAACCTTGACATTGAAGCGTTTCATTCTTCCTTGGTTGCGTCAAGTTATCATATGAGGATGAGCAAGCTCGGAATTGGGCTTGACTTGGTTACTGTACGAAAAAGTCTTCTCATTCGTGTACGACTATGGTAGCAACTCCAGTGGAAATCAAGGATAACAAGTGGCACTCTTTTTTCTGTGAATAGTTACGAATACAGAATTATGATTTCCTGTATGATGTATTACCAATTTTCTCATTATGGGCAACTATCTGAGTTGAAACCGTGGTGGAAGGATGTATCAGCTTCCCCCTTTAAATGTGCATATTGTGACTGCAACCTTTTGCTAAAACTAATGATCTCGACTCGGCTTTTTAACATCTCCTTTCTTTTCATTCACAAGGCTGGCTATGAACCTTTCGTATTGATCTTACTCGTATTCAATTTCAATCACAATTGAGCTACTGGAACTTGCATGGAATTGGGAATTGCGGATAATAGGTGTGAATGTACAATGGCCAAGACATGGAAAGCATTCAGTTGCTCTTTCGAGATTCAGTAGCCAACAGTTTTTGTCAAACTCCAAAATCGCGAGGTTTTACAAGACCAAACTTCAGACCAAATAATTACAAGATTCCTCCAGAATGGACTCTTAAGCCAGTGCTGCCTCTCGCTAATCAGACAAAATCATGCTCCATGCCAATCTTCCAGAAGACAGAACAAAATCACGCTCAATCCAGTCATGCCCTCAGCATAACCTGTTGAAACCAGTGGTATGACGGGTTAAATGATGAAGACAGCAGACACATCAATTCAAAAGCAGAGTTCAGTCCAGAAGATACGAGGCATACCTTCAAATATACTTGGAAGTTCAGTCAGTCGTTGAGCTCAACAGATGCAAGATCCTTATTGATAATCTAACATGAAACAAACCATCTAGGTGTCAACAATGTGAAAACCTCTAACGTATCATTACACAGTACATTGCAATATCAGTGACAATAACAGAATATCGGGCCCTGTTAATTGTCGTGTTGTAGCAATAACTAATAGCTGTAGAATGGTAACAAACATAAAATGCAAGCAGCAAACTCCAAGGACTAAAAATGAGCTGCCTTCAGCAAAAAGTTGTACTGGATCATCAACTCATAGAAAAGCACAATAAAGAACAAAAAAAAGCATGAAAGAATCCTGGATGAAAGATAGCACAATGAAATAATCTCCGCCAGTTGAAACTCTGTACCTGAGAAACATAGTCTTTAATTTTCTGGTTGACACCAGCATCTAAGGCTCTCTCAGCGAGCTCATACATTACAGTGTTTCCTTCAGGACCATTGACTTTATCCTTCTGGAGATATCTGCAGCATTAACTTAGCAGTCAGAAGACTTGACGAAGAACTAAAATATGCACGAATTCTGTGTACTATATCCCACCCAAGGGGATTCAAAATACTGACTAGTGACTGTAATCTTGTGTAAAAAGCTAATACCAACCTCTGCTGAACCAGTGTCTCTAACGACTGCTTCATGTTCCCAAGTGTAGGGTGATTTTCATCAGTTTCTTGCAACCCCAGTCGCCTTAAGTGATGCCACAGGTTTTCTGAAAGTTTAGAAAGTGTTGAGAGTATCGATAAACAATGAAGGGAACAACGCAGACAATAATTTTTAAAAAAAATAATTAAAAAAAAAAAAAAGAATACAACCCAAAGGGAAAAACTAGGCCACCCTCCTAGCCAGGGTGACAGTAGACAAAGTTGGGATCAGTTAACATGAACAACAAGTCAAGAACAACAACCATGGGTTGTAAATACAGAGTAGTGAGACAGTGAAAGAGAGAGAAGACTAGAAGAGGAAAGAACAATTCCTATAGCCAAGGGTGTGGGGGCCCAGATTGTTTCGCGGCTCCCAACCAACTTCTTGTAATTTATTATTTATAACTAATACTCCGTATATAAATAATATCAACATTCAGAAAATTATAAAATGTTCAAGTGAAGACCTAAATATAAGGGTATAACAATTAACTTTGAGATGTTTGAAATAATGCAAAGAAAAGCCAATAAACTATAGCCACACCATAATCAGTCAGCATGCTACCTCATTAGCTAAAAGCAGTATTGCAGTTTAAGAGCTACAAGCATATGAGAAAGGAATCTCACTTCCAGCAAAACATGCATACCTTCTGAAATTTTGCCCCCGGCAAGGTGCACAATACTGACAATGACAAATGTGAAGCCTGTCAAGTGCGCAGTATTGACATCCTCGACAAATCTCCGGTACACATCAGCAGGGAGTTGACTAATCACAATATAAGATCTCATATCAGCAACACCTGTAACACATACGGATACTATTTCAGTAATCCATCTACAACATAATGAATAAGAATGAAAGAGAATAAACACATGTCACAGATGGCATTTCGTCCAATGCAAACCTTAGCCCCACAAGAAATAAAATCACCCTGAAGCACTACTAAGAACAACTTTGCTTTGTGACATCAGTGGGACTATGATAGGATGCAGAAGCAAACATTCACAAAGAGAAATGCTCAATGAAATGGATCAACATTAATGACATCTGAGCGTGCAAAGATGCCATCTTTATACCATTTTGTAAGATCCACCAAGAAAAAAGTTAAAACCACTACTAATAAAATAAAACTGTCCGGGCAGCTAAATACTCACTCTGCTGTGAATTGCGAGTCTGATGTTTTGATGTAGGACGAGCACGCTGAAGCTCCTTCAGCTCATAACCAAAAACACCAGCAAGCTTCTCTTTGGCCTTATCAATCACAGCAGCCGGGAGAGCACGCTGCCTATAATTCTTGGTCACAATTTGCGTCAGTTCATCTCTCTTGATTGGGCATCCCGAGCTCTGGTGAGTCTTGAAGAGTACATAACGAACCACCTCACCAACAAGCTTATCCGTTTCCTGCAGGAACACACCAACAATAACAAATTAACAACCCATATATCTCGTCTAACAACAATAGTCTTAGGAACACAAAGGCCAAACAATTACCTCACTCGACAGGTCAAACTGCGAAAAATCTACACCACTATCGCCCATTCCTGAAGCAAATTCACCAGAAAAAACATCACAAGTTATCTCCTTGATTGAGAAATAACTCGATCCTCAACAAGCCTCCATACCAATCTTCAGAAATTTATCTTATACATACGACTAATACGATTATACCAACATTTGCATATGCAAATTGGCCTTAATCTAACAATCATAAATCCCACCATAATAACATAATAATTGTTGGGTCAAAATCAACCAAACAAATTGCATTAGTTTGTATAATTCCAGCGTTCATTCATTGGGATTACGCCTTTCTCTTTCGCTTCGGAAAACTAAAAATCGATTGGTTGCTTCCGTTGCGCTTGAAAAATTAGCCCTAATTTCTCCTAACACTAATAAACGGAATTCAAGGGTAAAAATCCAAACTTGTTAATGACAGTTGCTGATCCTAATTTAAAAAATTGAAGGCAAAAGAGGAAATATATTGAGGTAAATCATCAATTAACAGCGTAATTGTAAAATCTAAAGAGGCAAATTAACTAATTGCGCAGTAAATTGAGAATAGCATATGAAAAATTGCAGTGATTAGAGAAAGAAATTGAACCGAATCGTGTCGGAGAAGTAAGAGAGAAACTTAAGAATACCTTATCAGTAGCGCGCGGATGTTTAATCGAGAATTATTCAGTCTAGGGTTTTGGTGAATTGGGGGTGATTTGGGTTTTAATTGGGGAAAAAAAGAAAGATGAATACAGTTAACTCACACTGCAGTTTATTATTAATGCACATTATTGTTTGGCGCCCTTTTCATTTTGCCGCCAATGTATACCCTCCGACTTCCAACAATGAGTCAATGTCACGCTTATATGGAGTAGCAAGTAAACAAATGATCTGAACTTGCTCACTATGCCTTCAGAAACCGGAGTTGGTCCAGCTAAAGCTTGGGTCGAGGAGTCGGGTCTAATTAAACTCGAACATGAGTCTATACTGATTAGAAGTTATTTTGAACTTTAGAGAGCACGAATAGAGTAGTTCAATGCATCTTTAATTTAACTTCAACACAGCTGCCTCAAGCCGAGCTTTGTTTACACATTTAGGTTAGACCACACTAGTAGCATAATTTGCACTCATCCATTACACATTTACACCCGATGACAAAAGAATTGGACATCTATTCTGTGAGACGTCACGAATAAATGAATAATCAATATAGTGCCTGAGTTTAATTGTGAGTCACAATCTTAAAATTGAGACATTGGGTATATGTTTATTTTGCTTCTATGTTTTGTCTTAGCCAATAGCCAGTATCAAAATTAAGTTTTGAGAATACATTATTTTTTAGGGTTTTGTTATTTCAGTGCATGTCATGACGCAGATATGACTTGAGATTATAACAAGTTTCCAGTCGCGCAGTGATTAACCTATTAGAATTTACATGCGAATTGTGGTGTGTATCTATCTCATGTACATTGTAAAGTGTAATCGCCTTGCTGAAAATTGAAGAGTAGGAGCACAGACTTGCACGAGGTAATTAAATCAAAGGGTTTTCGGATCACGAGTCACCTCACATAATGATCGTAGTTTTTTGGAGGTTTGGGTTGAATTTGATTTTAGCGTTGTATTTTGATAATTTCAGCACTTGTTGTAGATGCCGTATGGCTAATTATTATGAATGAATTTTCTTCCTTTCGAAAAAAAAAATCAAATGAGAACAGAATTGCATCTCCTGTCACATGACGAATGCTATACAAAGAACTGACAGAACTACAAATAAGTTGACTAAATGACTAGTATATTCATCTCAGACCAACAGAACCCTCTAGGCCAGTAGCAGTTTATAGATGTAGAAGAAACACTATTAGACCAAGAAATCATCATCAGAGATGTCGGGTTCAGCGTTACTCCTGAAGTTCTTCAGACAAGGTAGTCTGTCGTTCCTGAAGTTTTTCAGACAGGGCACTCAGGCAGCCTGAGGTTCCGATTCTTCATAATGCTCCAAATCCTACATCATACGTGGTTGATTATGTGCCATTTTCAAGGAGTATATATATCAAGAAGGCTTTTAAATCCATACGGAATTCCTTTGGCATGTGCATATGATCTTGACATCAAAGTTGATTATTTGCCATTTTGATGCGAATCATTTGCTTGCGAAAGGCGAGTATTGTTAAATATAAAGTCATTGTTTGGACCCTAACTATCAGTCTAGACTTTTGGTTGAGTTGGTTTCCTAACATGGTATCAGAGCCTCAGCAATCCTGAGGTCTCGAGTTCAAATCCTCGTAGCCCCCTCCTCAATCAAGTGCACGTCAAGCACAAAAGTCGTCGTCTGTGGATTGGTATATAATCCACGTTTCATGCCCAAAGGGCATTCACGTGGTGGGCGTGTTAAATATAAAGTCATTGTTTGGACCCTAACTATCAGTCTAGACTTTTGGTTGAGTTGGTTTCCAACAAGTATCAACCAAGAATGCCTTCAAATTCCTGTGGAATTCCTTTGGCCTCTCCATGTTGAAACCATGACCAGCATTCTTTACCACCACTAGCTGAGCATTCTCCCCTATGTGACTGCAAATTAGTGACAACTTCAGCTAAAATTTCCAATCAAATACGGCAAATGAGCTCAGAAGCACATACTTGTAAGAGTAAAGACAGCTAAATTGTAGCAGAAGTTCTTACTCTTTCAATCTGTAGCCAAATTCCAACGGGAATATCTGATCTTGATCTCCCCAAATTATCAATGTTGGCTGCATAAATACAAAGAATCGTGTCACAATTGACACACAAAAGCAAGCATAACCTCGTATACTGATTCAAGTTTAATCAGAAAAGTACCTGAGTGATCTTCGGAATTTCCTCCATTTTCCTGTCTCTTGGAATCGCCCTGATCAGTTCCCTTTTCTCTTGCAGGTACTCTGTACACATTGTCTGCACATTATACAGGAAACTCGTTAATCTTAAGCGACATAGGACTGAATCTCAGTGGCCTATGAAGATGCACTGCCACAAAATGTGTATGCAGAGTACTAATAAAGCCAGATTATAGTCTACTAACATGAATGAAATCGTTGAGAAAGCAGGTGGGCGTAAACTTAGGCGGCTTGACAAGCGTAAAACTCATGAGCTCCTTAAGCTTTTCCGGTGTCTGAGGCAACAAGATATCAGCTGCCGATTCCAAATCCGGCACCCTAAACCTCCCTTCACTTATATCCTTCTCCTCCATGCAAATAGCAGCACAACAAATCACCACTTTTTCCACCACTTTTTTGAGCTCGGCTGCAATTCTATACGCCACAAATCCCCCGTAACTCAACCCAACCACGCTGAGCCGCGCAGTCACACAGTAGGTCTCCATGAGCCTCATCAAGCACCAGGCCTGAAACGCCTCAGTGCGCTCAGGCCTGGTTGTGTAGGAGTCACCGAAGAAGACTAGGTCCGGTACATAGACGTTGAAGTATGGTGTCATTCGGCCTACAACATCAGCCCACTGCCACAGCGCATTGGCTCCAAACCCATGGATTAGTAACAGGTTAGGTTTGGAATGTTGGTGCTGTTTCGGCACCCAGCAGTGCATCACTGTGCCATCTCCTAGGTCCGTGGTTCTGGACCGGAGGCCCGAGTTTGAGAAGGTGGCTCGGAACGACCATTCTTTTAGTAGAGTGAAGCTTACACAACATGACATTGGAGTGAGTTCAAAAGGCTGGTATGATGAAAGAGTGTACAATACTGATCTCTCTAACAATTTTACCACAGTGGAGGTGTAATGACAGGTCCCACGGGCTAGTAATCAATTTCGGTACCACCATGTCAAATGATTTAAGGAATAGAGACCGAGTTACCAATTTCGTGTCATTGAACAAGGTTATCTTATTTCTCGATGTCACAATACACAGCCCGAAATGAAGATAAAAGTTATTTCGGGTAAGGTAACGAATTGGTGGCTGACATAGTGTTGAATGATTGTAGGGCATACACACTTGAAAAGGAAAGCGAATGAATGTCCAAACAAAACATGAAACGTATGGACGTACTTTGGTTTTAACAAGAAATTGAGTGATGACTAATTTAAGAAGATAGAGCAACGTGGGCACATTCAATATTTTCCATGTGACTATGATTGCACTGATATTTGACAGTAAGAAAATTTCAGATGATGTTCAATGTGTCCAACAAGATTGTCTTTGTTAAGTAAACAACTTTTCATAGTCATGCTAATCTTTTCATAGTCGACAATGTTAAAGTTGAATGTTCGTGTATATTCCAGAAAACAAATATCTTGGTTATGGTCCTTATGGACTTAAAAAAATTGGCACAGGGAGGTCAGGATTCGGTCTACAATATGGTTTACAAATAGTCCTCCTAATGTGGTTTGGAACAATGACTATGAGAAACGGGCACATTAGAATATGGTTTAGAACAATGACGTTATGAGAAACGGGCACAATGGAATAGGATTTAGAACGATGACTCTATTAGAGCATTGTTAATGGTCACCTACTTAGAACCTGTGAGTTAAGCGTTAAAATGGTGAGCGAACTTTTCAAAATCGTTGAATTTGGTGTCTGTGAACTTTTAGACACCAAATTGGTGAGTCCATCCATCTCAGTTAACTTTGCCATCCACTTAGTTCTTTTGTCTTATTCTTTCATCCCATGATTCCCTTACCCATAGGGGTGCCCGAAAACAGGGTACCCGCTTTGAAAATTGCTAATAATTGATACCCGTACCCAACCCGGAATAAACCGAATACCCGGTTTTCGGGTACCCAAAAAACAGGGTACCCTAATTTCGGGTACCCATACCCGGAATTTCTTAGTTTGCAGCTTTAAATTATCAACATTCAATGATGCGCAACTTGAAAGTTATACAAATGAAGTTGAATGCTTGTGCACTTATGGGTTGGATGATGGATTCCTACCAAATGCACGAGTGTGTAGACTTTTTACACCTACTTCATTTTCATAAGCTTATTAGTTTACCAAGTTTTCCTCACTTTTACTTACCCCACCATAATTTCTCTCTCCTACTTACATTTTAATTCTATCTAAAATTATTTTGTTAATTTATCTTAACATATCATATATTATCGGGAAAAAATATACGAAAAAAAATATTATTACTCATACTTAACTTAATTTTGGAGGTATTAATAAAAATGACAAAGTTAATTTTGTTTTAATGTGGAAAAACTAAATTTTTTTTTTTTTGTTAAAAAATACCCAATATTGGTCTCTATTTATAGAGGAAGGAAAAACAAAACCGTTGGTATAATTTGTTTTTTTTTTAGACTTGTCGTTTGAAAAATATAGCCGTTTAAGACGTTGCAACGGTAATAAAATTCTGCCCCCCTTACCTGTGACACGTGGCAGCCCCTAGTTGGTTGCAGCTAATTAAAAATGTTGAAAAAAAAAGGGGGACCAGGTTGTAGAGTTTGGAACCCCGTAGAAGTTTGCACTAGGTAATAGCACTCTCTCTCCTCCTTTTATTACTTTTTCATTTTTTTATTCTCTACCCTTCTTCCAACTAGGTGTTAGTTTTACCACTGAGAATGCTCTTACTCTACGAGACACAGTCACATTTGAATACGGTTATGACTTCTTTTCAGCTATTAGACTCGCAAAGTCTACATTTCACCCTTATATGCATTCGGCTCACTTTATACACTCATGACTGTCATGAGTCATTCATGACTCGTTAGCTTTGATCCTTGGTTCGTTCCCTAAACTAATGTGAGGGATTCAGTGTCCCGATAAAAGTTATTCATGGATCATCCTAGGTTTTCGATCCCGAAAGCCTATCAGAACTTGGGTTGTAATTTTAAAGTCCTAGATTAGATATGTTAGCCCTTGAACCAAATCGGATAGTCGTTTATCAAGTTGAAAAGAACACAACCTTAGAAACTGAACCCGTGTCCGCCACTATCCCTACAGTGGCTCAAATTACAAAATAACCGACGAAGTGGAGAACCAAAAGATAGAAAAGTTGGAAAACCAAAAGATTACTGGAGAAGCATAAAAAAAATTGGATCGCTCAGCAAAAAAGTCTCGACACACGCAGGACAAAAAATCCTGATTTCCGGTCTGTTGAGCTTGAATAACTAATGGTCATCATTGCGATCAAACAATTTCATTTTTTTGAAAATATTTAGAATTAAACCGAAAAAATATATACCAAACAGAGGGGATCCAAAAAAGAAACCAATAAATTCAAATTTGGACATCTAAAACCCCTTAGAAATTGAGTAAATTTATGCCTCCAGAACAAAGCCAACAAGAAACCGATCCACAGATCTCACACCTTGTAGCCGAAAGAAGAGGCAATTTCATTCAATAAAACTCATACTTCCTATAAAAAAAATCATACCCGACTTGAATCCGAACTAATCGGGATTTATAAATAAAATAAACGTTGGGTTAATTGAAAAACTATGGAATTTAAAAACTGATTATTGGATTGGATGGATTTGATTACTTACGTTGGATGAGGCCTGGAGATAGAGAGGCGAGTGTTAAACAAGGTGGAGGATGAGGAGATTATATAATGTACGGAGTTTGTATTAAACCCTAATCTTCTCAGTGACCTCTTTACTCTCTCGCAGTTTCGCGTGTTGCCTTGTGAATTGTGATTGTTTCTTGGTTCAAGGCCCAAGCTTGAGCCAGGCTTGACTCTTTTACGCACAAGGCCTGTGAGCTTAGAATGAACTAGGTAGAACCAAAACGGGTTCGGAAATGAACACGAAACTAATGCGTGACACGGCCTAAGGGTAGACATGTTTAGGGTTGATTTGATGCAACCTAATCCGATATTGACTTATTCGAAGTTGCGGTGAAATTAGCTGATTTGAGGTTAAGTTGTGTTTTAACGGTAGTTCACACCAACAGTGGCCAACCCGAGCCACAAGGGGCTTATTCATTTAGACGTGACACAATAGAGTCGGACTTGAACATATGACTTGAATGAGTAAGCCAAGACATCTTATTCAACCCCGAACAACATGGTACTCCGATATGTTATCATCCAATCTAATAATGACCCAAATGTCACTTGACCCAAGAGGCCGAGACAGGTCCAACGTGAGCTGACCAAGCCATATATGATCCGTAACACAATAACATAACTCGAATACTAAAACTATGGGGTTAATTATAAAATTCAAGTTAAGATGTAAAAATGATAAAACCATTAGATTAGATATTAAAATTGACCTGAACTGACCCGATCGGAACCGACTACAAAAACGTGCAAACCTGGGTTGGAAACGAATTTAATTCTACAAATCCGAATCCCTAAACGAACCAAATGATTATTAATCCGAATTGTCCCAACTCGAAAACTCATTTGGAAATAGGTATGACTCAAAAATCCAATTCGAAACCAAAACAACCCGAAAACCCGATTCGAAATCGACACAAATAACACATTTCCATTGTCTATCCCTTCAATTTCCAAGGGAAGACCTCAAGTCCTCAACCAAAGTCTCCAACCGGTCTTAACTTATTCCCTATTCTTTTGCCCCCAGTAACATTTTGTCCTTCTTTCCCCCCAAAATGAAATTTCTCAAATAAAATCGATCGAAAATTATGGTATGCAGATTCTTGGTTGTAATGGCGGTCTGATATCCTCAACCTGTTATTGCTCCCTGCAAATTTGGTAATATCTTCCCAATCTGCTTCGATTACTCACCCAAACCCTAATTTCTTGTTTCAATTTATTTTTCAATCTGTAGAAATTCACCATCAGTAATTTTCCCGCGAATTCCAATTTGTCAGGTTTTCCCCATTTCAATTTTATTCTCTGTCATACGATATAATCGTCGAATTAGCCATGATTTCCCAGCTTCCAATTGATTTGGTTGTTAATGACATATTTACGAGATTACCTGCAAAAACCCTGTTATGTCTGAAGAGTGTGTGCAAGTTATGGTATGCTTTGATTAGTGATAATAATTTTGTTAATCTTCATTTAGAAGTTTCTATTGCGACCGAAACCAACCTGCATTATGTGATCACCATACCTAGGCTGTATATGCAGCAATTTGATCATCGTCCAGACCCCCTTGAGATCAGTTGCCCTATCCTTCATTCGGCCGATTTCGATACCTTAGATAACCCACTTGAGCTCAGTCACCCTTACAAGTATTGCAATAACTCTGTGTGGGTTATCGGATTGTGTCGTGGGCTGCTTTTGCTTCGTGTTGGTAATGGTGAGCCGTTGCTATTGTACAACCCGACAACTCAGACCTACAATGTGCTTCCCCCTTTACCTGATCCTAAAGAACCCATTGTATACTCTCACTACACATTTGGTTTTGGCTATGATAGTGTCATCAAGGACTACAAATGTGTTAGGATTTACCAGTTTTTGGATCACGAGACAAGAGATTTACAGTGTGAAGTTATGGTTTACAGCTTGAATGATAATTGTTGGAGAATGGTTCCTGGTGTTCCATACTATTTCAGAACCCTTGGTTCGGGGTTTGGCGCTTTGTTAAATGAAAAGTGCCATTGGGTTGGTGTCAATGATGTGATTCTCAATATTCATGTGTATGAGCCTATAGTTGTGTTTAATTTTAGGGATGAGACATTTAGCAGTCTGCCTCTGCCAAATATCCATTATGAAGAGTATGATGACCTGTATTTGGGGACGTTAGATGGTTGCTTGTGCCTTATGATTAACCGTTATCTTCACTGTCATGTGTGGGTCATGAAGGAGTACGGTGTGGCAGGATCTTGGACAAGGTTGTTTACTTTCGAAAAGTGGCAATGTTATGATTTTGAGGGGCCTATTGGTTATACATTGGATAAGAAAAGGTTGTTTCTTCAAAAGGCCATTCTTAATCGGCTTGCTTACCTTGATCTAGAAACAATGGAGATATCCTCAGATGTGACGTTTGCGGATTGTGATATAGGTCTGGATGCCCATGTTTATGTCGAAAATCTTCTTATGTTGGACTATGCTGAATTTGCTGATGGCTTTCGTATTAGAAAGAAAGAAGTTGAATATACAAAGAACAAAAAGAGGAGGAATAGGAGGAGGAGAAGGAAAAAGAATGGGCCTTTTGAGAGAATACAGGTTGAGGCACTTCGCAGAGATCTTAAAGAAACTTCACAGCGGCTGGAGATGGTCATGAGCGACAAAGTAAAAGTTGAATCGGATTTGAAGAGCTTATCTGATACTTACTTTGAGCTTGAAAAACAGGTCAGATCATTGCAAATTGGAGAGCAGAGCAAAGTGGAGAGACTTACAGCGCGTCTGCTGGAGTTAGGGGAAGATGTTGACAAACTGCTTGAAGGCACTGGTGATGATGATACCTCCGTACCTCAAGATTCAGATTGAGTCGCAGACGATGAGTTATATATGCTGATGATGGTAACTCTAGTTGTTTCAATATTGCAGTTTCAGATATTCATGTTGCAGATTGTTTTTGTTGTATGTCTAGAGAGTAACAATAAGAGGAACTCTCATCATAGCATTGGAAATTGCCAAGTCGATTTTTACGGGCACCATTTTTTCCTCTCATTTGCTTATGATAACTTAGGATTTGGTTGGATGCTTGTGAATTTAATAGACATGCACATCAGGATGACATTTTTGAGAGGATGTATCTGTTCCAAGGCATGGTAAGAAAACTAAGAATCAATACGTCAAAGTGATGCGGGTTGCGATTCTGAGTTTTTTTTTTTTTTTTTTTTTTTTTTGTGCCCAAACGAAGGAAATAGAATTCTTGTAAATTTTTATGAACAAGCTCACGATGAGTGATGAACAACAGAGAACAACGCGTTTCTCTATGCTTCCTAACTCAAAACCCCTTCCGGAAAAGTATCCACAACAAATAAATGTTGTCCACCATCGAGCTACAAAGTGAGCTAGTGTATTGCCCGTCCGTTTAACATGAGAAACAATAAAGCTAGTGTAAATTACTACGGAGTATTTTATATTTTCGCAGTAACTACTTTGCCCTTCTGTATGGGCCGGTGCGGGCTTCCGGTGATAAGCCTTTCTGCCAAATACTTTGCCCTATTTTCGCTGATTTGATTTAATGATAATAAAGTTGATAATTCTCTATTAGAATTGGGAAATTCTGCGTCTCTCTTGTTTACTGCAACTGGTAATCTCTTCCCAATTTAATTGTTTCAATTTTCATTGTCAATATTAGTTTTCCTCAAATTATCAAAATTTCCGCTTTAAATTTCGTCGTTTGACATTGAATGATTGTCAAATTAGCCATGATTTCCCACATTCCAATTGATTTAATTATTAATGATATATTTACGAGATTGCCTGCGAAAACCCTGCTGTGTTTGAAGAGCGTATGCAAGTTATGGTATGCTTTGATTAGTGATAATAAATTTGTTAATCTTCATTTGGAACGATCCATTGCCACGGAAACCAACCTCCACTATGTGATCAGTACCCCCAGGACGCATTTGCAACAATTTGATCATCTCACTGAACCAATTCTCATCAATTGCCCTGTTCTTCATTCGGCTGATTTCGACACCTTAGATAACCCGATTGAGCTCAGTCACCCTTACAAGTACTGCAAGACCGGTGTACGGGTTCAGGGATCATGCCGTGGGTTGCTTTTGCTTAGCGTTGGTCATGGTGAGCCGTTGCTGTTGTATAACCCAACGACTCAGACCTACAATGTACTTCCCCATTTAACTGTTCACAAAAAATCCCGGACGTACAAGCACTTTACATTTGGGTTTGGTTATGATAGTGTCGCAAAGGATTACAAGTGTGTGAGGATTTGGCAGTGTGTGAATTACGAGACAGGGCAATTCTGGTGTGAAGTTATGGTTTACAGCTTGAATGATAATTGTTGGAGACAGGTTCCTGATGTTCCTTACAGATTCAGAGCACATGGTTCGGTGTTTGCGGCTTTGCTTGACGAAAATTGCCATTGGGTTGGTGACTGTGATATTATAATTGTGTTTAATCTAAGGGATGAGACATTTAGCAGTCTGCCACTGCCAAATATGCCCGACGAAGATTATGGTGAACTATTTGTGGGAATATTGGATGGTTGCTTGTGCCTTATGACTAACTGTTATCTTCTCTGTCATGTGTGGATCATGAAGGAGTACGGTGTGGCAGGATCTTGGACAAAGAGATTTACTTTCGGAAAGGGCCAATACGATGAATTTGAGAGGCCTATTGGTTATACATTGGATAAGAGAAGGTTGTTTCTAAAAAAAGCAATGTATTGTCGGCTTGCTTATCTTGAATTAGACACAATGGTTACATCCTCAGATGTGACGTTTACAGATTTTGATAGAGGTCTGGATGCCCATGTTTGTGTTGAAAATCTTCTTATGTTGGACTATGCTGAATTTCCTGATGGCTTTCGTATTAGAAAGACGGAAGATGAAAATACGAAGAAGAAAAAGAGGAAGAGGAATACGAGAAGGAGAAGAGAAACAAGTGGGTCTTCTGACATAATCCAGGTAGAGGAACTGCGCAGAGATCTTAAAGAAACTTCATAGCGGCTGGAGGTGGTCGCTAGTGAGAAAGCAAAACTTGAATCGGAATTTAAGAGTTCATCTGATGCTTACTGTCAGCTTGAAAAGGAGGTTAAGTCATTGCGAAATGGTGAAGCTACTTCTTACGTGCGTTAGGGTGAGCAGAGCAAGGTGGAGAGACTTATTGCGCGGCTGCAGGAGTTAGGGGAAGACGGTGGCAGAGTACTTCAAGGCACTGATGATGATACCACCTTACGTCTATGAAGATGATGAGTATATATGCTGGTGATAATGACTCTAGTTGTTTCAAATAGTCATGTTTTCAGTTTTTTATTTTGTTGAAATAATTTTATAGATTGTTTATAGGGCATGCCTAAAGAGTAACAGTAATAGACTAATGGTACAGGTGATTCTCACGGTGTTCTACCACCACAATCCCATTTATGAGAAACAAAATGAAAAACAAAGTTGAAGTAAACTAGATGTGTTTGTGTTGTTTCATGTATCAGATGAACGAAGTCAACAAAACTTGTTTGTAATTATTTGATGTTCATGTATCAGATGTACGGAGTACGGAGTATGGACTTCGAAGTGAGAAAAAGAATTTTAAGTGTTTTGTTTGGATTCGGATCCTCTGGAGTTATTTTTCCCTGGAGTTGATAGAGTTTACTATAAGTAAACTCTACCGTATAGAGTTATTTTTCAACTCCAGGGGATCCCCATCCGTTTTGTTTGAGCTCTATTCCGAAATAGATGGTGAGTTCATTTCCAAGATGTACTAGACGAAATTTATCCACTTATCGAGTTATCGCCGCCACGTGACCTGGCAAAATTAACCTAGAACTGAACAAGGCGAATTTGAGACGGATGTCGAAATGTACTCCAATTCAAAACATGAAGAGAACATGACCCGACCTGAACTGACAAGACCCATACGAGTAAAATTCAAGGATGTAATATTGATACTTTCGAAGTGTCCTTCATTCGGCCGATTACGGTACCTTAGATAACCCGATTGAGCTCAGTCACCCTTACAAGTCCTCCAAAACCAGTGTGTGTGGGTGAGGGGATCATGCCGTGGGTTGCTTTTGCTTAGCGTTGGTGAAGGTGAGGGATTGCTGTTGTACAACCCGACGACTCAGACCTACAATGTGCTTCCACTATTGCCTGTTTACAGTGAATCCAAGGCGTACACCCACGACAATTATGGTTTTGGTTATGACAGTGTCGCAAAGGACTTTAAATGTGTGAGGATTTGGCAGTGTTTGAATTACTAGACAGGGCATTTTTGGTGTGATGTTATGGTTTATAGTTTGAATGATAATTGTTGGAGAAAGGTTAATGATGTTCCTTACTATTTCAGAACACATGGTTCGGGGTTTGGGGCTTTGCTTAACGAAAGTTGCCATTGGGTTGGTGTCAACGATGTTAAAACTATGTACAATCCTATAGTTGTGTTTAATTTAAGGGATGAGACATTTAGCAGTCTGCCACTGCCAAATATGCCTCAAGAAGAGCGTGGTGACCTATTTGTGGGAATATTGGATGGTTGCTTGTGCCTTATGAATAACCGTCATCTTCACTGTCATGTCTGGGTCATGAAGGAGTACAGTGTGGCGGGATCTTGGACAAGGTTGTTTACTTTTGGAAAACACCTATGTGAAGTTTTTGAGAGGCCTATTGGTTATACATTGGATAGGAAAAGTTTGATTCTAAAAATGCCCCTTCGTTGTCGACTTGCTTGTTTTGAACTAGATACAATGGATATGTCCTTAGAATACAGAGATTGTGAGGATGCCTATGTTTATGTTGAAAATCTTTGCTGATGGCTTCCGTATTAGAAAGAAGGAAGCTGAAAATAGGACGAACAAATAGAGTAAGAGGATTAGGAGGAGAAGGAAAAACAAGTGCTTCTTCTGAGATAATCCAGGTAGAGGCACTGCGCACAGATCTTAAACGAACTTCACAGCGGCTGGAGACGGTCACGGCTCTCACAAGTTAGAAAGCAAAAGTTGAATCGGATTTGAAGAGCTTATTTAATGCTTACTCTCATCTTGAAGAGGAGGTTATCTCATTGCGAATTGGGGAATCTACTTCGTACCTACCTCCTGTTGAAGGAGAGCAGAGCAAAGTGGAGAGGCTTACTGCACGTATGCTGGAGTTAGGGGAAGACATTGACAAACTACTTGAAGGCACTGATGATACCACTGGAGATTAAGTTTGAGACGCAGATAATCAGTTATATATGCTGATGATGGTAACTTTAGATTTTCAATATTGCAGTTTCGGATATTCATGTTTTCAGATTGTTTTGGTGTATGCATAGAGAGTAACAATAATAGTAGCTCTCATCATAGAAGCGTAGATGGCGATGTTTTTGGGCACCCTTTCACACTCATTTGCTTTTGATACTTCAGTCCTCGGGGGATTTTGTTGGATGATTTAGACTTTGATAGATATACATGTCAACATGTCATGTTTGCGAGGATCGGAGGATGTATGAGTTCCAAAGCATGGTACTGTAAGAATAATTACCTCAAATGGATCTAAACTGTTGGGTCTGTATGACTATTTCTCTCGAATTTGTGTTGGATTTATATTGGTACCGATCTTTTTGGCCAATAAGCATACACGGAATACATCATTAAAGATATATGGGGGTAGTTTTGGTATCTTTTCTATTTTTATAGTCCGTATTGAGTAAAGGGAAATGGGATACGGTGGGACATGTGAGTAAAAAGTTAGAGATATACATTTAGAAGTGTATGTGGTATAAAAATAGATTTCTCGGTTAGAAATGTACCAAGGACACTAGTGTGGAAATGCATGCAAAAATGAGTGCTTAACTCTACTCAATAGACATGGTCGTATACTTTATTTACGATCGCCTAATAAAGGAACATCGTCTATCTTTTCTTACTAGAATAATCACTTCGTGACTCTTGAGTTTTTTTTTAGTTAAATCTCATATGATCTATGTTAAAGGCAATGTGTTTAAGCAAACAAAACAAACAAATTGTTCTATAAGTAGATTAATGTTGACCTAATAATTAGAAAATCAACGGTTGAAGGTTGTCTTACGTTCACACTATTCAAAACCAGGGCCGGCTGGGAGATTTCGGGGGCCCTGGGCGAAAGTTTTTTGGGCCCCCGGTGTGTTATAAGCATATAAAATTCGAACTAACATTTTTTCGATTTTATTGGTAAAAGTATGGTTTTTTCTTCCTAACAAAGTTGAAAGTTGATAATTAGTACTTCATTTCTCTATTGAAAAAAGAGATACCAAAGAAAAGGAAAATAAGAATAAATCATTTTCTTATTTAACAATTAAAATTTATAGGGTAGAATGAGCGTTGTAGTAGTGTGTGACCTTTAAGTAAGTTGTAATTTGTAATAATAGGGAAAAGAAGGTTAAAAAAAGGGCTGCCAAGGTTTGATCACGGGCAAGCTGGGACAGATTGCCATCACATTACCACTAAGGCAGTTAATGTTACATGAGTGATAGTGCATGTTACTGTATATATACTTCTTTGCTATTTGGGGGCCCTGGGCGACGGCCCATGTCGCCCGGGCTAATAGCCGCCACTGTTCAAAACCGTGTAGCATTAGCAACTCCTAAATTAAATGTCTTACGTTCACACTATCCACGTAGACACACATAAAAAAAATTGCAAAAATAATTACGAAAAATCGATCGTAAGGAGTAACTTTTTGGCTGAATATTACTCCGTATTTACTTACCTAAAGAAGTTCAGTAGGCCTACCTAATAAATATACGGAGTATATTACTCCACTATTACTACTGCGTACGCAGTATTATAATACATACAGTAATACATTCCCTCTTTTTCCTAATTCAATTTGTATTAAATTTGGGGATTCTGCGTTGAGGGAACGGCGGGTTCGATCATCTTCTGAAATCTCAACATGTTATTGTTTACTGCAATCTGGTAATCTCTTCCCAATTTAAAATAATTCAATTTCTTTCTGAAACCCTAATTTCCATTTCCAATTTGTCAACATTTAGTTTGGGGTAACTGGTAAGTCATCATCTTTCCGCGAATCTCTGATTGTTATGATTCCGCAATTCTCCGTTTGGTTCATATGATTAGTTTATCGAATTAATCATGATTCGGCAGCTTCCAATTGATTTAGTTGTTAATGATATATTTACGAGATTACCCGCAAAAACTCTGCTGTGTTGGAAGAGCGTATGCAAGTTATGGTATGCTTTGATTAGTGATAATAAGTTCGTTAATCGTCATTTAGAAGTATCTATTGCCACCGGAACCAACCTCCACTATGTCATCGAAACCCCCAGGCTGTATATGCAGCAATTTGATCATCGTCCAGACCCCCTTGAGATCAGTTGTCCTGTCCTTTATTCGGCCGATTTCGATACATTAGATAACCCACTTGAGCTCAGTCACCCTTATAAGTATTGCAGAACCGCTGTGTGGGTGAGGGGATCGTGTCGTGGGCTGCTTTTGCTTAGCGTTGGTAATGGTGAGCCGTTGCTGTTGTATAACCCGACGACTCAGACCTACAATGTTCTTCCTCCTTTGACTCTACACGAAGCATCCTGGACGTATATGCACTTTACATTTGGGTTTGGGTATGATAGTGTCGCTAAGGATTACAAGTGTGTGAGGATTTGGCAGTGTTTGCGGGATGACAACGGGAATTTCTGGTGTGAAGTTATGGTTTATAGCTTGAATGAGAATTGTTGGAGACAGGTTTCTGATGTTCCTTACTATTTTAAGCCCGGTCTTTGGGGGTTTGGCGCTTTGGTTAACGAAAATTGCCATTGGATTGGTACCAATGGTGATAATAATGCATATGAGCCTATAGTTGTGTTTAATATAAGGGATGAGACATTTAGCAGTCTGCCTCTGCCAAGTATCCCAATTGAAGTGTCTCATGAGCTGGCTGAGCTGTCTGTGGGAATGTTGGATGGTTGCTTATGTCTTTTAGCTAACCGTGAGCCTAACTCTGATGTGTGGGTCATGAAGGAGTACGGTGTGGTGGGATCTTGGACAAAGATGTTTACTGTCGAAAATCGTACGTATGAAAATTTGGAGAGGCCTATTGGTTATACAAAGGATCAGAAAAGGTTGTTTTTTAAAAGGACTCTTGCTGAACTTGTTTACCTTGACTTAGAAACAATGAATGTATCCCCAAATGTGATGTTTGCTGGCTGGGATAGAGGTCTGGATGCCCATGTCTATGTTGAGAATATTCTCAGGCTGGACTGTGCTGAATCCGCTGGTGATAACAAAGAACATGGAAAAGGGAAGAACAAAAAGAGGAGGAGAAGGAGAAAGAGAAAGAGAACAAGTGCGCCTTCTGAGAGAATCCAGGCTGAGGCACTCCGCAGAGATCTTGAAGAAACCTCACAGCGGCTGGAGATGGTCACGATTGAGAAAGCAAAACTTGAATCGGATTTGAAGAGCTTATCTGATTCTTACAACAGTCTTGAACAAGCTTACTTTCAGCTTGAAAAGGAGCTTAAGTCATCCCAAAGTGGGGGATCTACGTCTTATATGGACGTTGAGGGCAGTAGAGAAGACACAGGAGAGGCAGCACAGAAGGAAAGGGAGGTGTAATTGAATTGTCCACTTGTTTGCTTAGGAGGTAGGATAAGAGCAGAAAAAGTAGAGAGGCTTACTACATAGCTAATAGCTGCTGGAGTTAAAGGAAGACGTTGACAAACTACTTGAAGGTAACGGTGATGATACTCCTGTACGCCACCTGAAGATTAAGATGGAGACAATGATGAGGACTGATCACTGATTAGTGATATATGCTGATGATGGTAAACCTGTTTCTTCTTATACCAGTTTGCAGTTTCAGATTTTCCTATTTCAGACAATTTTTTTTTTCCTCCTGAGAACAAACTTGTTATTGGTTACTCTAGTTCTCTTGCCCTGTTTTTCTAATCTTTCTTTCAGTTACGTTGTTTTTATTGCGAATGTGAAGATCAACAGCATCTTTCCACATGAGAATGTTTCGACACAAGCAAGCGTGCTGGTGCAGCATTTACCCAACAAAGCACTTCCCTTCTATTCTTGGGCTATTTGAAATCCACAGATTGTTCCAACTTCCAAGTATTGCATACGAAATACACTACCATGATCCTCTGTGCTCCTAGTCCTTGTTGCGACTGAGAGCAACGAAGGCCAATGCTAAGGTAGTTAGCGAGCCACAGCGTGGGGGAGGGGGGGGGGGTTTGCGCTTCTGATATCGTAGTGCATGTTTTCCCCTCAGATTAACAGCTTTAGAATATGGCACAAGGACATCCACTACATCAATGAAAGTCGTTGCCATATAAGATTTTTACAACAAATTGTAATGAAAAATAGGTACATTTTTTTTTCTTTTTTTTTTTGGGTACAAAAATAGGTACATTTGTCTTCACAAGTTACAACCACATAAAAATTCTGTTATCGATGAGTTTGTATATCACTAGATTTGTTTGATGTAAGTGGCAGTTTTGACGATTTTATTGCCGAAATTTCTTGTTATCCCTAAGGAAACCAATTTTACATTCACATTCTGTCAAAAAGAATGTACAATGTAGCCATCTTAACACTGCTGTATGCTTGTATAAAAGGCCAAGAAGAAGAGAGAGAGAGAGAGAACATAAAGTGATTAATGTCCCACTTAGGGCAGCTGGGGAAGGAACAAGTAAGCGGCAAGCTTTATAAGCTCAAATCTTGCAGCTAAAGTAGAGTATGGTCTTCAGGCAGTACAATGGGATATGAAGAGTGGTCATTTCTCGCGTTTTTGTGAGTTGGGTTCCCCGTTCCCGCCCCGCCTGTTACGACTATTGAGCATCCTCGTTTTTACCATCTGATCGATATTCTCCCAAAACAACAATTTCCCAAGTCTCCAATAACCCCCCCCCCTCCCCCACTTTTTTACTTGCAATTTTTTAAGCTGTAAACAAACATTCTCAAAACTGTCAAAAATCAGAAAACTTTTTCAAAAGGTTTTTTGGACAGATATTTTGCTTAAAGGAAAAATTTTAAAAAGATTTTTTTTTTTTTCATAAAAACAATTCCGATTATACATGATTTTAGATTCTTAGCAATGAAATTCCCTCTTTTATTAGTATAATATATAAAGTAAAATACCAAATTTTGTGTCCGAGTTAAATAGAATAAAACGGACACCGAACCGACAGTATCCGACAAGTGTGAAATACCAAATTTTGTGTCCGAGTTAAATAAAATAAAACGGACACCGAACCGACAGTATCCGACAAGTGTCCTCCCAGTGTGGCAGTGTTTGTGTCCGACACCATACTGGACACGGACACGCCATTTTAGGAGGGGTGCCCGTGCTTCACAGACTAACATGCTAGCTACAAATCATTCAATTTCGGGCTGTTACACTTTACCAATTCGGATCCTAAATTAGAGATCCAATCCGGGGCATTAGGACCCCAACAACAAGCCAACACTCATTATGATATCTGCCGTTACAAATGGGAAGGTGATACACATACAACCTTTGTATGTGAATCTCCATACAACAACCAATCAAAACATGGGACATCACCTATCCAAAAAAAACTCCAATTTGTTTTTGGAGGGAAAAAAAAATTGGAGGGAAATGTTTTGGGAACCCAAACATCCAATTAATAAAACAATTAAAAATTAAATTATTATTATCTATCTAAAATCAGAAATATTACTCATACAACATGCCTAAACCATTGTCATCTTCTACATTAGCATCCTACATTATCAACCAAAATTCAGCAATTTTTTTTTATAAAATAAACACCATGTTTCATATGAACTAGTGCGATCTTCAAGTAAACTAAATTCTTCATCGTTTATCGACGTGGACTCTTATTAGATCAACTTCAACGTTTGGCACCTTCAATTTCGCGGAGCAAATAAAGAACTAATTGATTTGAACATAACTTATTTATTTTTCATACATCGTTGTTGTTCTAAGTTCAAGATATTTGGTTAAAAAATTTGGAATTAGGTCTTTATAAGATTGGGTAATTTTTTTATATATTAGAGAGAACCAAAGGGCAAGTCGATGTTACATTGTTGCTTCAATGGTGATTTTTATCATCGTTTCAATCTCTGACGAAAGTGTAGAAGTCGAATATATTTTACTTAGTTTCAGTAGTTGTAATTGTATCTGATATACATAACTTATTTATTATTAGAAGTTGAATACATTGTGCAATGTAAATATTAATTAGTCTCAGTTAGGTTGCTTGTGATATCTATTATTAGTATCCAATTTGCATAATATCCGACTAGTGTCTTTATGGTTTCAGGAGATGGCGACGAACACTATTGACTTGAACAACAATCCAAAGATTTTGGTCGATCTTAATGAGCTTGAAACTACTATTAACATGAATTATTTATATTAAATAACACAATACCCTGACAAACTATATTAGGTGTCACGCACACTCATAAATTTACTAACTTTAACTAATACTCTGTATACTTCCGTCACGAAATTATCGCTAAGCGAATGCATACGTACTAGAATATCTCATCAAATATGTAAAACAAGTTTAATTGACATAATTTACTATATGTATATTCAATCTAACCGTAAACACTTTATCATGCAAAACATAGTTGTCCAAATTATCATCCATACATATAAACTCAATTGTTGCTAATGAAGTGACTTAATTCTGGTTTGAAATACATTTCGAAACTATTATTATAATGAAACTAGACAATGTTACATTCTAATATGCTATTTAAGATATTTACTTAATAGCTAATGATACCACATCCGGGTAGTTTTGTTGCGTTTTTTTTACTAGATATTCTCTTGCCAGCCTAGATCGTGGGTCGCTACTTGTATTTACACAAGTGTATCTATATTTTTTACTTTTGCCACATGACGAAGTTATGGATGGTGAGACATTTTTTTATTTAAAACAAAATATTAACTTAATATTGGAGAACATGTGTAAGTTGGCAAACCCCTCCGATCCTAATACTTAGGAATTAAGGTACCTAGGAAATTTGTGTATTGCAGACCAGTTTTTTTTAGGTCAATTTAGTAGCGGGTGTTATTTAGAATTTATGTCTCACTAATCGCCAAGAAGGGGTATAAATAACACATATGTCAAATATAATCACAATAGTGTCGTTGCCTTATTGGCAAAATGAAGCAAATTCATCGGATGCACCTAAAAGGTCATGGGCTCGAATCATGATATCGAATGATTTTTGCGAATTTGGTGATTTTTCAACAAAAAAAAAAAAAAATTCAGTGGAGTAGGATTTGTTCTCACAACCTACTACGAACAACAAAAGACCTTTTCACCACTGCACCAACCTCAATTAGCTGATAGTTTTCTGTCACATTTTTATTATGGTTTAAAGGATTCTTTGAACCTCTTAAACCCCCTTGGCTCCGCCCTGGATTTCTCTTAAAAATTATTGGCATTTTTTTCACTATATATTAAACTTTTAGCAACGAGTATCTAATATTTAGTATCGGCATGAATGATCATTTTGCATGGTTTAATTATAGTAGTTTCCATTATAAAATTAATAAAACTTCATTGTTTATTACACAGTTTCAGAATATTATAATTAGTATCAACTGGTTTTTCTTGTGCTATTCAAAAATTTACCTCGGGAAATAGCACAACATTGGAAAACCGAATTTGCATTGTAACTTGGTCATACCCACTGCAAAATTTAAATTTGAAATAAACTTTTTTTTTTATTATTCTGAATTCAATTTTTTTTGAAAGTAGAATCTTTTTTATTAATAGTTTAACTGAACTTCTATTCGTCGCCCTAAATTTTGCTATTCGTCGCCCTTATTTCACCTCTCCTAATTAACGACTAATGATTAGTACTAAGCTCTTTTAATTAACTGCTAATTAACTACCTCCTCACTCCATTACTATGTACTATCTTCCTCCATTACTCCATCCAAATCCTATCATCCAATCCTCTCCTCACTCCATTACTATTTTGCTACGATTAATCCCCCAAATCAAATAATCTGTACGATTTATATGATTTCTCCCCCAAATACCACCCAAAATTTTGATACGATTTCTCCCCCAAAGACCCCAAATTTTGATACGATTTCTCCCCTTTTTACCACCCCGATTTTTGAATCGATTTCTCCCCCAAATAGCACCCCAAATTTTGAATTGATTTCTCCCCCAAATACGACCCCAATTTTTGAATCGATTTCTCCCCCAAATACCACCCCAATTTTTGCATAACTTTGTCCCCAAAATAGTACCCAATTTTTTATACGATTTCTGGGTCATACATCCCGAATTTTTACATCGATTTTTGCCCAGATAATTCCCCAATAATTTCCATAAAATTCCCTCCAAATTCTATATTAATTGGAAAACCCAGTCAGCGGAGCAAATAATTGAAGATTGATTGGAGAATAATCGTTGTGAATTCAGTAATCGAAAGACATTGAAGGTATGTTTAGATTTGTTTAGTTGTTTATTTGAAATATTTTGTTTTTCAATTGATTGTATTTGGGTATGGATGGTGTAAATAGATTAGGTAGAAATGGTGTTTTTAGAATTGAATTTGATATTGGGAGATTGTTGTTTGAGGTCGACGTTTGGTGAAGTTGGTGTGGGCTAGTTTTCAACCCGGCCGCACCATGGTGTGGTCCAGTTTTCAACACGGCCGCACCATGGTGTGGTCCAGTTTTCAACACGGTCCACCATGGTGTAGCCCAATTTTTGAACCTGGGCGTAGGATAGTTTAGTGAATTGATTTGTTTCAATTCAATTGAAATTGTGTTTGATTTGTATAGTTAGTTGGATTGTATATTGAATGTTTGTTTTGTGGTTTGAATTGGTGAAGATGAGTAGTGGTTCGAAAGGGAAGGAAATAGTGTCTCATGGACGCGGTCGTGGTAAGGTTAATGTTGTAGCTCGTGGTAATGGTGGTGATCCTTCAATGTGTAAGGAATTAGTAGTTAGAAATGCTGTCCAGGAATCGACATCTGAGGATGAGGAGTGGTCGACCGATCCCGAGCCTTCATCTGATGAGGAAATTAGAGGTAAAGATGGAAAGGGTGGTTCGTCGACCGGATCTTCTCATGTCCACATCCCACGGGGAGAGCGAGGTCGGTTCAGTAGGAAATTGGGGGAAGTTTCGGAGGATTCCTTGGCATTACCTAGGAAGAGAATAAAGAAGGACCGAGATATGTCATGGCTCCTCACTGAATCTGCCCCTGGGGGACCGATGCAGGTGGACGTGATACCTAGCTTTGGCGGTCATGTTGCTAGTCGTATATGGAACAAGAGTTCGAAAGACTGAGGTGTTATCCAGTGTTATACCCGCGATAGGCAACTAGAGCAAATTAGGCAGTACTCTTTTTATCACAAAGGTGCAGAGGAGTTGGTTTCACGTTCCGGGCTGTGGCACTTACGTAATTGTATGATGCGGCATTTAGACCTCCCTTTGATATCGGCTTTCGTTGAGAGATGGCAGCCGGACACAAACACCTTCCATTTGCCCTTTGGAGAGATGACCATCCTCTTGCACGACGTGTACTATATTCTCCGACTACCTGTGGAGGGGGAAGTACTTAGTGGGAGTGGATCGCCTGATCAATTTAAGGCTGACATGTGTGAGCTCCTAGGTCGGACCCCGGACGAGTTGAAAGAGCCGGCAGATAGTGAAAGCGGTCGAAAGGCTCCGTGGTACAAGTCTGATGGTGTCTTGTCGGAGTACATTATGCCTATGGTGAGGAAGGGTCGGCATCCTGATGTTGAGGTGCAGGGTTACCTGTTGTATTTGCTTGGCACAACACTCTTTGTTGACAAAAGCGGAGACCGAGTCCGTGCAGCTGTTAATCTGTTCTTGAAGGATCCTGAACGAGTCAGGAGTTACGCTTGGGGTGCAGGCACTCTTGCGTATCTGTATAGGCAACTTGGCCCATCACGAGCCGATGCAAAGGGCATATGTGGTTGTCTTTCATTGTTGCAGGCTTGGATTTACGAGCACTTCCCATCTTTACGGCCGACAAGATGTGAGGGACGGTCACTCCTAGACAACCAGCCACGTTCACTGATGTGGGATACACGCGGTGGAGCTGGTGTTAACAGTGTTGAACGGCTGAGGCAGTATAGGGTTGCGCTAGATAACTTGAAGGCGGATGAGATTATGTGGCTACCTTACGGTAAGGGCCCTGCCCAAAGGGTTGCCCGTTCCCTATTCACTGGAGTGATTCGGTTTGCGGATGTTGGCGAGTTTTATGGCCCTGCACGATGCATTAGACAGTTTGGGTATTTGCAGGTTATCCCGAAATCCCCGACACCCCCTAGCGTTGCGTACCGCCCGGCAGCTCCTCAATTTTATGATGTGAGATTTCCTGACTTGTTTGATCACATGTGGCGGAACTTGGAGTGCCATATGTTGTCTTTAGATGTAATCTCTAAGGTGGCAGAGCCTATGCACTCCGTAGAAGAAGATTACCTTCGTTGGTTCTTGAGAATCTCACACCCGGTGGTTGTGAACCCGGTTGTAGCGGCATTGATGATGAAAAATCAAAAATTTGTTGCGTGAGACTCGGTAAAATTCTGTCTTGTAGTACTTTGATTTGGTTTGGTATTTTACATTAACAAAGTCACAATGTTAACCCGGTTATTGTTGTTGCAGCAAGCGAAGGAAATTGTTCGGAGACTTGCTCCTATATTTGAGTCGGTACCATCTCCAGCGTGCAGCCAATGTGAAGCGTATTCTCGGGTGATTAATGAAGTTCGTCCGCTGTATGAGGAATACAAACGAGATGGACCTCGGAGGCCTGCTCCAAAGTGAAATTGAGGCGAGATGGTGACAGGCTAAAGTCGTATGCCTACAAATATAAAATATCAATGCTAACCTAAAACGTAGTAAAAGGGAAGCAAGGTTCGTATCCACAGAGAACGGTAATTATCAATGTATGTCAAGTAACAAATGGGGGGATTAATGAGTTTAAGTGATCAAGTAATCAAACACAAAAGAGTAATTTGCAAATCAATTAAGGGAAAAGTCTCGGACGATTAATATCCACTACAGTTCATCCAATTGATCATTGTCCTCACTGAGATCAACTATGTCGAGTACCTAGTTGTGAAAACGGAGTTTTCGATCGTTCATTATTAATAGCTAGCAAGAGAGATCAGCCCTACCAACTAGCCCTAATCGGTGGATAACAAAGACGCGCGCCTAAATTCAATCCAGCGAAAGCATAAAGCAATAGAACGATAACAACTAGGATAGATAAGATCTAGACACACGCGGTTTCGATCTTCAATCAATATATCAATTCTCTTCTAAACCCTAGATCTATGATCAGCACGGAATTAAGGTTTAGTTTCTACTAGTGAATCAATTAAACAAACAATTAGTCCTTTGATTAATGATTCTAGCAATATGATTTAACCTAGGGCTAATTAGTTTGCAACCTAATTAACGATAAATCAATCAATAAGCAATTGAAATAAAGAGAATGATAATACTCAACAATAATTGAAATAGTTAAGACTCACAATTGTCGGGATGAATCTGTAGCTTCAATTAATAAATCCGAGAATAAGGTCTTTAGCCTTGCATAGTCTTGAAAATAAGCTCTAAAAGTTCTGAATACTAAATGCCTAATAATAAAACGAAACTTAGGTTTAAATAGAAAAAGATTACAAAACGGGTTTAGGAAACCCGTCCTTACGCCGACACAGCAGCGGACGAGTCGTCCAGATCGGGACGACTCGTCGGACGACTCGTCGGCTTCCAGACGAGTCGTCTGATACCTTTTCGCCAGACTGCTAAATTCACTGTGAGAGTCGTCTAGAAGTCGTCTGGTTCGCGACGACTCGTCGGACGACTCGTCTATAGTCAGACGAGTCGTCTTCAGCGGACTGGCTCTGGCGATGTTTTTCAAACGGTCATAACTTCTTCGTTACTTGGCCTATGACAACGTGTGACCACTTCCTGGAAAGCTAAGATCATGAACTTTAATATGCCGTTGGTTTCAGTACAAAATTCCAAGCCGTTTGAGAGTTATGAAGCTTCAAAGTTGACCTTCCGTAAATGGACTGAAATCTCTTCCAAACTTGCCCAAAACTTGGCATCTCGCTCCCTGGATCATCTTTCATCGCCTCATTGTCGTTCCACACAATTGCACATCAATCTTGAGGCCATAAATACATACAAAACCACTAATTCTTATATTAAAGCACAAATACACGAATGATAGAATTAGCTAATAAATTGATCCAAAAGCAACCATTTGAATGCATCAAAACCCATCTTTTACCACTACAAAGTGGTGTGTATCAGATGGGCCTAATTTGAAGTTGAGGCAAGACGGGCCGGCCATAGGAGGTTAGGCGAAATTGGCCCAGTTAAGAAGAATAGTTGTCAAAGTAGTATGTGAAAATTTCAAACATTTCTTGATTCGATGTGCTCTCCCTCCATATTGATTGTAAACAAATTATTTGAATTCAGAATGTTTATATTTTTGTAACTTGTTACTTAACTCGAATTTTTTATGAAAGTTTGATTTAACGTTTATTAAGTATTCGAACTAATTCTTATTTTAATTCCAATAAGCAGATTTTGATTCCAATTAGTAGATTTTGATTCCACCAAACAACAATTTGAAGTTGAGGCTAAATATTGTCACGGTAAGAAAGTTTGATAACTTATAACCTTTATAAAGATTTGAAAAGAAATATTTTGATTGTAATAAGCATATTTTGATTCCACCAACAACAATTTGATTTACATAACATTAGTTGATCCTAATTAGATCACTCGGGTTAGTCATTTAATGTCAATTGATCACATATTCCTAAGTAGATCACTCGGGCTAGTCATTTAATGTCAATTGATCACATTTTCCTAACTAGATCACTCGGGTTAGTCATTTAATGTCAATTGATCACATTTTCCTAATTAGATCACTCGGTTTAGTCTAATAAGGTCAACAGATGACATTATCCTAACTAGATCACTCGGGTTAGTCTTATAAGGTCAAGTGATGACATTATCCTAACTAGATGACTCGGGTTAGTCTTATAGGTCAACAGATGACATTATCCTAAGTAGATCACTCGGGTTAGTCATTTAATGTCAATTGATCACATATTCCTAAGTAGATCACTCGGGTTAGTCACTTAATGTCAAGTGATCACATATTCCTAAGTAGATCACTCGGGTTAGTCATTTAATGTCAATTGATCACATTTTCCTAATTAGATCACTCGGGTTAGTCATTTAATGTCAATTGATCACATTATCCTAAGTAGATCACTCGGGTTAGTCATTTAATGTCAATTGATCACATTTTCCTAACTAGATCACTCGGGTTAGTCATTTAATGTCAATTGATCACATTTTCCTAATTAGATCACTCTGGTTAGTCTAATAAGGTCAACAGATGACATTATCCTAACTAGATCACTCGGGTTAGTCTTATAAGGTCAAGTGATGACATTATCCTAACTAGATGACTCGGGTTAGTCTTATAAGGTCAACAGATGACATTATCCTAAGTAGATCACTCGGGTTAGTCATTTAATGTCAATTGATCACATATTCCTAAGTAGATCACTCGGGTTAGTCATTTAATGTCAATTGATCACATATTCCTAAGTAGATCACTCGGGTTAGTCATTTAATGTCAATTGATCACATATTCCTAAGTAGATCACTCGGGTTAGTCATTTAATGTCAATTGATCACATTTTCCTAATTAGATCACTCTGGTTAGTCTAATAAGGTCAACAGATGACATTATCCTAACTAGATCACTCGGGTTAGTCATTTAATGTCAATTGATCACATTTTCCTAATTAGATCACTCGGGTTAGTCATTTAATGTCAATTGATCACATTTTCCTAATTAGATCACTCTGGTTAGTCTAATAAGGTCAACGGATGACATTATCCTAACTAGATCACTCGGGTTAGTCTTATAAGGTCAAGTGATGACATTATCCTAACTAGATGACTCGGGTTAGTCATTTAATGTCAATTGATCACATTATCCTAAGTAGATCACTCGGGTTAGTCATTTAATGTCAATTGATCACATTTTCCTAACTAGATCACTCGGGTTAGTCATTTAATGTCAATTGATCACATTTTCCTAATTAGATCACTCTGGTTAGTCTAATAAGGTCAACAGATGACATTATCCTAACTAGATCACTCGGATTAGTCTTATAAGGTCAAGTGATGACATTATCCTAACTAGATGACTCGGGTTAGTCTTATAAGGTCAACAGATGACATTATCCTAAGTAGATCACTCAGGTTAGTCATTTAATGTCAATTGATCACATATTCCTAAGTAGATCACTCGGGTTAGTCATTTAATGTCAATTGATCACATATTCCTAAGTAGATCACTCGGGTTAGTCATTTAATGTCAATTGATCACATTTTCCTAATTAGATCACTCGGGTTAGTCATTTAATGTCAATTGATCACATTTTCCTAATTAGATCACTCTGGTTAGTCTAATAAGGCCAACAGATGACATTATCCTTACTAGATCACTCGGGTTAGTCTTATATGGTCAACAGATGACATTATCCTAAGTAGATCACTCGGGTTAGTCATTTAATGTCAATTGATCACATTTTCCTAACTAGATCACTCGGGTTAGTCAATATAAGGTTTAGATACAAATATGTCTATTCAAAGTACTAAGTACGTTGTGAATGACTATCCTTATTTGGGAATCGTTATTGCGTGTCTATTCACCTAGAAGTAATATATGTGAATTAGTAATAGCAGTTGTGAATAGTTTTTGCAACTTTATTATATTTTTAGTACAAGCGTAACGCAGAAACTTATAATCGTAAACTCATCCTAGTTTACGATTATACCCTTACGTGTTATCGAATTTGAATATCTCCTAGTTTAGGATATAGATTTTGAAGTTATCCTAGTTGACGATTATACCCTTACGTGTTATCGATTTTGGTGGGAAATATTCAAATTGAGCTGTACTTTATGTCATATCTTGCTGATATTCCTCTTCTCATGTCCCGTCGTGCCCATTTCCCGGAACAACTCACTCCTCTCACAACCCTCTACTACCCCCTGACATAACTGTGTCTCCCTCCTTCCCAAAGCAAAACTACTCAACTGTCCCTCTCTCTTTCTTCAACTATTCGAAAAAAACTCCCATCTCTCTCTCTCTCTCCCTCTCTCTCTCTCTCACTGTAATACACACATGCCCACTCACTCACTCTTCTCCATTTTCTCTCAACATAATCGCATCTCCGTCATTGGTTGGGAGTCGTTGGAAGGTCAGAAAATCAGCCGTGATCGGTGAGTTAATTTCATCACCTTTGTTATTTATATTCCGATTTGAACATTTTCATGAATATGACCTTGGTAGATGATGAATAAAGTGGAGATTTGTTGTTGCATGTCATTTTTTTGGCGTTTAGTCATGAGTTACTATTGCAAGTGAGATTTGTTGATTCCCGATTGCATTATTGTTGTTGCATTAGCATTTTTATTAAGTTAATTCGAAAATATGAGAATGGATGAATCATGAAATAGGGCTTGGGTAGAAGCTGAATTTGTGAATTACGGTTAGGGTTTACAATTGAAATTTCCTGTTTTAATGAATTAGGGTTTTGATTGTGATTAAAATTTGTCCAGTTTTGATGAATTAGGGTTTTGATTGTGATAAAAATTTGAACAGTTTTGATGAATTGGGGTTTTGATTGTGATTAAATTTTTATGTTTGGTGGTATAGTTTTGTTGTTTACTTCACTTTTGTGTGTGTTACTTTGTATGTCAATTTTGTGGGGGAATGTAATTGAGTGTACGAAGGAAGGGGGAAACCTGTTAATTCATGGTTAATTGATAATCCATGTAGTTTGTTTACGAGTTCAGATCCCGATGTAGTAACAAGATGTATGTGTATGTTAGTATAAGGCAAAATAGTGAATAATAAGATGTTCTCTGATTGCCGGGATATATTTGACATCGTGATGAAAAGAGTAAGGAAGAGTAAGGATGTTGTGTTTTCTTTTTTGTGTTTTGTCAATGTTTATTATTAGGGTGGATAGTGTAGTAAGATTGTCCATGCTTAAAAGTGTTTAATTTGAAATATGTCAGATTTCAATGGCGAAGCAAAAAAGTGTTGCAAGGAAAAAATCACGTCGACCGCAGCCTGAACCATCATATTCTGAGTCAGAACGTGAGTCAGAACGTGAAGATATCTTCGATACAGAACCAGATGATGATGAGGAGGAGGATGACGATGCGGAGGAGGTTCTGGAAGACGACGAGACAGATTATGATGAAGGGGATGACGACGATTCACCAGACGACAAAAAAGGAGTAAACACGAGAGTGGAGAACTTTCGCAAGGTGATGCAGCAACTGCCGCCACAGCACCATGAGCTTATTGTGGATATGGGTCTAGGTCATTTCCTAGATTTGAGGCTAGGCGCACTGAATAGGCGATTTTGCATGTGGCTATATGGGAAGTTCAATCCGACATCTAATGCGTTGGTGATTGACGACAAGCATGAGCTGCGTGTTAGGCCCGATCATGTTGGATGGATATTGGGCCTGCCTACACAAGGTCGAGCCCTTCCCTGTCATGTGAATCATCTGTTTCCCCACGACCGCAAGTTGTACTACAAGTTTAGGGTTGATTACCAGTACGACCAAGGGATTAAGCCAAAAACCCTCGTGAAAGCTATGTGCAGCAAAAACCTTTCTGATGATGAATTCCGACGCGTCTTCCTGTTTTTCTTGCTAGGGACTCTGTTGTGCCCTACACAAGCCAACAAAATTTCACACACCCTTATTCTTACGGCCATAGTGGGTTCAAGGGGCTGCATGGACTGGTGTTGGTCCCAGTTCGTGTATGACTGGCTTGTGGATGCAGGACGTCGGTTTCACAGGAAACTGTTGAGCAAAGATGGTGTGAAAGGCGCGGGTGGTTGCGCAATTATCTTAATGGTAAGATAACGAATTGCTCACTGACATCTATGTGCATGACAAACCGTCAAGACTCTAAATGAACTTGGTGATTTATGTTTTTCATTGTGGTTGATTAGATTGTTACTACTACTTCATGATTGATTAATGAAATTATTGATTATGGTGCAGATTCTTTACCTAGACAACAAGCGCCTACCAAACAAAGTTAGCTGGTATCGAGAACCTAGAGTTCTCGCATGGAACAAAGCAACTCTTAGCCAAAGCATCAGCCGTGACCGTTCAGGACCTGGAGAGTACGGCATGTTGGAGGTACGTTGTGTCTCATGAATCCATTTCAGTTTATAGACCACCTGTTTATTATATATAGTCGTTGACTCGTGTCCTCTCCCTCATGTGTGTCTCAGTTTGTGGACAATGTCTATTACGGAAGTGGCCATCCAACAGAACAGCTGCATAGGCCTTATGGGAAGGAAGTTCTGCCACCCATGCTGTGTTGTGCAACTCCTAGGCAGGCTACCATTTCTGACCCCCCTTCCAATATTCCGCGGAAAGCAGGAGAAGGTGGCGTTGAGATTGGTAGGAATGCACCTAAGATGGGAAAAGGCAAAAAACAACCAAGGAAGGCTGCAGCTAAAGCGAGAGCGGCTGTAGCAAAAAAACAAAAGAATAATGTTCAGAATCATGCGTCAAGTTCTTCGATGACCGTTGCTGCTATGGGTAAGAGGAAGACTAGTGAGTCCTCCAGATGCACTGTTGCTGGGCTGACCGCTATGGGTATTGGAGAACGTGCATTTGTTGAGAAAAGACTCAAAGCTGGTGAGTCTTCAAGTAACCCTGCTCGAAACACAGGAGGAAGTGTTGACGATGCATTTGAGAAAGTGAACAATGTGTTGGATGAGCTTGGGCTTGGTCATGCTTTCCGACCCTACAATGTACAGACCTCGTCCGAGGAGCCTGACCTTGGTAACCCCACTTACAAGATGCCGGATTTGAATTTTGAGACTCCGGGCCACTTTTATGGAGTGGCGAGTGCAAGTTATCAGCCGCCGGGACGTAATTTTGAGTTGCCATTCGAGTCTGATTCTCAGAGGGAGCATAGGGTGAAAGCTATGGTCGCCACAAGGGTGGCGGGTCTGTTGGCTGAGAAACGAACCCAAGAGGAGCAGGCTCTGGCTGAGAGGGTGAGGCTCGAAAAAGAGAAGGCCGCTGCTGAAGCTGAAGTACAAGCTGCTCAGAGGGAGAGGGAGCAAAAAATAAGGCTTGATAAGGAGAGGTTAGAGAGGGAAAGACTTGAGAGGGAGAGGGAGAAAAAAGAAAGAGCTGAGAAGGAGAGACTTGAGAAGGAGAAGGCAGATGAAATGAGAGCTATGGAGGAGAGGAAGATGGTTGAGAGGTTGGCTCGTGAGGAGGTGGCTAGGCAATTCCAAGAAAAAGAAAATCAGAGGCAGTCACAGCTCGAGAAGGATATTCTCGATGAAAGGGCGATGCTGGCTAACAAAGAGATGGACTTGGCATACGAATGGGAGAGACTGGTCACCCCTCCTATGTATATCGATAATGTCTCTCTTGAGGATTACTACGGGGAACAGGAGGGCACGTCTATGGCCCCTCCGATTACGCCAGCCGCAGTGACACACTCTGAGTTGGAGAATGTCGGTGACCAGCCAAAGGTGATGCCTAAGCTGACTATTGAGGACATGTCCAATATGCCGGGGGAGAACTACGAGAGTCCTAAGCAACAGACAACCCCATCACCATTCCTCTATGACATCACTGAAGTCCTTGAGCCGTACACCTGCAACAATCGATCAATGACACCCGGGGGCAAGCACATGCCATGGTCTCCTACAAAAGATGTCGGTGAAGTCCTCAAATTTATCAGAACTTACACATTATTCCGAGGAGCAAGGTATGTTTTTGTACCATTTATTCCAAACAAACTTGAAAATTTACAGTTGTATTTGTACAATATTTGTTTAGAGAATGATGCATCGGTGGATTTTTTATTTTTGTAAGGAACCGAGGTCAACTGAATGACGAGAAAGGACAGAAAGAGAATGCGGTGCTTGTTGATGGAGCGCATTTGATGATTCACGAGATGCGTGACATCTTCAAAACCCGAGGGCACATTACGTCTGTTCTCATGAGGCTCGTCACAAAGCTGTATAACAAGAAATGGAAAGGAGAACGATACATGTTTTGCCAAGACTTAATGGTTTGAGCTCTAAACACAAACCTCACCTAATTTCTTTTAAGCTAATACATGTCATTACTTACTAACAATGGTGCGTATAGGCCGCTGCATGTCTTCAAGACGAGAGAGGCAACGACGTTGGCTTTAACACCACCCAAAGAGGTTTTCAACACGCGTTCTTTTGCCTCGTCCAACATATCAAACGTGTTGACCCTAGAATCTGCAAAGTGGTAAATATTACTCAACTCCCATCTTGCACTAATCTATTCACGTGCATTGCTTTCAACTCTTCAGTTTTTTTTGCAGTACTTGTTCCCAATTTGTTACAAGAGACATTGGTTTTGCTACGTCTTTGATGCTGGCCTACAACAAGTCGGAATTCTGGATTCAAGTAATTCGCCACTTAGCAATTTCCATATTCCCATCAAACGTGAAATGGTAAGCAAAATCAACTAAGCATCACTTCCCTCGGTCCTATTTTCTCCTCCAACATGTGTTTGAAGCCTTCAAGGTCGAATGTGTGTGCTTAATTAGTAGCTGTTTGGGTAAAATTGTGTGTGCTTGAATGTTGGTACTTAATTACTATATAGTGGTGATAATTTTGGTTTGAATCATAGGCAAAGATTCATGCTTTTTGGTTGTACGGTGTAGAATTGAGGTATCTCTTTATCCACTTGAAAGTGTTGGTGCAATTCGCTCTTAGGTCTTACATTTACCAATTCAACAAACAGTATTTCGATTTTGACACATGTTTTTGGGTTCATCGTCTTTTTAGAAAGTATTGAGTTTGTGTCCAATAATTTGGTTTCTGGTGGACAGGTAGCTTACTAGCTTAATGCTTCATGTCACTACCTACTAACGCTTTCATTTCTGCTTCATGTCACTACCTACTAACGCTTTCATTTCTGTTTTAATTCAGACTTGCATGTTCACCGCACTCCTCAACTGTGTCGAGGATGGCCTAGGATCGAAAGTTCTTGGTTGGCGTGTTTCGACGACAAACATACCAAACCAAATTGACACGTAAGCTCCGTAATCCTTACTCATAGACACATGAACCTAGTCTCAATTTCTTACTCGTGTACTCTCGTGTACTCTAATGTGCAGATTCAGTTGTGGAATGTTGATGCTTGTTGGGGTTTTCTTGTGGAACGGAGGAATACCTTCTACTTCAAAGGTAATATTCCTTACCGATGCAGTACGTTAACTTATAAGATTCCGGCTTTTCATATTTCAATTAATTACAAGTTTATTATGTTACTTTGCAGGCTGAAAGTTACTTTTCGTCCGCAAGAGAAGTGTTGATGACACTCTTGTGCTTTGACGAGGATAATGAGGCAAGGTCCAACTTCCTCAAGATCGCCACGGCTGGCCGTACTTCAAATTTGGACAAGAAGGTGAAGAGGAAAGCCGGCAGAAGCAAGTAACTATGTTTGTCAGAACATGAAATCGTCGAACTTTGGTTATGTTAGACACTCTTTTTTAATTTGGGTTGTAATTAAAGACAATATGTGAACATTTAGCTTAAGAAATCATCTGGACATGTATTTGATGATTTCTTTGTACGATTACAAACAGCTTCATCGTGATCGTGGCTATCGGATCGACTCGACTGCATTTCAGTTGGCGGAAATGTTTGTTGTATTCCGCTAACAGGCTCTCAATTTGAATGAATGAATGAAAATGCCCTGTCAGTCAACCTCATCGTTTAATTGTCCAATTATGCCGTACTTTTTGAATGAAATCAACGCATGTGAACATGGTTAAGGTTTTAGGTGTTTACAATAATAATTCACATGCCCACAAAATTATGTGAATTGAAGAAACAAAATAATTCACATGGCCACAAAATTATGTGAATTGAAGATCCAAAATAATTCACATGCCAAAAAATTATGTGAGTTGAATTGAACATGCAAATTGACAAAATTGACAGACTATTGGTTAGTCACTACTACTACTGACTTGTAATGTCAATTTTGTCAATTTGCCTCACATCAAAACAACATTGCCTGCCAAGCCCACTAACCCATAATGGTGCGCCACAGTTGACGGTGCTCGGCATATAAGTTTGCCCAACGCTCTGCAAGACCAGCATCGCAATGATACCTCCACTGAATGTCGTTGCGGGGGATCGGAAACATGTCTTTAACAATGAGACGAACCCAATGATTACCCGTATTCAATAACACCAAAATGCCAGCCGGTTTAGTAAACCCAATACCGCTACGTAACGGTAAAATGGTGTCTCCATGGTACTCACGACGTCCTCCATTAGTTGGAACACAAGAGTGGTATACCACAATAGTCCAATTGTGTAGCGAAGCATATCCATATAAATCAGGCCCTCCATGCATCCAATTTGCCTCGCCGCATGGACCTTTATTGTCCCAACCTATGCGGTTCATTGCTTCGCACCGGCTTTCCGAGGTACCATAAAGCCCAATGTACACCGGCTTCACTATTTCGTCGAGAAGAGCGTCCCTCATCTGCATCCAGTGTGTTTCCTCTCCACGAAGCCCATGGGAAATACACCGAAACCCACAGTGCCCGTCTCCTTCCGGATCATACCACCCATCCAGATACTCAAGTACACCGGGAGGCAAGTACCTCGCATAGGGGAATGACTCCATGTCGTCTCGATAATTGATCATCGAGGGTGCTCCAGCAGCTACACAAGTATAAAGTTAATACAATAAAACAGATATTCATTCTCATATCAACAATATTGCGGACCATCACACAAATGTTGATCAATCGATTACCTGATGTCGCACAGCTCCCATCCGTTGTTCCAGCAAACGAACGAGATCGAGGGTTCGTTGTTCGACTTCTTGTTGAACGAAACTTGCGACTTACATGCTCGTGCCATGATGGGTCAGCCTTTGTACTCCTTTTACGAGGCCTGCCCCTAGGGTTCTCCTTCACCTCCGGCTCCTTCATACCTTCTTCTTCCGGGTGGAGTATTCTCTGTAACCCTATGGTTAGAGCCCGTACCGTCGCCGCATCTCTGTTTCGACCCTCCTCCACTAGCCTCTCATATTCACCTAACTCTGGGTCTTCGAAACCTCTCCTCAGCGGCTGTTCGTATATTAAGGTTGACCAAAATGGAGATACTTGGTGGTAGTAATACTCATTACCTTGCTCAATTGCAGTACTAATCATACATGCACAAAGAAGCGAGTGTGTCCGAGATAGTACACAACCACACCGTTCAGCGACCATGGACCCCAGCCTCTCACAACGACTCTTCTCCTCTGCCAACAATCCAATGGAGTACAAAGAGATATGACAGCCTAACAACCTAAAAGGAGGACCAAGGCCAACTGAATGTATCTTATTACGAGAATCTTCAAGTGCCTTGTTAACCTCCTTACGTTGGCTTTTAAGCTGGGAGTTCACCTTTCGAAAAACCGAATCCATTGAGTTTTTCGACGTAGTCAACCACATCTTCAAAACAGCATGGGCGCTTTCCACCCGGTTGGTGCTCGTGTTTCCGTAGTGGAGTACATTATGCGTGTGTGCAAAAGCAAACTTCTCAATATGAGGAAACCACTCTTTCTCTAGATAATCCCAAAACGAAGCCACCCTACCCCATGTCGATTGTAGGTTGTCAATTGCTGTTTCCAAAGCTTCGACAGTAGGTGCATTCATAACCCTAGCCCATGATCCATGAACAATGGCATCGGCCAGCTTCTCACACTTAAACACCGACAACGCCTTAGCCCTCACATTCTTATTTATATGCCAACGGCACAGCAAATGTCGTGACTGAGGGAATAATGTCGCAATTGGCTTAATCAAAGCAACCTCCTTATCCGTGCATATGGCAGTGGGAACCTTTGATTCACATAACAGAAGTTTCAGCTGACTCAACATCCAATAATACGAATCAGAACTTTCGTCTATCATCATGCAGTACGCAATCGTGAAGTTCTTCTTCACAGGAGTTACGCCAATCATCTCAATAAACGGAAATTTGTAATTGTTCATCTTATACGTTGCATCAATCAAAACAACCTCAAAGTACGCTAAGAACATGTTAATGTGATCCGGGTGTGCCATGAATAAGTGCGTCATTTTACCGCTACTATCACTCTTAACAAAATATGTGTACCCGTACTTTTTGGCTAGGTGGAGGACATATTGCATTACGTCCATATTGCCCATTGCCTCACGTCGCATCTTCTGCTTCTCGTTGTGAAACTGCTTTGCATTGTGGCACCCGTGCTCTTTAGACTCGTTAATAATCATTTTCATATTTGCAACACGAACATTCGACGCCTCTAAAAGCCTTATCATCTCTCTATCCTTTTGCGTGAATGAAACCCGTTGCCTATGTCCTTCTCGGTAGAATTCAAGTGCGTGGTTATGACAACCCTTGCCATCCATGACGTAGATACGCCAAGCGGAGTCCTCCATCTCTTGAACTCGCAAACGAAATTCACATGACACCTTACGGGTGGTAGTAACACGTTTCCTTTTGAGCGCTCCCACTGATGCAGCAGATTGACTTCTTCCCTTGCCATTTTCACAACACAAGTAGTACCTCCATAGACCATCCCCACTCTTATTACTGTTCCTTTTTTTCGTATCTTTAACCAAAAAAAAGCCTTTCCCCTTTGCTATTTTATTCGCCCACTTAAACGCATCAAGGAATGATAAGAACTTGTCGTTGGTCTGGAAAAACCCGCTATAATCCGTCCTTATCTCCACCGTAACTGGGAACATTCACCTATATCAACAAATTATGATTCATGTAAAAAAATTGTGATTCAGAGAACAAAATAGTGATTAAGAGAAACGAATTGTGATTCATGTCAAAAAATTGTGATTCAGAGAACAAAATAGTGATTCAGATAAACAAATTGTGATTCATGTAAGAAAATTGAGATTCACAGAACAAAATTCTGATTCAGAGAAACAAAAGTGTGATTCAGAGAAGCAAATTGTGATTCACAGATCATTCATATCAATCAATTTTGATTTAGAGAAACAAATTATGATTTACAGAAACGATTTTCTTTTCATATCAACCAATTGTCATTCATATAAACACATTTCAATTCATATCAACATATCAATTCATATCAACATAGTGTTATTCAAATTAATGACTTCCGACTCATATCAACAAGTTATGTTTTGTATCAACAAATTTCAATTCATATCAATAAAGTAATGAAGTTCGATTCATAAAATGTGATCGTACAATATTCTAAGATTATATCATACTTTTACTAATAATAATGCTTATGAATTCAGCTTATTACGATTCATATAAACACATTGCTATTCAAAGAGAAAATTAACCATCCAAAACGTTGGCCCAGTTTGCAACACGTCCAGACCATGGTGTGGTCCAGTTCGCAACACGTCCAGACCATGGTCTGGTCCAGTTTTGAACACGGCCAGACCATGGTCTGGTCCAGTTTTCAACACGGCCAGACCATGGTCGAGCCCAGTTTTCAACACGGCTACCATGGTCGAGCACACATTCAACACGAATTTTTCAATCTAATTTTTCAAAGATTCAACAAACCATATATACATACTACATATGAATATCTAGCAAAACAAAATTACGAAATCTAACAAATTCATATTACAAAATTTATCAAATGATACCAATACTAAACTAATTTAGCTAATGATTACTACAACTTACTTGTATATTGGCCATTTCTCTTCTCTAAATAAGTGAGATCTTGAAAGCATGATTGAGGTGGGAGAGAACCAAGATTCGAGTCGGGTGGTTGATGATGAAGATTCCGGTGAAGAAGGGTGAATATTCTTCGGGTGAATCCATAATGAATATTATTCGGATGCTCGGGTTGATTCGGTTGAAGATACAGATGCTCGGGTTGATGATTGATGAAGCTCGGGTTGATGATTCATGAAGCTCGGTTTGATGATGATGAAGTTTGATGAGGTTGAACTTGATGTTGATGAAGTTTGATGATGATGAACATTAGTTAGGGTTTCATGAAGTTGAACATTAGTTTCATGAATTTGAGAAAGTTGATGATGTTTGAGGGAGTTGATGAAGTTGATGATGTTTGAGGAAGTTGATGAAGTTTGAGCAAATTTAGCATTACAATTAGAATGTTAGAATTTAGGATGTTAGAATGTTAGAATGTTAGAATTTAGAAGCAATTAATTGTTAGGGGAATTTAGAATGATTAGCATTAATGACAATGATTAGCATTAATGACGATGATTACTAAAAAAAACCTAGGGCGACGAATAGCATGTTTCAGGGCGACGAATAGCAACTTCCTAGTTTAATTGTTCAATAAACATTAGTTGTAGAAAAGATTCCCTACAAAGGTTGTATGTGTAGCCTTTTCCTTACAAATGTCATCCAAGAACACTTCAGTTTTTTGTTTTTTTTTTTTTTTTGTTTTTCTCTCCCCAAATTTGTCTGGGGCGACTTGCAATTAGAATAGAGGGCACTGCTTCTGCGTCCGAGAAATGGCGGGTGTCATCTTCCCAACCTCTTCCTTGTTTTCGTACTCTGGTAATCTCTTCCCAATTTAAAATGCTTCAATTTCTCACTCAAACCCTAATTCCCCTTTTCCAATTTGTCTTTCAATTTATACGCGAATCTCTGATTGTTAGGGTTTTCTCCTTTTAATTTTATTTTCTGAAATTTGAATTGACTGTCGAATTAATCATGGTTCCGCAGCTTCCAATTGATTTAATTGTTAATGATATATTTACGAGATTGCCTGCAAAAACCCTGCTGTGTTTGAAGAGCGTGTGCAAGTTATGGTATGCTTTGATTAGTGATAATAAATTTGTTAATCTTCATTTGGAACGGTCCGTTGCGACCGGAACAAACCTCCACTATGTCATCAAAACCTACAGGCAAAAATCTGATAATCCCCTTGAATTAAACTGCCTTGTCCTTTATTCGGCCGATTTCGATACTTTAGATAACCCGGTTGAGCTCAGTCACCTTTATAAGTATTGCCAAATCAGTATGCGGATTAGGGGATCATGCCGTGGCTTGCTTTTGCTTAGCATTGATTATGGTGAGCGATTGATGTTGTATAACCCGACGACTCAGACCTGCAATGTGCTACCTCATTTGACTCTGCACAAAGTATTCAAGTCGTATATGCATTACACATTCGGGTTTGGTTATGATAGTGTCGCCAAGGATTACAAGTGTGTGAGGATTTGGCAGCGTTTGTATCCTGAGACGGGGAAGTTTTGGTGTCAAGTTATGGTTTATAGCTTGAATGATAATTGTTGGAGACAGGTTGATGATGTTCCTTACTATTTTAAAACCGGTCGTTGGGGGTTTGGCGCATTGGTTAACGAAAATTGCCATTGGGTTGGTGTCAATGGCGATAATAATGCATATGAGCCTATAGTTGTGTTTAATATAAGGGATGAGACATTCAGCAGTCTGCCTCTGCCAAATATTCAGTTTCAAGTGTCTGAAGAACTGGCTGTGGGAATGTTACATGGTTGCTTGTGTCTTTTAGCTAATCGTTATCCTCACTCAGAGTTGTGGGTCATGAAGGAGTACGGTGTGGCGGGATCTTGGACAAAAATGTTTACTTTTGAAAATCCTCCGTATGGAACTTTGGAGAGGCCTATTGGTTATACACGGGATAAGAAAAGGTTGCTTTTGAGAAAGACCCTTTGTGAACTTGTTTACCTTGACCTGGAAACAATGGAGTTGTCCTCTAATGTGATGTTTGGTGGTTGGGATTGCGGTCTTGATGCCCATGTCTATGTTGAAAATCTTCTTAGGTTGCACTGTGCTGAATTTGATGATGATAAGGAAGAACACGGAAAAAGGAAGAAGAATAAGAGGAAGAGAGGGAGGAGTAAGAAAACAAGTGGGCCTTCTAAGAGAGTCCAGGCTGAGACACTCTGCAGAGATCTTCAAGAAACTTCGCAGAGGTTGGAGATCGTCACAAGCGAGAAAGCAAAGCTTGAATCGGATTTGAAGAGCTTATCTGATGCTTACAACAGCCTTGAACAAACTAACTTTTAGCTTAAAAAGGAACTTCATTCATTGCGAAGTGGGGGATCTACTTCTTATTTGGACGTTGAGGGCAGTGGAGTAGACACTGGAGATGCAGCACAGGAGGAAAGTGAGGTGTAGTTGATATTAGAGTTGTTTCATTGTTTTTATTGCAAATGTGAAGATCAACAGCAGCTTCCTATATGAGAATGTTTCACTTGCAACTGGGAGTAACAAAAGGTGCGCTGGGATAAGGAATCCCTTGTTATGTTGTTATAATTGTTGCAATATTGGAGGAAGGGGCGTATTATAGAAATTTACTATGCGAGCTGTGATTAATGATTTGATGAACCTCGAGTTGAAGGTGTTCCCACAGTTTATTAAGAGTGCATCATCTGGTAAGCGTTCATTATATACTTTGTAATTTTCTTTAGGATTATGAATCTGTCATCTAAGTAGGGACAATTCAAGTATCCTCTTTGATTCGTCGAGTTCATTAAGCTGGGTTTCATTCCAATATCTGATCTTAGGGTTTAACAAGGCTGAATTAGTGATATTAGACTGCTTTTGTGCATCGGAAGATTTAGTGCATTGTTTGTAGAAGGGCATTTGGAGAGTCTGGTGTCTACTGTGCCCTGAGCTATTTTTCAGTTCTCTCGTGTTTCACATGTAATAGTACTCTTACATATGACCTTCTTTAGGAAACTAAAACCGTTTACCACTTTATCCAACTCTCTAATTGAAGCGGTTATTCTAGAATTTTTGGTATATGTATACAATCGTGAAAAAAATTTCCTAGTTTCAAGATAGAGATTTTTTTAAAGGGTTTCTGTAGTATAGGGCAACCTGCAGCAGCCTGGCTTATTATTCATCGACCAAATATAAAACATGTCTCATGGCAGCAAAAGGTTGAAAAAGAGGACGGAGAGTGGACGAGGAAGAAGGCCAAACACCCCAACAATTGAGCTTCCTGATGATGTTATTTGTACACAAATATTGCCTAGGCTCCCTGTTGAATCAGTCATCAGATTCAAAAGTGTCTGCAAGAGATGGAAGTCGTTGATTTCATCCAACCAGTTTGTGCAATCTCACCTCCGTTTCTCGTCCTTGAATTCTCGTCAGTATCTCGTGCGTAGCCGCGACAAGTGGTACACACTAGCTTATGACGGATCCATTCTTCAGGATGCCGTCTTATTGAGCGCAAAGAACACTTGCTTTGATTTCATATTCGGCACGGTGCTCAATTGCTGCAATGGCTTGATGTGCTTAGTTTATTATTATCATACTTACGGATACAGTTGGAGTTTCGCCTTATAGAACCCTGCTACCCATGAATTTCGCGATACTCCTTTCCTCCCTAAGCACGCACTTGATCGCTCTTATTTTTACAATCGCAATTATTTTTACGGCTTTTGTTACTTGCCAAGGCTTGATGATTACATTATCTTTGTGTGCGCGATGAAGCCTTTCACCTTCTCGTGGAGGACCGGAGAATGGAGCGAGATCATAGCCAATGTTCCGATTGGAATCGATTTGGAAAATATTTATGCACGGCCTTATGGGGTTGGAGTGAGTCTTGCTGATACATTGTACTGGCCTGCTCCGAATGATGCCCAACATCGCAGGTTCATCTTGGGGTTCAATCTAATAACTCGAGAATACGAAACTATACAAATCCCCGACTTGGTGCCAATATATTACTATGCAAAGTTGTATGTTGTTCAAGACTGCTTGTCATTGTATGATCGGTGTGATGTATGGATGATGAAGCAACACGGCGATCCCGATTCGTGGATGAAGGCATTCACTCTTCCTTACGGAATAAGTTCGATGGATTTTCCTATACCCGGCAATTGTATGATACTCCACTGTATGGATCTCAAGTTGGTAGATTTAAGACAACCACCTTTTCAAGAGACTCAAATCAAAGAATCTGTATCTGCATTTACTCATTATTTTCCAAGTCTCGTTTCCCCTTTTGGTACCAAAGGGGAGTTGGAGTTGGAGGATTGTTAATGGTCTTTCACTACTTTAATGGAATTCGGTTCGATCATGAAAGATGAAATCTCTTCAATGCAAATCTAGCTTTTGAGATTTTTCTGTTGAATTTTCCTAGTATATACACTTTCCGTCGACGATAGATGCGAGGACGTCGATATGTATGAGACCCGTTTTGTTAATTTACAAACATATAGTTTTGTTTTTATTTTTCGGGTTTTCCCTCCATGTAACCAGAAAAAAAAAAAAAAAACATACTTTCATGATCATTTATCAATAACATTTGTATTACTATAATTGTTGATGTAGCTATTGTTCGCCCATTTTGTCAAGAAAATATCTATCTATTTTATACTCCGTATATAAAAAAAATCTCCCAATCAAACATCTAAATCAACCAAAAATGTGTGAGTTAGGATTTGAACCATTGACCTCCCACTTTCATTTTCATTACATTACCAATGTGCTAGCTGTTAATTCATGCATATTTTTACAACTCATTCTATAAAAAGGGTCGAACAAGTCTCCTCTGATAAATCAACCAAAAATGTGTGAGCTAGGATTTGAACCATTGACCTCTCACTTACATATTCATTACATTACCAGTGTGCTAGCTGTTACTTCATGCATATTTTTACAACTCATTCTATAAAAAGGGTCGAACCAGTCTCCTCTGGTAAATCAACCAAAAATGTGTGAGTTAGCGTTTGAACCATTGACCTCTCACTTACACATTCATTAGATTACCATTGTGCTAGCTGTTATTTCATGCATATTTTTACAACTTATTCTATAAAAAGGAAAGAACCAGTCCAAAAAAAAATAAAAATACAAGACATTCATACGACCCATTACATTATGTGTGTGTAGTGATTTTTTTTATGATCAAACCCTGATTACACACTATTATATAAATGGTAGTCGACATAACATCCGAGGCAATGACATTGACAGATACAAATCTCTTCTCACGCACATATTCTCCTGCAAAATGGAAAATAATGAAGCAATATAAACTTCACAAGTTACTATTGAAGCACCACCAGTTGAAGTACAATCTCAGGTGGTGGATGGTGGAGGCGGCGGCAACATCTCAGGCGGTTGTCGAATGGGTGATGCGTGCTGGTGGTGGGTAAGCGAGGAGAGAGAAAATAAAAGGGAGTATTTTGTTAGCCATCAAATCTAGGTGAATGAATGCCCAACATAAATTCTCTTCGTATTATGATTCGTTAATTATTGGAACAAATCTAGAAATCTTAAAAAACGAAAGAATTTATAAACTAATTTTTATTTACATTTACATAAATCAATTCATCAATTCAAAATGAAGATATGAACAAGAATATATGTTGATAAAATTTTTCTATATACTAAATATTAAAAGAGAAAAGAACCAAATATTTAAATCCCTAGGTATTTGAGCAATTTTAAACGAAGATTCGGTACATGACTACATGTACAGTTAGATCGCTCTATCACTTTTGCATGATAAACTGGGCTTTTCGAGGAGAGACGCTAGAACTAGATCAAACGATGGAGTATGCAAGTGACTAGAGTGAAGAATCAGAGACAACAAGTGGATTAGAAAATATATGCTTATTGACCGAAATCGAAAATATATGCTTATTGACTTATAAGTTGATGCACAACAATATATGTCATTAGTTATAAAAGTAAATTGATTGCTCACCAATTATATTATTACAAGAGTTTAAAATATTCAATATACTCTGAAAGTAAGATATAATTTTTTCGGAGAATGGTGGGTCATCGCGCAGGAAAATCAGGGGTGGTAACTAGAGGAGTCGAGAATATGTGTGTGAAAAAGGGTCGAGCATAAGAATCGACACGGGTGAAGAGAACATGGTACAAGAATGAGGTTGGAGGTCGAGTAGAGGAAATCATGTTGGGCGGAGCCTCATATGTTGCATAGGGAGATGAGGAGGGGTGCCAAGTGGAAGAGTCGATAACATGTGTGTTATAAGGGGTCGTGTATAAGAACCGGCATAGGTAAATGGGACAGGGAGTAAAAGAAATGACCAAGTTGGAGGTCAAGTATAGAAGTTCATGTGGGGCAGAGCCTCATATGTCGCTTAGGCAGATCAGGGCAAGTGGAGGAGTCGATAATATGTGTGTTATACATGGTCGAGTATACGAATTGACACGGGTAAGGAGGACAGGTGCATAAGAATTGACCGGGTGGGGGTCCAATACAGGAATTCACTTGGAGTGGGGCCTCAAATGAGTTCATGTGTGGCAATGCCATTTAAAAAATCTGACAAGTGAATAAGTGTTGGTTAAGGGGCTCAGTAATTATCGACTGGGGTTGAGGGACGGCTAGAACATGTGACATAAGGGGAGAGGGTGTTTGTAACACTCCAAGATTATGGAAAGTGGTTTATGGAATTGGTTTGTCCTAAGTTGGGATACTAAGGTTTTTATTATGATATGTTTATAATAGGTTTCTACTATACATTACCAACAATCCTTTCACCTGTTAATAGTCGAGTCATGATTTACGAACTTAAGGGGTGACATTTAATCTTATTGGGTTGTGTTGCGACGTATCATGGATCAAACTATTACAGTGTCGGGTAGCATGTTGACGGGTGATTGGGTGTTGGTAAGGAAAGTGAGTGGGATACTAGCATGGAGGTGTATGTGGCAATAGAAATTGATGGTTGGGGGTGCAAATTGTCGGTCGAGGATCTTTGTATAAGAGTTAAAACGAATTGTGGGGATGCCTAGGGAATTTAAGGGGGAGTGGGGATCAACTAAGAAAGTTTCAGGATGATAATTATTGTCAAGTTTAAAAGTCGATTGTTGGTTTACGCGTTCAATAGGAGATTCAAAACGAAATAAGTTGGCAGGGAGGATATCTTATATGATTGCGTGCATTTTTAAACATATTTGATCACACGGAAAACACGAAATCATTATCATTGGTCTTAAATTCCTATATTTATAAATTTTGGTGTTCTTTTCTATCAAAATTTATAAATTCTCTTTACAAATTTTAAATTTATGTTTGCTAATGCTATGTTTTAAATTTCTTTATATTTGTCAATATTACGATACTTTTATTTAATATCTATAAAGTAATACGGAGTATGACACAGAACTATTTCATATAAGCATTTGTAATTCCCGTGCATTGCACGGGTATAAAAACTAGTTACTGGTTGTTTGTGTGCACACTCGGATTTGGAACTCCCATACACCGCCACTTCTAAAAATTCGTAGGAATATTTTGAAACTATTTATGTCAAATAGATTATATATGAACTAAATTTCCGCAAGAATTCTCAATTAAAGGTTAGTCAATTCCATCATTTTACCGGGATTGAATTAGTTCTCGGCTTGATTAAATTTCGGCTAACCAAACAGCTATAGAGTCCCTTAATTTCACCAAACGACCATTTACATTCCCATGCCGTCAAAAAATGAAAAACCATGGGGTTTTGTCCATATTTCCCCTAATTTATCTTGGATAATTTGCAATCATAAATGGCGGGTGTGATCTTCTGGTAATCTCTTCCCAAATCTATGTTGCTTATTGCTTAATTTGTCCAATTTATCTGTCAATTTGGGGATATTCATCTCTGATTGTTAGGGTTTTCCCCTCAAATTTCCGCCTTTCAATTTCATCATCTGACAATTGAATTGATTGTCAATTTAATCATGATTCCGCAACTTCCAGTTGATTTAGTTGTTAATGATATATTTACGAAATTACCTGCAAAAACCCTGCTGTGTTTCAAGAGCGTATGCAAATTATGGTATGCTTTGATTAGTGATAACAAGTTTGTTAATCTTCATTTGGAACGGTCCGTTGCGACCGGAACAAACCTGCATTACGTTATCACCATACCTAGGCTGTATATGCAACAATTTGATCATCGTCCAGACCCCCTTGAGATCAGTTGCCCTGTCCTTTATTCGGCCGATTTCGATACCTTAGATAACCCACTTGAGCTCAGTCACCCTTACAAGTATTGCAGAACCTGTGTGTGGGTGAGGGGATCATGTCGTGGTTTGCTACTGCTTAGCGTTGGTGATGGTGAACGAATGCTGTTGTACAACCCAACGACTCAGACCTACAATGTGCTTCCTCCTTTGACTCCACACAAAGCATCCTGGACGTATATGCACTTTACATTTGGGTTTGGTTATGATAGTATCGCGAAGGATTACAAGTGTGTGAGGATTTGGCAGTGTTTGCGGGATGACAACGGGAATTTCTGGTGTGAAGTTATGGTTTATAGCTTGAATGAGAATTGTTGGAGACAGGTTTCTGATGTTCCTTACTATTTTAAGCCCGGTCTTTGGGGGTTTGGCGCTTTGGTTAACGAAAATTGCCATTGGATTGGTACCAATGGTGATTATAATGCATATGAGCCTATAGTTGTGTTTAATTAGGATGAGACATTTAGCAGTCTGCCTCTGCCAAGTATCCCAATTGAAGTGTCTCATGAGCTGGCTGAGCTTGCTGTGGGAATGTTAGATGGTTGCTTGTGTCTTTCAGCTAACCGTGAGCCTTACTCTGATGTGTGGGTCATGAAGGAGTATGGTGTGGTGGGATCTTGGACAAAAATGTTTACTGTTGAAAATCGTTCGTATGAAAATTTGGAGAGGCCTATTGGTTATACAAATGATAAGAAAAGGTTGTTTCTTAGAAGGACCTTGGATGAACTTGTTTACCTTGACCTAGAAACAATGGAAGTATCCTCGAATGTAATGTTTGCTGATTGTGATAGAGGTCTGGATGCCCATGTCTATGTTGAAAATCTTCTCCAATTGGACTATGCTGAATTTGCTGATGATGAGAAAAAGCACGGGAAAAGGAAGAACAGAAAAAGGAACAGGAGGAGAAGGAGAAAGAAAGCAAATGGGCCTTCTGAGAAAATCCAAGTAGAGGCACTGCGCAGAGATCTTCAAGAATCTTCCCAGCGGCTGGAGATGGTAACAACTGAGAAAGCAAAAGTTGTATCCGATTTGAAGAGCCTATCTGATGCTTATAACAATCTTGAACAATCTAACTTTCATCTTGAAATGGAGGTGAAGTCATTGCAAACTGGGGGATCTACTTCTTATTCGGCTGTTGGTGGTATGATAGAAGACACGGGAGAGGCAGTACAGAAGGAAAGTGAAGTGGCATCAAATAGTCTGATGGTTTCCTTAAGACAGGAGCAGAGCAAAGTGGAGAGACTTGCTGCGCGGCTGCTGGAGTTAGGGGAAGATGTTGACAAACTACTGGAAGGCACTGGTGATGCTACTGCTGTACCTGAAGATTAAGATGGAGACTATGGTGCCACTAATGGTGGTGACTGATGAGATATGCTGATGAGGGTAAATTTTTTTTTTTGAAAATCCTTTTTATTTATTTAATGTACTACCACGTCTACCAGTAATCCAGTTTCAGAATTCCTGTTTCAGATTATTTGTTTATGGTGTTTGTCTTAAGAGTAACAATAATAGTAACTCACTAACTCTCATTCTGCCTGCTTTAATCTACCCATGTTTCAGTTTGACACTTGCCTTTCTTTTATGGTTGTGTTACCCTCAGAGGAATTTACTCAGTGCATGTCATACTCTTTATGTGTTTCTCGTTCATCCTACAGAAACTATCAAGGAATACTAATGGGAATTTTCGTACAAATGATCCAAACTGATGAGTACAAGTACGAAGATATATCTGACATTAGCCTTGTTGCATTTTTTTTTTTTTTTGGTATCCTCTCCTTATATTATCACAAAACTTGACCTCTGCTCCATCTTGCCAAATCTGATTTTTCCTTCCTCTCGTTCAGTTTGATTGTTTTGATTGCGATTGTGAACATTGGCTGCATCTTTCCACATGAGAATTTTTTGAGACAAGCAATTGTGCTGGTGCAGCGTTTCCCTTCTGTCCTTGGGCTATTCGAAATCCACACAGAAATCAAGTTTTGCATACGGAAACTACTCTTCCATGTTCTGTAGTGCTTCTAGTTGCAACTGAGAGCAACGAAAGGCCAATGCTAAGATGACTAACAAGCCACGGCATTCAAATTGAGCTCAACACAGGTTTGAAATGTGTCGACATCCGTGAAATGTAAGTTATGGGGGTTCTGATGGCATAGTGGATGCTTTTTCCCTTTTCAGTTCAACAGACCTTTGAAGTTTGAATATGGCAGGGAGAGCCGCTACAATATGGGAAGTAATAATGACTAGTGAAGCGTAAGACTGAAAATTCAGACCAACTTCACATCTGTACAAGTAACTTTTTTCTTTTATGGGCATCTTCATCCCAGCTTGGACCCTGGCTTTGGGCAAATTACCTCTTTTTCTAACCGAGGAGAGGCGCAACTACGTCGATATACTAGTACATGATATCAGTTTTGTTAATTACCTCTTTTTAGTATTGCAGTTTCAGACATTTCTGTCTCAGATTGCTTGTTTTTGGGTTCGCGGTATGCCTACAATAATATTAATAGTAACTTTCATTCTGCTTGCTTATCTACCCATGTTTCAGTTTGATACTTTCCTTTCCTCATGTCTTATGCTTACTTTGAGATGAAATTATTAAATGTCATGTGTTTCTCGTTCATCCTACAGCAACTTCAAAAAAGTCTAATGGGAATTGTCGTACGAATAGGATCCAAAAGGATCAGTTTAAGAATGAAGATACATCAGAGATTAGCCCTGTTCCATTCCTTATTTTTTTGGGTATCCTCTCCTGAGACAGTATCTTGCCAATTCTGTTTTCGACTCTTGTTTTATCTTTGTCTCTTGCTATAGTTGGGTTTAATTTAAGGGTTGTTACATTTAGCTGTCTGCCTCTGCCAAATATCCATTTTGAAGTGTCTGATGACCTGTCTGTGGAACTGTTAGATGATTGCTTGATTCTTTCAGCAAACTGTTGTATTTTCACTCTGATATGTCGGTCATGAAGGAGTACGGTGTGGCAGAATCGCGGACAAGGATGTTTACTTTCCAAAACTGTGTATGCTATGTTCTGAAGAGGCCTATTGGCTATGCAAATTAAAGGATAAGAAATGGTTGTTTCTGAGAAAGACACTCAACAGTGGATGTATCCTCTGCCGTGATGTTTGCTGGTTGGATTAGAAGTTTGGTTGCCCATGTCTATGTTGGAAATCTTCTTATAGGTTGGACTGTGCTGAATCTGATGATGGTAATCATATTAGAAAGGAAGAATTCGGAAAAGGGAAAAACAAAAACAGGAGGAGAAGGAAACAAGTGGGCCTTCTGAAAGAATCCCGGTAGATGTACTCCGCAGGGATCTTTAGAACTTCACCGCAGGGGAGATAGTCACGACTAGTCACGAGTCAGAAAGCAAAAGTTGAATCGGATTTTGAAGAGCTTATCTAATGCTTATAAGTCTTGAACAAGCTACTTTTCAGCTTGAAAAGGAGGTTAGGTCATTGCAAATTGAGGTAGCTACTTCTGACCTGGACATTGAGGGAAGTACAGGCTACTGGAGTTAAGGGGAAGACGTTGAAAAACTACTGGAAGACACTGGTGGTGATACCTCCTGTACCTGAAATTAAGACTGAGACGATGATGGTGAGTGATATATACGCAGTATGCTGATGATGGTAAGTCCTGTTCTTTTAATATGAGCAACAGTAATAGTAACTCTCGTCCTAAACACAGTAATTGCCAAGGTGATAATGTGGGCACCTTTTCACCCTCATATTCGTGAATTTAGTTAGGGTTTGTGTTGTGTTTTCGGTTTTATTGTTGGGTTTCAGGATCCAATTCATTATTATAGGTCAGAGAGTGAAAGGAGTAGCAGCAAATTAAAAGTGAGCAGCTCAGCTAGTATTATTTCGTACTAAACTAGTAATCAGACAAATAGACAAATTAATTTTTGCAATGAGTAGTAATAGCGTATCAATGAAGATAACAAGAGACTCGTAAGTTACATAATCAATCTAATAGAGATTGCTGATCATTCAAAGGCCCACTGATTCTCCCTCCTGACCTCCGCTTCCTCTTCAGGGGTGAAGTCGTTCTTAATGTTGAATGTCTTCCTGATCTCCTCAGGTGTCTTCCCTTTGATCATGTCAGCCACAGTTTGACAGGTCAAGTCCAACAGACTCTTTATGTTTAGATAATTAGCAGCCAATATCAGATCAAACAGTGTACTCTGGTCTACTTTGACATAATCAGCATCCCAACTCTTGAGCTCTTCATCCTTGCTGCTGGTCGACTCGCCCTTGTTCTTCTCATTATCAGCAGCAGCGTGTTTCTTGCAGTACTCGATCACCTTTGCAAGTATCTTCCCGGTTACATTCGGGAGCGGGATTGCATTGTCCGCGCAGTCATCCTCAATCATGTGCTTTATTGTCTGAGACTCAAGCGCCACTGACTGCTCCACCTCAAATTCCTCCTCGTCCGATGATTTCAAAAGGATCTTCTTTGCTGTTTCGTCCGCCATTGATTTTTTCTTGATAGACTAAGTTTCTTTGTTCGAGCAAACGATTTGTGAGAAATCTGAGTGCAAAAGTTGTTTATATAGTACTCCCCAGTAAAAATTCTACAGCCTTTCGGAAGGTATATTTCCTTAAAAACAACTTCGTATTTTTTTCGGTTTTTAAATTTAGGTCGGTTTTGGTAGAATTTACCATAAACCTTGGCCAAAACTTTCTTAATGCTAATGGAAATCGTCGTAGAAAATTGGGTTAAAACGGATTAGTACAAGTGATTAGATAGCAATAATCAAGCATTAAGAATGGTAAAAAAAAAAAAAAAAAATCAGACCAATTTCACATATGTACAATACAATATCTTTCTTTTACGAGCACCATAATTCCAGCTTTGACTCATCCTCCACAAATTGTAACCAAAAAATAAAGATATATTTGTCTTATAACCACACTGAAAAATGCCTGCCACTTCAATATAATTCTCCCAACAAAACCTATACCATCAAAAAATATGTAGCGACAACCGCCTAATATTCGCGCCAAGGTGGACGAGTAACATAAGTTCTAGTATATGACAAGAACGCGTGACTGAGATGAAGCAACATCTGGTGGCACTATCTCATTTTCCTAATATATCCATCCAATGCACATAACTATGGTCCAAATAATATCAAGGTTTTGATCCTGCTTCATCTCAGTACCTTACCATAGCTTCAGATGGTTGTGTCACCGGAACCTTACTACGATAATTGAGATATCATCTTTGCTTGATCTTTTCAATGCTTCAGATGCTAATTGCTTTGCTGCCTTCTGTGGATCTCGTATCTTTCTCGCAATGTCGACTGCTTCTTGATTATTCATTACCTGCATTTGAAGTGATTAGTAGCATTACGGGTGCAACATGTCTATACCAATGTCAGTACAAGAATCACCTTCCAAAGGCCATCACTTGCGAGTATGAGGATGTCGGCATTGACATCAATATTAGTATCTTGTACATCAGGGTCTGAACGGAGATGTGATTTGAGGCTCTTATCTCCGAAAGCACGAGACACAGCAAGCTGACCATTCACTCTAGGAACATCTCCTGAGGTAACAAAAATTTAAGTCATTTTTCACTGCTAAGGATGATACATATTATATGAAAGTTGACTTCAGCAGCTTCTCCAACTAAAACAGTTCTCTGTACACGCAAATGCAGATCATGGCAAGCTCAAAAACCCTGGTAACACTAAGGCTCCTACTACATAAAGTATTCAATTTTACAATTGATTGTACAACACAAAGAATATTGATCCCATGCCCTGTACTGGCGGCCCAGCTTTGAATTATCAGTTTCAACAGGGACTTAAAATAAGAATTTCGGCCTAGTGACATAACAGACTACAGACAACGTTTCACACATAAGAAATCCACAAATTTGGTCTATGGTCAACATTGTACGTCATATGAATGACAATAGTTCAATCAAAGATTTTAAAGCAAATCAGAAGCCTATGGTATTAATAAAAAAGCGAAGAAGATTGAAGGGCAAGCTATACGGAAAGAAACCCCTAATCACAAATAGGAAATCTTTAGAATGAAAGTAATAATGAGAAAAAACAGTCAAAACACCTAAAGGATCAGTAACAGATTGATAAGCAAGAAATTGTGATGGATAACTACCACAACCAAGCATCATATTAGGAGCAATAGCTAAAGAAAAATCACCATGAGAAGACATAGATACTCCAAGTAGTCCACATAATTCCATATTCATGATCCTCAACATAGATATCACACAATGTACACTTGGTCAAACAAATGGCGGGTTGTCATCACAACATAAGTGAGCCGTTTTGTCAAACAAAAACCAAATAGAGATACGTGAATCAGGGTTTAACAGGGGAAGAAAAAGACTTATGTTAATATCTGTTCTCAATGTTATCGTCATGTCAAGGGGCTCATGGCAGTACGACAGATAGAAAAGACTATCAACAAGAAAGAACATAAGCAACAAACAGAACAATAATCCGGCTAACAACCAATCATTTTCTTATGCATCACATGAAATCATTCCCCTGGCTAAGGCACATTGCCAGAAATTATAGCAGCAACTCTTATTGGGTCATTGGTGACCAGTGAGTGTAGACAGGTAACTGAATACGGGGAATGGGGAATGGAGAATGGGGGAGAAAGTGCGTTAACCTGGCATATTTGAGACAAACCCTCCTTTGTCCTCAATGCTTCTTTTCTCTGTACCAGGCTCATGATCAACACTCATCTGCAAAGCTTGACCCCCTCTTGAAAGAACAGCTCGAGAATCTCCCAAATTCGCAATCCATAACCTCCTCCCGTTGAAGAGAATAGCAGTGACAGCAGTTGAACCACCTCTTGATAGCTCAGAACTAAGAGACAGAATTGCTTGGTCAGTTTTCTCATACGCCTTCGATATTGCTCTTCCAGGGTCTACCCAAAACTCTTCCTGAAAAGCAATTGGGTGATAAATTGTGATCACATTTCCGAAAAACTAAAAGAAATATTATGCATCATCAGCAAACACCAACCAACTGAACAGACCTCCTTCAGAATATTGGAAAACAGATGCTTCTGTAAGTAGGCAGGCACACCATGCCCCAAATGGCCATCATATATAGCAAACAGTCCGAGTTCATGTTCTTGCATCCGCTCAAACTTAGCGACAAGATAATCTTCCATAGGATGATTAGCTTTTCCCTTCACAAGACTGTAACCAAACGAAACTTGATCTTGATGACTTTTACCTTTCCCTGAAGTGTATGAGCTCTGATTCCCAACAATCTAGAGTGAACAAATATCAAACAGAAAACTTTAGTTCGCCCTTCAAAACTTCAACATTGTACAACTCGAACTCAGTGCACAAAATGCACAAAGAAAGCATGAGCAACATACGCAACAGCTCTAATTACAGGAATATTTATAAAATCATACCCCAATAGACATGTTCAACTACCACAATCATGTATCACAAATTCACAATTACCCTAATAACCTCTTCAGGAGTAGACAATTCAGGATTCATTTAGCGTAAATGATTCTGCCGTAGCTAAAACCATTTGTAGGTAAGGTTGCGTACATTTAAACCTCCCGGAGTCACGCTATAGCCAGAACACATCTACGCCAAACTCATGTACTAATTAAAACTTGTTACACCAGAAAGTATACACACATTTTTTGACCATTTCCTAACCAAAAGTTAACAACTATGCCTAGCTCAACAAATTCCAAACATCACACATCCATCAATGCACAAAATTCAATGTAAATTACTAACTAAGCAAGCTATGTACCCACAACCAAATACATTCGCAATCATACCATCATTTTAAACCGAATGAACTACTCCCTCCTCTCTTTTGGATAAAACGCGAAAGGATTTTCAATCGAACGTTAACAATTCAAGGGAACACGAGTACACGACAATTTCGATAAATAAGGATGAATAAAAATGATCAACTCAGCAAAGTTAAAAAGTTACCTCAGAAGCATTGAAGCAACATAACTTGTCCATCACAACAAATTTTGATGATCAGAAACAATTCCAACTGACAAATTCTACAAAAACACAAAAACCCACATATTAAATTACTCATAAAAGTCAACCAAACACAAAACTAAAAACCAAAAAATAAATAAAAATGAATTGGTTACATGAAAAATAAACTTAAACTACTTACCCAACTCACAAATAAAGCTAATATTTTTTTTGTGTAGAAAGAGTCACTTTCTAAGAATTATATAAAGGGGGTCATTTATAATTTGTGGGTATGCACCAAAATTAATAGAGAATAAATTTGCAAAATTAAAAGATGAAAAAATTACCCAAAAATAATTAAAAAATGGTGATGATGGTGGTGAGGTGTGTTGTACAAGTTTTGTAACAGTTTGAGGAGATAGAAAAGATTGGAGAAAAATAAATAAAAAGAGAATAGAGAGAAAATTTAGGGGTGGGTTTTAATGGTGGGATTATGAAATCAGAAGAGAAAATGAAATAAATTTGAAGAGAAATTGTTAAAAAGGAAGGAATTGGCTTCGTACCAAAGTTTTTTTTTTAATTAAAAATAATTAATTGATGATGAAAAAAATCAAAAAAGTACGACTGATTCCGTGTTGACTTTTCTTGTCTGTTACTTACTGGGTATTTACCCCATTCGCCTGCCTGCGCAGTGTTCTGTTTCTGTTGTGTTTATGACGACTCCTCCTTGGCAAAATTGCAAGTCAATTGACCTATCTTAATCTTATAATTAAATCATGTGGCGTACTAGTGTTTGCCTATTCGGTAAATGTAGTTGTTTAGATACTTGATAGCGCATTTTTGTTAGCCATTGTTCAAGTAATTGGTCACAAATGTGTGATTATATTAGCATAGGTATTCTCAGAGGTAAATTATATTCACCGGTACCTTTTATAATTCTACTGTGAGGTGAAAGTGTGGAACACAATGCCCATTAATGGCTGAATACCTTTATAATCCTAGCGCTTATTGCTCCAACACTACAAAACAAGCATGTTGGTGCAATACTGCCTTTCTTAGCGGTTTTTACTTTTTAATAGTGGAAAGAGATTTTTCTAAACGTCAGACAATGTAACCGTCTGAAACACAAGGGTTGCACTTACCATTTACTTTTTCCACTGTACCCAGAAAACAATTTACTTTTTCCATATTACTCACACCCTGATTGACCCGTATAAAGAAACGAGTATCATGCATTCGTGAGTTCAATCCGACCGTTACAATTGATGTTCATTTACTTGTTTATTTTTCTGAGTCAAATGACCATTATTCACTTATTTTAGGGTACCATTAATTATCAAAGGAGGCGAACTATTTTTATACTAAGGGTATATTGAATATATATTTTGTTCGTTTTATGTGTTATGCTTCACATTATAACATTGTTTCAGCCTTTTACTTTTGTGAGTTTGTATTAGAAATAGAAAATTATATATATTGTCTAAGACGATACTAACAAGCTCTCTAATAAAAGACAGGTAGATATATTTTAGGAATCGATTACAAAAAGAATGTCAAAGTTCTAACAAGATTCTAGTCACTATTTTGACCCACTCCATCAAAATAAGGTTTGCTATCATTATCAATGTCAAATTTGCCACCCAACACATTCATTCCACTACAAGCTCTATAATAAAAGATCTAAGTTGGAATGGATTGATCAAACCTTTGAACAAAATTCTTGTTGATCCACCAACAAATATTTGAAAACACTAAAGCTTAATTTTGTGGACCGTCCACATTTTAGTATGTCAAAACCTTGATTGGCTATTTTTTGCCCATTTTATAAAGTGAAGAAAAGCATATATTGGCTTAGCTTGCATCATTTTCATATCACACCCTCCTCTTTAAAATTCAACACAATATTTCTACATCAATAAATGAATAAATGCCTGATATGAAAGTAACAACCTAATTGATTTGGTTGACTAGTTACTAAGTTATCCAGAATCAATTCTCCTAGATAATTTGGTGATGCTTCCTTGAAGCTTCCAAATTTGAAGGAAGAAATTGAAATATAATTCTATTCCATGCGTGACACTTGGATTGATGAGTAAGAGTTCATACTACTTGATCAAAACAAATTCTAAACCTTCGACATACATTGATGTCAAAGCTCATGAACTAATTGATCATATAGTCCTACCCAACTCGAGAAATCATCCATCATATAGACTTAGGAGACTAGGCACGTTTAGTTACTTTAGTAGCATCCGAAAGAATGAGGTAGGTTGATCTTGGCGAAAAGCGTGTTCCCACGTGGTTGGGGGCAGAGCTGAAATAACTTCCATGTTGCTAAGCTTGGACAAACCTGGACAAATGCTGCACAATTGGGAATAAAAGTGAACTATGCACTATTATTTCATAATAATAGTAGCAATTTTACAACTGATATAAAGAAAATGGACAAGCCTGGGATTTATTGGAGGCTACACATCCCTATAGATACTCCTCTCTTCTCCCTGTATTATAAGGGCACTACAACTGTACACAGCAAAACTACACATATGATACAAGAGAGAATTGTAAGAATCAGAGCTGCCAGTGCCAAATCAATCTGAAAGCACCATGACACGAGATCGTTGTCTGCTTCCGGTAAATAGACAGGATATAAGGCAGTATAACAACTCCTCGCTTCCATCTGACTCGTCCTTAGTATCAGGATATACAGTATTCCAACTTCAAGCGCCCTTTTCCATCTTCACCGTTTCTTAACTGTCAACAACATGATGCTTCAGAAGAGTTTCGACACTATTACACAGTATGAGCAGTGACGCAACAGAAATCAAAATGACAGCCTTGAGAAACCTTCTCTTAATCTTTATTTTCCATCACTCTTTTCCTTGTTTGTTTTTCCTGCATTGTCCTAGATGAAAATGAGGCAGAAGGATGACTTTTAAGTGATCTGACTGTCATACTGATCACAAATTTACCAGACTAACTACTTCATTTTTTGAGGACTGATTTATTATGTTCACACAGAATATCAGACAGAAAAATCAGGAGCTTACCCAGTTTGAGAAAGCCGCCTCCAATTAACAATTTGATGTGATTGTGGATGCCTCTGCAAGAAAGCGGGACTAGCTCCTATTGCGGCTTCATCACTCATGAATTGATCCGTGAATGTAGAACTCGAAGGAGACCAAACAGGAACTACCCCACTACTCCTTTCTGTTCGACTACCACTAGTGCTTGATGATTCAGCTGCAAACTCTTCTACATTCTGCAGCCCAAATGTGATGTTAAATTGCTGCGGTGCCACATTATTGTTGGTACGGTTTCTAGGTGTAGGTGAAACTCCGGGGTTTGGCTGCTCCCCTTCCTGATTTACGACCACATTTCTTGGAACCTCGGCTCTTCCATCTCCCATTGAAGGCTGCCTAAGATCTGAAGTCGTCTCCTCATCGTCAGCCCTGAACAAGGTAGAGGTGATGCTAGGGACCATCTGATCCTGAAAACGTCGAGTGTCATTGACAGTCTGATTGATTCTAGGAGATTCACGATCAATATCCATCTGTAAGTCTTGAGGAAATGCAATTGGCTCTGTATCAGCAGAATCCCCAAGCCCTTCTTCTGTCCCATTCTCAATAGCAGCCCTGTGTGCTGCTTCCTGCTCCCACATATCTGTGAGGGCTTGTTGAAGTCTTACTTTCGCAGCATCTAGTTTCACAATGGGGAGCGGATAATTTGATCCTAGTTCTACCCCTGCAGCCTGTAACACAGATTCTGGAGCATCCCATGGGCGATGAATCCATTCAGTCGTTAATCTTGAAAGCTCTGGGAGCCATCGCCTTACATACTCTCCGTTTGGATCAAATTTGTAGCCTTCAAACTGTTAAATAAGGGAACTTGATCAGTAATATACCACACAAAAGATTTCCTCAATTCATGCAAAAGAATAGAAAGGATGGACAAATTCTTTCATTTTATCAGAAAAACGAACAAGCAAGTAGGAAGGACCAAATTTCCTTCATTACAATCTTGTTTGCCTAGCACCGTGGTATCCATCAGAAAATGCAGAATGAAGGACCAGTAAGATCAATCTTCCTCATGCTTGTTTAGCTATTTCACGAACGAAGGTACTTTCCAACCGGAGTGAAAGACATTTGAATGACTTTCTCCCATTCCTTACCTTGATTAATTTTGCTAGCACTGGTCTCCAAACTAAAACAATTCAGTTATGATAGAAACAGGAAAAAAAGAACTACCTGTGGATTATCTATTCTGTCAAACTCTCTGCCATCAGGTAAAGTACCCGATATATACTGCCAGCCAAGAGCATCACTTTCAAGATCTGCATCCAAAAGGGTATCCCAGAAGTATTTCATGCCCCACCTCCATGGTAGTTGTAAAACCTTGACAAAGAAGCTGGAGACGACCACCCTGATTCGATCATGTAGCCAGCCAGTGGCCCACAACTCTCTCATGCCAGCATCCACTAAAGGATAGCCTGTTCTACCTTGCCTCCATGCTTTGAAGTAACCTTCATCGATTACCCAAGGAAAGAACTTGAGGTGCCCAAGTAACGGCCTCTCGTGACTGTATGGATGATTGAAGCTCATGTATCTTGAATATTCTCTCAAACCAATAGATTTCAGAAACAGATTGCAGCTCTCATCACCCTGTGTGTTACCCTCATTCGCCCAGGCCACCTGCCTTATGCGAACTAAATGGAACACCTTCCGCACACTGACCTCCCCAAAATGCAAATGGGGAGAAAGAAAGGAGGTTGTTGCACTATCAGCCTTCCTTCTGTTCTTTGAGTACTCAATTAATGCACCATTGATGAAGCTTGTCAGAGCCTTATCAGCACTACTCCAGCCAGGTGACCATGCTCGAGCAAGCAGAGCATTGCTTCCTTTTTCTGATTCATCTTCAAATACTAAAGTGTCTGATGGGCACCGTGACACATCTCCTGAAGCACAAACAAGTGAAAATTGAAGCACAATGATAATTTAGCTTACCAAAAAAAAACAACTTTCCTGCTGCAATGACTGTAACTTTTAAACTTTCATCACGACTACTAACCTGAGATTATTCTTTTAGGTGGAAGAAGCGGAGCCTCAGGATCAAAAGGCATGCTAAGGCATTTGTCCCAGAAAGACGTAAAGGTAGTAAATGGCTGACCCTGATCATCAAGAACTTCCCATGGTTCATACAGCAAATCTGCATTGAAGGAGCGCACAGCTATCCCATGTGCAGTCAAAACATCCTTGGCATGGTGATCCCTCACAAGTGACAGAGGATCTAACAAATTGCAGAACAAAGAAACACAAACATTTTGATGCAATTAGTTGGACATTAATAAAAAAACAGACCAAAACAAATACTGTAATGATGAACAAGTACATTTAGTTTAGCATATGTCACTCAAGCTTCACATTTGTTTTCTCATCTGAAGCAAAAGGCCATTTTACAACATTCTGAAATAGTAATCGGAAAACCTGAAAATAGTCTACGAGACATGATTGATCTTTACACTCCGACATTAGATTTTTACACTTCCCAACCAAAACTGTACCCCCATATGAAAGAAGGTACGAATCAATTATGAGAGTGGATGTATGCGAATTATGAAGAACCATAAGACATAATTACCAGAACCTGCTCTCTAGGGACAAGCACAAATATATAGAGAAAAATGCAATCCTATTTAAGGCAGCAGCTGCTCAGCACAAACATCGGTATACACCATTTTTAGCACATTATATGCACATGAGAGCAGAACATTCACACAACAGCATTACATAAGAGTATAAAAACCAATTTATTTCCATTTCTCAAACAAGAAACATCAAAAGATTTCCTTCAAAGTCATAATCATACCATGATTAAACAATTACCACAATGAGTATATAATCTACTTGAAGTACAAAAAGTTCATAATAATTCAATCAAATACTTCCCAATTCAAGTAAACAATCCAAAACTCACCTTTACATCCTATCACAACTTTAAATTTCATACTAGATTAGTCTAAATAAAAACTCATAGTACAAAAAAAGGCATAGAATCAACCCCAAAGCTCAAAGTTCCATACAAAATAATAAATAAACAACACAAAAAACCCTCATATTAGTACATCACCAATGATTAATGATTCAAAGTTGCATAGGAATAACCCCAAAGTTCAAACCTTTACTACTCTAATTAAAAAAAACCACCACCACAACAAAAAGTTTACGAGTCAGCTAACATGAATCGTCATATGAAATCGAACCAAAAGCGAAACTAAAGCGAAAATTACCATATAAGTGATTGAAGAAGAGCTGAGTAGCACCAGTGGACTTAATAACCTCAAGAAGAGAGGAAGCACTATCAGCAGATCTCTTGGTAATAAGACTAGTACCAAGACTTTTCAAAGAAGAATCAAGCTGAGCCAAACTATGTTTAAGCCACCACCTAGAAACTCTACCAGGGTAATAATGACCTTCTTCTTCAGGTGCCCATACAAACACACAAATTACTGCACCTGCTCTTACTCCTGCTGCTAGTGCTGGGTTATCTTCAACCCTCAGATCCCTCCTAAACCAAACTATACTACACCCTTTACTACTCATCTTATTCTTTTTTTTTTTGTCTCACCACCCAATAACAACAACGACAACAAAACCGTAGTCGCAAAATGATTTAGGTTCGGCTAACATAAATCGTCAACTCTTGATCTTCACACCTCAAAGTATTTGACATAAGTATACTGTATAGTAATTGTGTGCACTAATCTTAGGATAGCATTTAATATTAATTAAAAAACTGAAGTGGGTTTTGATTTATGGGAGATTGTAATAAATGGGTTGATGATGCTTTTCACTGGTATATCAAAATCTAGGGTGAAATTTAATGAAATTCCATGATTATTGGAGTTGAATGAAAATTAAAAAAAAAAAAAGGGATGTAGTACTAACAACTCATCAGAGTCACAGGTCAGTCCACATGGGTGTATGGGAAAGGAGGGAAGAGAGAGAGAAAGAGAGAAGGAGAAAGAAGATAGGTTAATTGAGTGAGTGGGGATACTATGCAAAAAATTGATAGGCAATTTACAACCACAACTTTTAATTTTTTTAATTTTTTTAGTTTTTTCTTTGTGTATGTTGTCTAGGATTTTTAATTTTTATTTTAGATGATGAACTATTTATTCTTCTCCCTCTTGTGTGTTGGTGTTGGTGTTGATGTTGTTGTCACCATCTTCTTTCTTATCCCAGTTGCACCAGGAACCAAATCCTTTTTCATGTCTAGTTGCTTCTATATATGACAGATTTTCTTTACTTGCATGGAATAGTATCACCCATGCATATTGCATTACTATGTTACCCTCGGGTTGGCGGGCTAGTCCCTATATGTTTCGTTAGATTGTTAACGTTTTGATTGATTTTTGATTCGTCCTAAAGAAGGTGGGCGTTGTTAGATTACGTTAGTTGATGATTTTATATGAGATAAGGTTCTAAATTCAATTTGAGAGATATTAAGAAAACATAACGATGTGAAGGAATGACCCCAACAAAAAGTTTAAAGTTGTAAACCATGCAAGTATCGAATAATAAGCTAGAGAAGAACATGAAACCATAAAGATGGGAAATGATGAACAATTTTACTCCCTTTTCACAAAATGTTTTCTACATGTAACATGCTATTTCTTCTCAGCTTTATGTCTTTCTGCTAATTATGGATTGTTAGCTTCAACATGGTGTTGGGCACAACATTAAAGAGGAAAATGGTAGGTCATCGGTCAAAACCTCACCAATACTGCCATTTTCCTCTATAATGATAGGCCCTAATTAATATAATATGGTGTTGGACTAATAACATGACTCGTTTCTGGTGCAACTCAAAGAAACATACATTCTATTTCTGCGGCCATTGTTTTTTGTATAATAAAATAAAAATTAGTCACAACATCTCAAAAAGTTGGAAAGGTGTGTAAACCAAAATCAATTCGTTGGTCTATGGCTCTATGCTTATCTATAAATAAGAAAATAAGTAGCAAACATACTATAGTAATCAAATCCATTTTTGCTGTAAAGGCTCAAGTCATCTCAAATGTGTAAATGAGTGACTAGAAAAATCATTTTCCAAACCTTGTATTATTAAGGTCACACACTCACTACTTCAATATATACTCACTTGACCATTTGGATCCTTGAAACCCTTTCTTAAGTCCTTCAAATCAATAGTGTGTAATTGTGTATATGACACTATGACAGGTTGAACTCATTTATGATATCATTAATACCCAAAGTTGGATGTAGAGGTTTGGCTAATTGAGGGGCCAAGCAAGAATTACTATGTTTTCTTATAAAACTTATATTATTTAATCCTAAAACATTCATTAATGTTTCCTCTCAAAAAAAAAAAAAAAAAACAGTCATTAATGTTTTGACAAACGAAAATCATATAATACTCTCATACTTCAAATACGGTTGTCGGCTGTCGCCCCTATACCTCCTTCATTCGATCTGAATTCCAATTTTGTCGACTATTATGTCTCAATTTTATTTTCGTTTACTTAAACCAAACGTAGAGATTTTAAAGAAATAGCTTTGACGAGAAAGACTAATGAGCCCGTTATGGTATGATTAAGGCACAAGAGTGGATGAAGTTGGTGATAAAAGGAAGAAATCAGGAGGTGAGACGTAAGGATTACGAGTACAAATGTAATCTTGAAGGAGATAAAATTAAAGGCGACAAAAGTAATTAGATAGGCTTGGCTGACTACTTGGCATTTCGGCGTTTCTGGGTGACTTGTCGTGGGCCCGCTTTCGATTGTCCGTGGCCCTCTTCAATGAACCCTCCAGATTCCGTTCACTCTCTGAGTCACTGATTTGTTTATGTCATCATGTGCTGATGCATTTATCATCACATTACTAAACAGTCTCAAATACTTGTACAATGGTTATGAATTTCGCATATCGACATGTCTGATTATTGTCCTTGATTCGATTCATTTTATCTTTTTTTATCTACCCATAAAGTTGGTTATTGATAACATGTTTTAACGAATTGGTTACAATTACACTACCTGAAAAATATACAAATGGAAGAATTCTCGACTATTGAAGAAATAATTGAAATGAGTCAGGCATTCAATATGATCTTTCATTAAAGGGTCGGATCGGGTTGTGTTTGGTTGGATTTAAGGAGTAAAAATCACATTGCCATTAATCAGCAAACAAGAGGAAATCGATTGATGTAGATTGTCCAAATTCTGATGGATGCAGATTACTAATCATCATTGAACATGAACCCACTACAATTATTGCTTCTATATACTGAATTAAGGTATGCAACGTTATTAATTCGGATGCATAAATTAATTACGCGCGATAAGGTTCTTTCACTGTTAGTGATCGTACTGATCGAGTGTTCATTCTCCTCCAATTATAGTAATTTGTTTGATTTCATTTCAAGGGCTGGCACTTGTTAGTTTGATCTCCGACCTAAATGTTGCGTATCAACAAGTTTAGCTCAGTATGTACCTAAGTTGCATGATATTACCAACATACGGAGTATTAGTCATGGGTTTGAAATCTCACCTAAATTGTTAACTATCACCTTCGTTATAAAAAAAGTCTTTAATGCTACTATTCATTGGCTCTCTTTAAGCTTTAGTAGAAGGCCGGTAACGTTTAACATTTTGACCAAATCAAAATGCTACTTGGCTGCACATTTGTTATAGCATTTGAAGTAACATTTAGAGTTTTAAGGGGATAGCATTTCTCCTAAAAAGTAGCATTTCTAATTTTCTAATTTTATGATATATATCATTTTAATAACTCAACAGCTACTGATCGTACCAAACACGTCATTGCTAACAACTACTTTTCAGCCAACAGCTAAGAGCTACCTGCTAACAGCTAGGGGTGTTAACGAGTCGAGTCGATCACGAGCAGAGCCTTGCTCGTCACGAGCTCATGAAAGAATTGCTTAGCTCGACTCGACTCGCGAACTCGCGAGCTCTGGATTTTTGGGCTCGGCTCGAGCTCGAGACCAGCTCGCGAGCTCAATTCGAGTTTTCGAGCCTTCACGATCTCGTTGAATTTCAACATAAATTAACAGTGCTTTCTTTGTCAGGAGCCCTTTGTCTTTTTATTAAGCCATGAAGCTGTAGAATAGTCAGGAGCATTTTGTCTTTTTATAATAGGAGGATTATTCCATTTCTCCATAAAAGTTCGATGTGGCACAAAAATTGGTTTCATACAACTAACATTCTCTCTTATTCCTCTGCTTAACCGATGTGGTACATGCCAACTTTTTACATTTTTTTTTTTGTTTTCTCTTTGGGAATTTTCTTAAAATCTATTGATTCACATCATGATTATTTGGTAAAATAACACTAATATAATAAATTTCGAGTCGCTCGCGAGCTTTTCGAGTCGAGCAGGGCCTTGCTCAACTCGGCTCATTAAGCTCTCGAGTCGAGGAAAAAAAAGCTCACTCGAGTCGAGCTTTGACCGAGCTTTGACCGAGTCGAGCACGAGTAGCTCACGAGTTTACCCTGCTCATTAACACCCCTACTAACAGCTAACAACTTGTCAAACTGGTAAAAGCTATCTCAACAGGTAAAAGCCACCCGAACTGCTACGACTACATACCAAACACAACGTAAACTATTAACTATGATTAAACTTCATTGTAATTTTAGGGTGGAGTGGAAGATATGTTAGTCTCGAAACTGTAATGAGGCAGAACTACAAGTCTACAAATGGTGGGATTTTCATCAAGCCACCTACCATTTTCCCTCGGTTGTGTATATAATGCGTCTTTAAGTCTTAATACAATGTTTAGGCTGAGCAAATACGACTATACGAGTACTAAAAGTGATTGATACCTATACTAAACAGTAGATGTAGACTCTTGTCCATTTGGTAACGCAGGCCCATTTAATCTTTCTGGTCTTGTTTGGTTCAATTTGGTATTCAGCCCGTACAAAAGAACCCCCCATTTTTACATAATTATTGGAGTATGATTATCAACCGTTTTCTCACTTTAGGTAACGATACGTTCATAATCTTCATATACACCGTATTACATTATTGAGATGTGACATTATTTTTAGAGAAGGAACATTTTAATAACACTAGTTGTTGGCCCGCGCGCAAGGCGCGCGGTCCCCCAACATGTGGCGTTAGTAAGCACGATTTAGTACATGGTTCTCGGGGGAAGGCGAAATAACCGAGAACATAGCATATGCATACATTGTCGTTGTTATTACACGGTAAATTGCTGACTCATGACGAAGGCTAATAACATATTGCCTTGCGTATACAAGTTTGGCGCGCGCCCCCAACATGAGGTGTTAATAGGGAAGATTTAATAGACGTCTTTTTTTTTCAAAGCCATATAAACGAAAACGATAATATATGTACGTTTATTGCCGTCATTGCATGGCCAAATTGTATGCTTATGAGGAAGGCTAAAAATATAATGTCTTGCCTACATAGATCTGGCGAGCCATTGTTTTAGAGCATAGCAAAAAAAAAAGGTAGAACCGAGTTCAAGTCTTTGATTAGATTACTTGATTAGATTACATGTCTTATGGGCAGCGCTTGTGACAAAGTTGGAGCTAATGCAAAATACAACTTAAAGACATATCTTATAAGTTGTAGTAGCTCCATACATATCATAGGTGCTAGCAAAACTAAAACACATATCATATGCGTACATATAAAGCATTAAGGCTATTTGGGATTCGAACCCAAAATTATGTGCAAGATTGCACATTGCTCTACCATTGAACAGCTAATAGCCTACGAGAAAGAAATGATGTCCTTGAGTCAATCACATGGTCCAAGGAAAAGACAAAATAAAAGCTACAGCCCGTCCCACCCTAATACACTCAAACTAAAGAGGATGGCAAGTTCCGGGCAACATCGAATGCAAGGCTTCAATATAACATTTCAATAAATCAAACCGGACAAGCAGCTTGAAACAAGTACATACAAGTACATACAAAGTTGAGCATCTGAAGGTTCTGAATAATTGTGAATTAGAAGTGTGCTTCCTCAACTTTGCACACCTCTAAAATGTATCAAGCTACCACAACTCATCTCCAGTAGAGATGACCCCTTTGAAATCCCCAATAAAAACACACAATACTCAGTGTAACAAATATAACCGCAAAAGTAGTAAAACTCATACCAATTTCAGCAGCTGAAACAACCAACAACCAATCACTGATGCACTTGTCCGGGTATCACTCACGCGTCAATCCTAGTGATGTTGAGTCCGGCAGAGAGACATGGTTGTAATGCCAATCAATGATGTCTCTTCCAAGTTCCACAAGCTTTGTCAACACAAATACCTCAACGGTACCTTAATAGTAAGGGCCTTGCTGATAAATGAAGCACAATAAGGATGACATAAGTATGAATAGATGAAAATGAAAGAACAGGAACAAAAGAATCTATTAAACACTTGGATGAGAATGGCGAGCTAGAACAGAATGCTAAGAAGAGCCCTTTCGTCAGTATATTTGACCAATATGGTTAATTATGAAAATTTAACTATTGCGAACCATATAGACATCTTACCCTCAATCAAACATGCAATCAAAGACTTTTGTTTAATCTATAACGACATGAAATACTGTAATGAAATAACTACTCTAATCCCCTTCTGCCTATCTCCTCCCAGTTTTCCTCGTTCCATTATGCATCACATGAGGAAAGCAGTCTTGAAAGCACCCCAAATCGTAATTAGCAAAGAACGAAAAATAAATGAAACTCAAATGGAGTATATCTGCACCAAACTCCACATCCACCAAATTCCCCAAAACGCCTTATGTCGTCTAGTGTATGACCTTTTAGTCAGATAGATACGATCAATAGGCTTACCACAATTTATGTTGCCTTGGAAGAGTATGACCTTCGTGCTCAGTGAGAAAAAAAGGTGATGTAATGTAAGGGTTGCGTTTTGCGCACCGCCAAAATGTAAAGAGCTGCCCATTCCCACTAAGAAAGCAGAAACAAAATTGATCTTCAGCGTAGAAAACAACTCTGCAAAAGTAGTGAAATCTATACCAAATTAAATTCCGCAGCTGCCACCAAAAAAAATAGAAACACTTGCGTATCTCCCTAGACATCAACCCACGTTAATCCTACTGGTGCTGATTCTGGCATGAAGACATGACTTCTAGTGTGAGACAAAGAAGAGAGTAAAAGAAATGCTCAGTTTCTACTTTCAAGCACCATCGCTCCATTCCTTACACTCTAAAGACTTGTGGACGTGTGGTGCTTCCTTGCTCTTTATTTTATTTTTTTTATTTAAAAAAAAAAAAAAAAACAAAACTCAATCAAAAAGCTTGTGTCAAAGATTACCTGAACTTTTTACACATTTTGCAAAACGTAGACATGTGTACCCTTTTATGTCAACCCCCCTACCACTGGATGCTCAAAGTTTACACTCTAAAGACTTATGGTCTTTTTTCTTTGCTCTTTATTACAAGAAAAAAAAAAAAAGAAGAAGAATAAACACCTCAATCGAAAAGTTTTTCTTTCAAACCTGAACTTTTTACACATTTTGCAAAAGATAGTTATGTGCCTATGTGTACTCTTCTTTGTCAACCCCTACCTAACTGGTTGCTCAAAGTCCTCCGTAGTACACACCATTCCATTTTAAACTGCAATTGACCACCACTTAATTCAGAAAACAACAAATAAAAGGAATTCAACAAATAGCTCATCTGCTAACACTCCTAACAAAAAGAAAATCGATATCCAACTAAAAGGAGTAGTGTAAAGATGAGATCACGGCAGCAATTTTTTGACATGGAATCAAAGCTACCAAGCACATAAACATGCCAAAAAAAGTAGTGCAATAATAAGTACGACTTCGAAACTAATTGAACACACCTCATCCAGCCTTTATGAACATAAAATAGGATGGATCAAACATCACATAAAGATCTCAAACATCACAATTGCCTCATAGAAATAATCTGCCTTTTGAAAGTGAAGAGATGTCGTAACTTTAAAGTTACTATGTCAATGTTTGTCTCCTCGGGTCTTTGTATGTGGGACAATGCATGTTCATTATTACAGTCCAGATTAGGATCACCATGAGCCCTCAAGCACCTCATATTCCGATTTCCAACAAAATTTAATATCAATGGTTCAAATTAGATCTTATGTCAAACAGAAACTTCCCTGAAAATACTTAAAAGGCCATGAATCATTGGAGGCTAGCTACTTTGAAACCTAGAATTAATATGCACCTCCATCATCATTCTTAACATTTCACATGGACGTCTTACCATACAGTGCTATGATTTACCTTGATAATCTTATGGAAATACGCAACTATCAGCAAAAAAAATTGTGTAGATCTCCGTCGGATCATTTTCCATCCCATGCCCCTTAGCTTTGTCTAATATCGGCCCTTAAGCAGCCATCATTATTTCTCACTCACTCCAAATTTCAAAGAATGGCCGTATACACCAACCAATCAAATATTATGCATAGACATTCGAGAACCCATGCCTTGAGTCTGAAATCACCTTTTTCTATTAATTGACAACTCAGAGTCTCTGATAAACAACCTCTAAGCCTACTTGTTATAGTTCTTCTCCCACTCCCTCCCATCTCCCTATGTCTTTCCGTCTTACTGTCGCGTCTTTATTTCTCCAAGTGTAAACTCCCTTTCACTTTCTAGAGCCCCTTCTAGAATCCCACAGTGACTCCCTCTATCCCAGGTCCTGAACCAGCCACCTTATTGCTAAAAAATGCGACCACCAAATAGATCTATACGATTCAAATTAGAGAGGACTAATATGGTGAAAGGTATCAAGAAGAAAAAATGATTGTGGGAAATTTTAAATATCAAAGGGATAGAAAGACGTTTTTCAACACCCAACATCGAATTAAGTCCATCAAGCTGACATTATATAATATAAAACCCAGAATATACTCATACGATGATATCCTTACAAAATTAGAACATTAAACGATTCCTGGCTTCACCTATGCATTTATTTGAAGGTGAACATATGACATGCTCACAGAGGACGTCCTATAAGGTTATAGAACATTAGTATACCTAACATATAGTAAAGAGGGGGATAAAACAGCAATACACGATAGGATCGCAGAGGAAATCGTATAAGGGTGTGTAACAAAAACAGTTGACCGCATCATTTTGTTAGAACCTAAGGTGGTTTAGACACTCTAAACAACATTTAATAGCTATATTAAGTTGAACCTTAGGTGAGGATCGATTTGCATGTTGTAAAAAACAACTAAAAACCGAGTTTAAAGATCGTATACCTTGTTTTGGCTCTAGGTTGTGCTCTCCTTTACTAAGGAGTGTCTTGAGCTGCTTAACAAGGATGATCCTCCTTCCAAACTTCGATTCTTGAGCTCCTCTAATCTCCTACGGTACGTACCAAAGGATTCACGAGAAAACCGAATTATTATGTACTAGTAATAACTCGGTTTACTCCAAAAACAAGCTACCCCTAATCCCTAACAATTAGGATCAATTAGGGTGAAGTAGTTTTGTGTTTAGATGTGTTTTTGAGCTACATGCAAAGCTCAAAAAGCTTGGTGGCTATGGTGAAGAAGTTGACCACCTTTGAAGAGAAAGAAGATGATGTTTTTCTTCTTTTAATTTTGTGTGTATTGTTTGTGTGAAAAATGATTAGTAGTCTTAGTCTAAACATGGATTAGACTATATATAGTGGTGGGTTAAATTAGTAAATCAAATTTACTAATTTGCCCCCACTTAAATTAACCAACCTATAAGGTATAGAAAGGTCAATTTAGTCATTTCATAACTTAACTAATTAAGTTACAATTAACTATTATATATTGATATAATAATTATTTCTAATCATATTTTAGCTAATAATTACAACTTTTGTAATTAATTCTAGCTAAATTTGTCACGCCTGACAAATCACAATAATACCCGTATAATTACTAATCTCGAATTTAGTAATTTATATACTGATAAAATTTCTATTTTATCAGTCGCTTTATTTATTATTAATTATCATATAATTAACAATATAATAAACTCTTCGGCCTGATACTAAACACATTGCAGTTAACTATTAACTGGCTGACAGGAGTTCATCACGTTATCCTATATAGGTATGACCGATAGGGATCAGTCGATCTCCGCCGTCTTACGACGACAATAACGTCAAACCCTAGACGGCCAATCGTTATTGATTTACGTTGATCAACTGATTAGTTTAGCTTATAAACTGATCCCTTATTCCATAATTGAGATTTATTAATCAATGCACTATTGTCGGAGGACACTGCTCCAACAATCTCCCACTTGTCCGAGACAAGTATGTGCATGATCGATACTCTTGCCCTATATATCTCCCACTTAATGCAAGATGTCTTTCAGGTCGCTCTTGCACTCGATGTGAATCGGAAAGTGGTTTTCTCGATCGAGAGCGCAACTGTCTGACCGGAAAAATCTACCTTAGATTACTTCCGAGCGTGGCCACGCATTTCCAGTTGCTACTCCTCGAGTGGCCTAAAGATATTAACCCTGACGTGGGCGGACAATCCCTTCACTCTACTCTCATTGTTCCATACAACTTACAGTGACCCAAAATATGTCCTTATAGCCTCCTTTTACGGCACGACTTAGGACATAAATCAAAGTCACTATTTATTGCACAAACTCTGATAAATAGTTTCAGGTCAAAAGAATCGACTCAATGGAATAATACAGTGTTCCTAGCTTCGACCCAGCAATAGGAATCTGTAGGTGGTCAAGTCCGACAGAGTGTCTCACAGTCTGCCTGTGTAAACGACCGGTCATCCCATGACCCTATGACTTTTGAACCAGTCATCCTAATCGACTTACACTCTAGTCACTTAGAGTCGTCACCTCACATTGTGACTAGGGACTAAATTTTTCTGCTATTCCTGTTCACTTAATAGGGCTCAAATTGTCTCTACGACCTATAGGAGTTTAACAGAATATATATTTATTCAGAATATACAAAACTGAATAAATTTAAACGATAAAATCTTTATATGTAAAAAGTTAATATACAAGGATCTAACTATTACATATCACATAACCTACAGCCAATCAGTCATGCGTCTCAATCCCATGGACGTTACATGACTGTTGTGCTTAGCCTGTGTCATCGGCTTAGTCAAAGGATCGGCGACATTATCATCTGTCCCGACCTTACAAACCAAAATATCTCCTCGTTCCACAAAATCTCGTATTACGTGAAACTTCCTGAGTACATGTCTAGACCTGTTACTAGACTTAGGCTCTTTAGCCTGAACAATTGCTCCACTGTTGTCGCAATAGACAGTGATAGGATCTGCTGCTGACGGAACAACCTTCAGCCCTTCTAGAAACTGCTTGATCCATACTGCTTCTTTTGCAGCTTCTGAAGCCGCAATGTACTCTGCCTCCGTTGTAGAATCCGCTGTGACAGATTGTTTGGAACTTTTCCAACAGATCGCTCCACCGTTCAGAGTAAAAACATAGCCGGATTGAGATTTCATATCATCTCGATCAGTTTGGAAACTAGCATCTGTGTAACCTTTTACACGTAGCTCAGTATCTCCTCCAAACACTAAGAATTTGTCCTTAGTTCTTCTCAAGTACTTTAGGATATTCTTTACAGCTATCCAGTGACTTTCACCGGGATTAGCCTGATACCTGCTCGTCATGCTCAAAGCATACGAGACATCAGGCCGCGTACACATCATAGCATACATGACTGATCCAACTGCGGAAGCGTATGGGATCTTACTCATGCGTTCAATATCCGCGGGCTCAGACGGACATTGAGACTTACTTAGAACTATTCCGTGACCCATTGGCAGATATCCTCTCTTGGATTTCTCCATATTGAATCTTTCAAGAATCTTATCCATATAAGCTTCTTGACTTAATGCCAACATCCGTTTTGATCTATCTCTATAGATTCGGATGCCTAAGATGCGTTGCGCTTCTCCTAGGTCCTTCATCTGAAAATGATTTCCTAACCATCCTTTAACTGAGTTAAGGGTCGTAATATCATTTCCGATGAGAAGTATGTCATCCATATACAGGATTAGGAACGTTACCTTGCTCCCACTAAACTTCATGTACAAACATGGTTCCTCAACACTGCGAGTGAAACCATTTTGTTTTATTACATGATCAAACCGATGATTCCAGCTCCTGGATGCTTGCTTAAGTCCATAAATGGACCTTTTAAGCTTGCAAACTTTCTCAGGATTGCGTGGATTGACAAAACCCTCTGGCTGTGTCATATACACTTCCTCTTCCAGGAACCCGTTCAGGAAGGCGGTTTTGACATCCATCTGCCATATTTCATAATCATGAAACGCAGCAATCGCTAAGATTATCCGAACGGACCTAAGCATCGCAACTGGTGCAAATGTTTCATCATAGTGAATACCATGAATTTGCGTGAAACCTTTCGCCACCAGTCGAGCTTTGAAAACGTCCTTGTTTCCATCCATGCCGACTTTGATCTTATAGATCCACTTGCATTTCAGAACTTTTGTTCCTACTGGCACATCTACCAAGTCCCATACTTGGTTTTCGTACATGGAATCCATTTCAGATTTCATTGCCTCCAGCCATTTTGCAGAATTTGGACCTGTAATGGCTGCGTTGTAGGTTGCGGGCTCGTCACTTTCTAAAAGTAACATTAAGTATTTATCATCGTCTTCGACAATACCTAAGTATCTCTCAGGTGGGTGACTTACTCTCCCTGACCTTCTACGAACGGAGGCTGGAACCACTGTATTAGACGTTTCAGGGCTGTTTTCTCGTAAAACATCCTGATTTTCGTCCTCTGTTTGTGGCTCCTGAACTTCCCGAAGTTCAAAATTTCTCCCACTCTGTCTTCTAGAAATAAACTCTTTTTCTAGAAAGACAGCATCACGAGACACAAACACTTTGTTCTCCTGGCGATTGTAGAAGTAATATCCTCGCGTTACTAAAGGATAACCTACAAATAGGCATTTCTCAGATCTGGGTGCTAGCTTATTGTCAGACCGGTTCTTAACATAAGCTTCACAGCCCCAAACCTTTATGAAAGACAAGTCAGGAACTTTTCCTTTCCATATCTCATATGGTGTCTTTGGAGCTGATTTTGTCGGACTCCTGTTCAGCAGGAAAACGACGGATTGTAGAGCGAAACCCCAAAATGAATCAGGAAGCTCAGCCTGACTCATCATCGATCGAACCATATCTAATAGGGTTCTATTTCTCCTTTCAGCAACACCATTCAACTGTGGTGTTCCAGGAGGTGTTAATTGTGATACTATACCACAATCTCTCAGGTGATAATTGAATTCGTTATTCAGATATTCACCTCCACGATCAGATCGCAAGGTTTTGATCTTCCTATCAAGTTGGTTTTCAACTTCCCTCTGAAATTCTATGAATTTTCGAAGGACTTCGTCTTTGTTTCTGATTAAGTAGATGTATCCATATCTACTAAAATCATCTGTGAACGTGACGAAATAGTTGTAACCACCTCTGGCTGTGATGCTCATTGGACCACATACATCTGAATGTATTAGTTCCAATAGCTCACTAGCTCGAATTCCTTTTCCCGAAAAAGGATTTCGTGTCATCTTACCTAACAGGCAAGATTCGCATTTATCAAATGATTCGTAATCAAGTGATTTGAGCACTCCATTGGATACTAGTCTCTTAATGCGTTTTTCGTTTATATGACCTAAACGACAATGCCAGAGATACGACAACTCAGGATCACCTGTTTTGAGCTTTTTATTTTCTACATGATAGACATCGGTGGTTAAGTCTAAAACATATATTCCGTTAATTGATTGGGCTATTCCATAGACCATATCATTGTGCGAGAAGGAACAACATTTGTTTTTAATTTCAAAACGAAAACCTTCCGCGTCTAACATAGATACAGATATTATGTTTTTGCTCAGGGTTGGTACATAATAACAATTATACAAATGCAACTCTAACCCTGACGCTAACGACAAAACATATGTTCCTACGGAAATAGCAGCTATCCTTGCTCCATTTCCAACGCGTAGGTCTACTTCACCCCTTGCTAGCGCTCGCACCTCCTGCAGCCCCTGCAAATGATTACAGAGATGAGATCCACATCCAGTATCTAATACCCACGACGTGGAACTAGCAAAGTTTATGTCTATAGTGTAGATACCTGAAGCTTTCTTCTCCTCTAGGTATTTGGGGCAGTTGCGCTTCCAATGACCTACACCGTCACAATGGAAGCACCTCTGATCAGGGTTCGTGCTTTTGGGCGGCTTGGTCTTTGCGTTTACCGGCGCTTTTCCTTTGCCCTTGCCCTTTCCTTGCACGGGTTTCTTCCCCTTTTTGCCTCGATTTTTGAACTTGCCACCTTCCTTCCTCACATTGAGCGCTAAAACATCTCGTTTTCCGCTAGTACTCCCACTTGCTCCCATGTCTTTTTCTGCTTGGACAAGCAGAGCATGAATTTCATTGAGGTTTTTCCTCAAATCGTTCATGTTGAAGTTCACCCTGAAATTGTTGAACTCATCATGGAGCGAGTGTAGTATACGATCTACCGCGATTTGATCAGAAATCGGGCATCCCAGTCGCTCTAACGTCTCTACGTATTCGATCATTTTGAGCACGTGGGGGCCAACCGGCTGTCCCTTGCTTAACCGTGCCTAAAAAAATCGACTGGCGGCATCGTATTGCAATATTCGCGGCTTTTGCGAATACATATTCGTTAACTTGACGAATATTTGGTATGAGGAGGAATAAATCATCCGGCGCTGTAACTTTGGGCCGATGGCATAGATCAAAACATTTTTGATCGCGGTTGATTCCTGCTCGTACAACTCGTACGCTTGACGCTCGGCCATCGTTGCGTTTGGCCCTGGCGTCGCAGGTGGTGGTTCAATGAGAAACCGCTCCTTTCCGTCGCTTTTAGCGGCTAATCGTAGACTCAATTCCCATTCTGGGAAGTTGCTCCCGTCGTCCTTCAAGGAGTTCTTCTCCATGAAGGCACGAAGCCATGAGTCTTTCGTGATACTCGGTAGAACTGGGTTTGCATTTGGATTTGCCATTGCAATTTAGGATTCTACAATTTGGAAATAAAATTTGGTTAGATTTTATCGCATTATTTTATCTCACATTTTATTTATAAAACGTGAATTTCGTTTATATAATTGATCTCCCTTAATTATATAACTGATTCCGAGATCCGTCGTATTTATAAATTTCGGGCACGCGAGAGGGCGTCTTTAGCTTTTTCCCTAATTTATAACACTCGGGTGAGCCAACTCTTGGCTGATTCTAACTCTTTAGAACTCTCGGTTGACAAATTTCTCGAATATTTGTCCCCTAGCCTCGAATTTACATAACCCTTATGCCCAATTCGTCGAGATCAACCAAATCTAACGCGTTGTAACATTTACAATCCTACTCCCCAAGGTAAAAAGGTCCCACCTCACGAGAGGGTGAGTGTGGTTCCTCATGAACAAGGTTGTATAGGTGTCGGATTTGGAAAAGCTAGCTCTCGATATTACGTTTAATTTTGGTTTTAGGAGATCTAGTCGTTTTATATTGTCTATCGCGTTAATTAAGTGAACTAAATATTTAGCGAATCGTCGACAATTTTTAACGACTAAAACGCGTGCGCAAATTTTAGTTTATACCCTATCCACTACGTCGGCGGATAAATGCAATAAACCAAGCATGCAAGATACGATTAAACTAATAAATCGATTACGAGTACTAGTATGGCCCTATCTCGCCTAAAAGAAACCTAAACTAGTCCTAACTAGTCTTCATCGGCTTCTCGTCTTCAAATGCAATCTTTGACTCCACGCCAAGGTTTGTAAAAGCTCCAAAAAATTACATGTAAAAGCCTATTATACATTTCCTTTCTAAAAATAGAAAAATAAATATTACAATTAGGCGATACGAGATCGCAATTAATTACAAACCCACCGATACCGTCCTTACATTACGGTACAGTACCGGTCCTACGAGATATCTTGGCCATACTATACTCGGATTTTGGTCAAACGTATAACACTTATACATTTGACCTCGATAAATCACATTTACCGACTAACAAAAATCAGACAACGGCTAATTTGGAAAACGATTTTAACAGTTAAAATCATGAATCAACCAAAACACTTTTGGAACCAAACCAACAACTAAACTTTTTAGTTTATCAACCTTTAGTCCCACTAAAGTCGATTCAATTAGTTTGATGGATTCGTTTTAGCCCTCTTTTTGCTCGAAAAGTGCCATAAATCACTAATTTACTCTAATTAATCATAACAATTATGAATTTAATTAGAAAAATCATATTCTTTAGCCAAAAAATCATACGGCCAGTAGCACATGCATGAGCAAAAAACCCAGAATTTTCATGTTTTAATTCAATTAAGAAAACAATTTCCAAGTTAATCATTATTAACTCTTAATAACGATAAAAAATCCAAAATTAACTTTTAATTTTGGAAAAATTCGAACCAATGCTATGGTGAATTTTATTACTGGAAATTTTAGTCCTCTTAATTTTCACATAATTTTATACATGCAAATAATCTAATTAACACTTAATTCGATAATTAAGCTAATTATGTGATTTAAACCGAAAATTCATGGAAAAATAGCTAAAAATTTCCAAAATTCCTACAATTTCGTCCCAAACTCCTTGAAGACAAGTAGAAGCCATGCATGTCGAAAAAACCCAGTGACAAAACCATTTTATCATTAAAATTAATTAAGTCGATAATTCACCTAATTAACCAACTCGGTTTTAACATGCAATAAGACCAAATGCTCTGATACCAATTGTTAGAACCTAAGGTGGTTTAGACACTCTAAACAACATTTAATAGCTATATTAAGTTGAACCTTAGGTGAGGATCGATTTGCATGTTGTAAAAAACAACTAAAAACCGAGTTTAAAGATCGTATACCTTGTTTTGGCTCTAGGTTGTGCTCTCCTTTACTAAGGAGTGTCTTGAGCTGCTTAACAAGGATGATCCTCCTTCCAAACTTCGATTCTTGAGCTCCTCTAATCTCCTACGGTACGTACCAAAGGATTCACGAGAAAACCGAATTATTATGTACTAGTAATAACTCGGTTTACTCCAAAAACAAGCTACCCCTAATCCCTAACAATTAGGATCAATTAGGGTGAAGTAGTTTTGTGTTTAGATGTGTTTTTGAGCTACATGCAAAGCTCAAAAAGCTTGGTGGCTATGGTGAAGAAGTTGACCACCTTTGAAGAGAAAGAAGATGATGTTTTTCTTCTTTTAATTTTGTGTGTATTGTTTGTGTGAAAAATGATTAGTAGTCTTAGTCTAAACATGGATTAGACTATATATAGTGGTGGGTTAAATTAGTAAATCAAATTTACTAATTTGCCCCCACTTAAATTAACCAACCTATAAGGTATAGAAAGGTCAATTTAGTCATTTCATAACTTAACTAATTAAGTTACAATTAACTATTATATATTGATATAATAATTATTTCTAATCATATTTTAGCTAATAATTACAACTTTTGTAATTAATTCTAGCTAAATTTGTCACGCCTGACAAATCACAATAATACCCGTATAATTACTAATCTCGAATTTAGTAATTTATATACTGATAAAATTTCTATTTTATCAGTCGCTTTATTTATTATTAATTATCATATAATTAACAATATAATAAACTCTTCGGCCTGATACTAAACACATTGCAGTTAACTATTAACTGGCTGACAGGAGTTCATCACGTTATCCTATATAGGTATGACCGATAGGGATCAGTCGATCTCCGCCGTCTTACGACGACAATAACGTCAAACCCTAGACGGCCAATCGTTATTGATTTACGTTGATCAACTGATTAGTTTAGCTTATAAACTGATCCCTTATTCCATAATTGAGATTTATTAATCAATGCACTATTGTCGGAGGACACTGCTCCAACACATTTGTTAGTATCTCAAACCAACATTATTCAACCCTTAAAGCACAAGCCCTATCTCCTAAAAAAAATAAGAACAAAAAAGACAATCGTTTCATATTTATGAATAAGAAAGACACGAGCTACTTGACTCGCTATGCTTAGCAATATACGATTAGTATGCTTACAACCACTTAAGTGTTAGAGTAGTCTATTAGACCATATTGTTTGACAAATTAGACATATGTGGCAACTTACTCCATGACAACATTTTCGTCATCTACATATGCCTCATTAAACTGCACCAAGTTCTTATACTTAGCCAGTGCCCATAAGAATATTGTTGCAAACATACAAGTATACAACAGATGATTTGAAGATGAGCAAGTGAATAACTGTAGTACCTGACTGGCTCAATGAGTTGCTACTTCTTTAATGATGAAAGAGAAATAAGGGAGTGAAATAACAACTGACAGAAATAGATTGGATTGAAACCATCCCTCAACTTGACAACCTAAATATGTTTATGGACACAATAAAGCCTACTTGGGATTGATCTCCTAGGACGGTAAATAATTTAAATGATAAATGGAAAAACCGACTTGAAATAGCTTAATAATTAACAATTTAACATCCAAAATGAGTCCGTTATTCATAGAAACTCATAGTTCTTATCGCTAAACAGTTATCTAATGAGGTTCATGTGGCAAACAAAAAGGTGTTATATGAAAGGAGAAGAAGTAACAACCTGTAAACGTTGAACAATCTTTGTGAGATGCTTTGTGTACTCCTCAACCGGAACATGACACTCATTGGTCGGCTGAGGCAAAGCAGTGTAAATTGTATTTCGTCGGCCTAGACACCATAACCGGTACATATTTTGAAAAACCCCTTCAAAGTTCCACATAAATTAAAGTGAAAAAAAAATACAATAATATTCACCAAAACATATCTGTTAAAGTAAAAAAATAATAAACCCAAAAACATTCATGAAGCTTTTACTTCCATCCATTGTTACAAACTTCCAATTAGAACTGACACAATTCAGAGGGCCGCCTGGCCTTAAATATACATCAAGCACCCGAAAGTAGAATCAGCTTATCAACAGATAGTGACCTACGATCCCTCCCCCCAAAAAGATTATCTGCATAATGCTGAACCTAACTCCTTTGAGACATATCCTTTAACAGTACAACCATCAGTTAAGCAGCTTTTGCCAAATTCATTTAAGGGGGAAAAATAGGTGTTCTGTGTGTCAGAAATAGATGAAACCATACCTGGCAAGCTTGGACAACCGTTAAAGACTGCCACTCCGAAAAAGATAAAAAAGATGGCAACCAAAAATGCTATAGCACCAGCATGATGAGTACCACATGGTTTAGCCATGCTCCAAAAGAAGACGGGGCCATTGGATCAGTGAGAACTCCTGAATTGCATAGTAATCAATCAGATCATTAGCCAACAACCAGAGTAAATAATTACGCCAATAACCCCACCCCATCTCCCAGCCTCAAAGGTAGGAAAAGAAGGTAAAGCCTGGATACTAAAGAGCAATAGCAACATACTTGTAAGAATAATTAAACCAGTAATTAGCATGGCAGCAACTTCCAGCACAAGAAACATGAAAAAGTCCCATTTGTTCCTCTGTAGCAAGAAAGCAAATTATCAGTACAACTTTGTCAGCTAAAATAAGGTGTAACAAAAGATTTAGAATAAAAATAACCATAAATGTTTCATCACAAGAAAACAGATAAACTAACGCAAACATCTAGAAAATTCCAAGTGGCAAGCAACGCTGGGAACTCTTCTAAACAATGAGTTTTCCATTTCATAAGCAACTCTGCCATATGATCAGGTTTCATATTAGTAGTCTCAAGAACTCGTTACTGGCAATATAAGGTAGGCTACATGAAGCCTTTTCTCTCCTATTTCTTTCTTTTACTGGAACTAGATGCTCTGGTAGAGAGTAGCTCTTGGTCCCTCTCATGGTAATAGATTAGCTAACCAGCCTTTCCATTAGGGCCTTTCCATTAGAAGTTCCGCATGACCAACATCATGAATATAGGAAAGAGAAGCTACTTTACCTTGCCTATACAATTTGAAACCCAAGGGCAGTGGTGATCAAATTGCTCGACACAACGATCACATGTAGAACAATGCTTTGCACGAAGAGGTCTCACAGTCTAAGGACACATAAGTAAAAGAAACAGGATCAGTGATGATAAATGATACTTGATAACTGGGAAACAAAACACAAAGTTTTTGTAAATTTTGCATCCAAGGAGCCCTTTGACCATTGAAGTTGTTTTTTTGCTTTCGTAAAATTTATTTTCCTTTTTCAATAAAAAAAAAAAGTGAAAACAAAAAGACACAAGAATAATATATACCTTGCATGTAATACAGAGTTGAGACCAGTTTCCAGCCAGCAGAGCAGGGTTGTCAATCTCAATCTTCAAAAAAGAGGTTCCTGCAGGAAAGGGACAAGATTCTGTCAACTTCATGTAGAAACAACACATGAACTAAACAACCCGAAAGCATTTCTATAAGGCAAAGTGTAATCACTGATCTTACATCATCCTTCATATTTTGAGCATCGTGAATATTCATCCTTATAAAACCCGGATCTTTTCTGAAAAATAAAAAGTATAAAAAAAACCAAAAGAAGAATGAAGACACAAAATCAAGAAAGTCCAAAAAAAATACACACAAGTCTCCTATATATTCTTCAAGATCAGTGGTAGGCCTCCATAAATTACCTACTGCACCTGTTGTACATAACAAGTCCTCCAGAAGCTAGGAAAACACCTAACCATGCAAAAAGCCCAAAGCCCACTGACAGCACCGGAAGCTCAGGACCTATAGATGGCATTGAGAGTACACAAATGTCAATGCCCATATCAGAGACAATATTTTATCTCTGCTAAGATGAGGATAATTACCCAAGATGACTGAATGTGTGTATAGCACAAGTAGCAATAAAATCATAAACCACAGCACAGGAGCAAGCCCCAATTTTGAAAGCTTTCCAAGTCGGGTCTTTGCATCCCAACGTTTGTCAAGTAACCTTCGAGCGTTGACTCAGCCCAAAAGAAAAGAAAGAGGGTCATTAGGTAAAATGTATCAGCAGAGCTTCATTCAGAGGGAGAAAAAAATACAAGCCCTGATAATACAACCAGCAGTCATAAAATAAAACTAAACCAGCAGGCAGAAAAAATGTCTGAATGCAGAATATTGACCGATTATTCATAGTATTACAATGTCCTCATTGATGAGCCTTTCAATCACTGTTGGGGCACTTTGATAAATGGCCTCTCATATAGTCTCCTTATGTATTGGTATGTTATACAGCAAAATTTATGACTAACACAGCCTATTCATTGTTACTTTCCAATTAAAACTACAAATAACATCTACCCTGGCACCCCCCAAGTCTTTTATGGCAAGAAAATCATTTAGACGAGCAAGCCAGAGTCACCGATTTTATTTTATTAGACAATGGGAGTCACCAACATTCACATAAAACCAAAAGAAGTGAAGCTTCAAGCATACCTTTTAACTTCGTCGGCAGCAAAAAATCAATGTCAGGTAGGGAAATAACATATGTTTGTCTTTTCCCAAAAAAAAAAAAAAAAAAAACATGTGCAGAAGATATAGTACACTACATTGATGAAGAAAACAAACCTTGAGAAAACATTGTCGTGTATCTACTTCCTCTCCACAAGGGAATGACAAAATATTGACCACAAGAAAAGTAAAGAAAGTGAGAGAAATAGAATAGAAGCTAATAGAAAGCAGACTAATTGAGCAACGTTACGAAAGGTATACCAATCCACTGTTGTGTGCTCAAACAATCGATACAACTTCGCCTTCTTGGAGGCACCTATATGACCTCTTCCCAAGTGATACAGACAACAAAAATAACAAAAAAAAAAGGTCATCATCTACGGATGACAACTGCATGAACTAAGAGATACATATAAACTGACTCTCAATTTGGAGGAAGCACAGAAACTTCCAAGAATTTTAAAATAATCCTATCCCAGACCACAAGCACAAAGAACATCGGACAAAACCTATTTCAAAGACATCTCTTGACGTAAAAGATAGTAACAATCCATACGCGATGTTTGTTCACTGAAGAGAATGACCAAAGCACGAACATTTGGTGGAATAAGGGAGCAACATATAACCACCATATAAAGGTACATGCCTACTTCTAACAATCTAGATTTCCCAACATCACCAGCACCGTGAACATCATAATAGGTGTTTCTACTTTCTACAATCGTGGGGATAAGCCTTGTACATTTGACTTTATCGATTACTAACAGACGCAATGGAGCAAATACAATCAGGAGCAAATACATTTCATAACCAGCTTAAAACATCATCCACTCGATATTTGCGCAATTGAAACGAAAATTGTACCATTCACAGGACAATTCTTCCACATCAAATAAAAGCAAACCATCAAATATAAACAAATTAGTAAGAAACAATCTTGAAAGGCAAACAATTAGACCAGCATGCTGTAGAATCAACGAAAATTAAGAGCGCATACTAAACAAAATTAGAAGAAAAAAAAATCAGATTATTTTACCAGCTCAAACAAATAAATCACAAATTAAACAAAAAAATGAACATTACAACATGAAAATTGAGTAAAATTACAAAGGAAAATTCATGAACTCTATAATATTAATTGCAGAATGGAAAACAGAATGCACTGAATTGAGTTTACCACACAAATTGTCGCATATAACAGAAACCAATATATGGACATCCCATATAAAAGGAATAGGGACACTGACCAAAACTCAGCCATTTCACTCGTTGGTATCTGTTTTGACAATGACTCGTAAAATTTCCTCACGGCTTCTCTCTGTCATCCATAACAATATAACATGAGTTAAAATTATCATACCAAGAAGAAAAAAGAAACAAAGATAAGGTCCACATTGTAAATGTACCTCCTGAGGGGGGTCATGCTTCTGGCCTGCCAAACTGTAAACCTTCTTCTCCCTCTTCTTCATAGGGTTCCTGGGAGACACTGTCTTCCCTTTATCCTTCTTCATAATGAAAAAAACAACAAGGAAAAACTAAGTTTTGACAACACGAGTAAAGTTTCAAAAGAAACAAACATGCCAGAATTAAGTCATCACATCCTGCAACAGATCATATGACTGTTTCCAGTGATGATGCATACGACTCAATAATGCAGTAACCGGGAGTAATAAAATCTGGGGTACAAATAGCAAAGAGGTTACTGCATTACAAAGAGCCCACATAGAAATGACCGATGTTGATTACGACCGCCTACCATAAGGGCTTATAGATTTAGCAAAATTTGAGCTTATCAAACCATCAACTCCTCATACAAATGTTTTTCTTGTAGAAACTGAAAGCCATATCACCATTGCATCAATATTCTAAAACCATCATACATTCATACAATCACACAACCTCAATCCTAATTCCACCATCCTAACCAAATTGACTCCTCATTAGATAAGGATATTGGTTCGTATGATCACCTAGCGCACAAAACCGAAAGCAAAACTGAAGTTTCAAACATGGTGACCCCCGAGGCCAGAACTGCTAGCGATATTTTAGGACCACTAACGTTACAACTCAATCAATAAACCAGTACACCAGACAAAAATTAACCACCACTAATACAAGTATACAACGCGTATAAGCGAAATAAAACCCCAAACAATCACCTATTTACTTCCCGTTGTCATAGGGCATGGTCACATCTCAATAGTGCGGCATGTTAACAGCTCGGATCAAACTAAAACAACATGAGGATGGCAAACCCTAGAAATGAAAACGAGATTTAAAAATCAGAATACAATCGATTTTGATTGTCATCATGGCTCAAAGACAACAATGATAACAAAATGAAAAGCGAAACTGCCATGAGCTCAAAACGATGAGAAAAACAATAACAAAAAAAAAAAATACAATAAACCGAAATTGAAATTCAAAATCAAAATAGTGAGGAAATAATAATGATAATAATAATAATAATAATAATAATAATAATAATAATAATAATAATAATAATAATAATAATAATAATAATAATAATAATTAATCAAATCTAAGAGCTTACTACTTCAAATAACTGATCATACCTTTAATTGCCTATAAATCACCAAAAACGCTTATCCACGGCTCACAAAGTTGCAGAATTTTTTTTAGCGATGTTTATAATCTGCAAAGAACACATGAATTAAACAAATAATCAAAATAATTCACAATTTAAACCCAAAATGAAAACTTTTGAGCGAATAAATCACAAATTAAAGCCAAAATGAAAACATTAAAGCAATGAGGATGCTTACCTTGATAATAAAATCACTTGCACGAGTGGGAATCTGAAGGGGGAAAAAACAGCCATAAAAATCACGAATTTGAAATGGAAAAAAAAAACCCTAATTTAAGGATCACAAAAGAAAAAGAAAAAAAGGAAGTCAAGATCGAAAGACATCAAACCAATAATCATCAAATCAAGCAAACTAACAATCATCAAATAGAAAACAAAACAAAAGCAATCAAGCCAAATTAATCAGGAGAATCAAAGAAGAAAGCCCAAAGTGTGAGATCAAATAAACAAATATCCAGCTAGAAATGATGATTACAATCAATAAAACGAGAAAAAGAAAGTAAAGCAATCCAAATCGCATGAATTGAACAAAAAACCAAACAAACAAATATCAAACAAACCCACAATCAAATTGGTAGATGAAAGGAGGGGAGAGAAAGAAAACATACATGGAGTCAAAGCTGGGAAGGCGGAGAGAGCTTGAGCAGCACCAGGGGAGAGAGAGAGTCGTGGGAGTCTGGGAGCAGTGGAGTGACCAAGAGTAAGAGGAAGAGAGAGAAAACAGAATATGGAATGAGAGAATGAGTGGTGGAGAGAGGCGTGCGTACAACAGCCTCTCAACGGGCCAGATTTTAGCCTCAAACGAGGTCAGATAAGAGCCGTCAGATGCTGCTTGCCAGGGTCCCTGTGATTAACGGCTGCGATCAAGGGCAGCCCAGATCGAACGGTTGTGGGCTGAGCAAGGGGGCACTGTTCCAATGAACAGTCTAAGTGCCTTCCCTATTTTTAGAAGGTGTATAGATTCTTTGATTGGTCTATATACTACATAAAGATGAAGCTTAGAGACCATATACGCAAAAGTATGAAAGAATAATGTAGTATCTTGAAAATATCGATCGATGTGAACCTACAAAATAAATTTGAAAGAAAAAACTCATTTTTACAATGTCATCTTTGTTTGGAAAAGTCTATACGGAGTATATATTTCTTATTTTCTCTCTAATAATAACTACTCCGTACTCAATATTGATTCAATTACGTTGAGATCATGTTACTCATGACCCAAGCTCAAAACCCGTACCAACAACACTGTTGGTTGGATCTTGTTCATTATTTTACCATGCCATCAACATGGTTTTGGTGCTATCTAGCATCTATGCCTCTATACCGTACCAATCAACAAATGCCATCCTAAATCAAACTCATATGCACGAAAGTGCAATAAATGAAAGTTAGGAGACAGTTGACATATATCAAAAATCGGTCCAACAAGAAATGACGACAAACCCTTTTATCACCTAAAATTGTTGCTCAAACCACCATAATACATGCAAATGACATTGAAATTCCAAATTTAACTCCTTCAACTACTTACTTCATACTCATGATGATGCTCATTTTCAACCAGACCATCCTTAATAACACAAAGTCTCGTATGAAACCGTCTGTTCTTTAAACAAATTCCTCGATTTTTTCCCTAGCTCGTACTCCTTGAAAAACAATGGCGAATGATGCGGCATTTACGCGGTCGTTGCTGTGCTTAGCAATGGTGATAGTATTGGTGGGATTTGCAACTCATTCTTTTAAGAAAATGGTGGTGACGTATTTCATGGGCCTTGTTGGTGTCTCAGCTGTGCTCTTACCGGACTGGGACTTCTTTGATCGGGATGTTTCTAAGTGGACTCAGCCCGTTACGGTTGATAATATTAGCCCAAGTGATGTTCTTAGGCATGGATCTACCAGGTTAGTCTTTGAATGTTTTCAATTTCAACTTTTTTCCTTGTGTGTATCTCGTGATTGTTTTTTAGATTTCGGATAATGATATTGTGTAATCGGGTGGTATCCGATTTGTGTATATTATCTTTTCATATACATGACGCGATCATCTTTTGGACTAGATTATGGTTCACTTTTTGAATCGTGATCATAATGATGTAGTTGATTTTTTGATAGTGATTACTCCCTCTGTCTTATCCAAATGAGGTAGGGAGTTTAATTTGAGACGGAGGGAGTATATCTTATGTTCTTGAAATTGGGCCCATGTGTGTCTTTTCTTCATTTTTGTGCACAAAAAGTGACATGGTCAAATGGTCAATAGTCGATTGGATAGAGGAATTTTCCACAATACTTGCTTAGTGTGGCAAATGGCAACCATGCAGATCTTTTGTCTCACAATCGTATTCTATTTTGAGTAGCACGCTAATTATAAGAATCGGTCAAATTTAGATCATTTGATATTGAACCATCGTCCTAGTGTAGGTAATTTTCACAACAACAATTTTCACGTAATTTTGCAGGTTTCGCTTTTATCCGATCAGAACAGTAATATATGCAGTGGTGTATTCTTTTGGTTTCTACAAATGGTGGAATTATGTAACACAATAGAGGCCTAAATGTTCCTCTTGCTAGCACAAGATGACACAAGCTTTGTATTTCGCATGTAATACTTTAGATAAGCTGATGAAGATTGTTTTTTACGCGAAGATTTGGTGTTCCATTTCTGTTTACATAACTGTTAGCAGCCGTATGATCATGATCAACTCGTATCTAACAACTTAAAACATCACAAATGGACTTGATGATTGCTAATCCGTTAAATTCGAGCACAACCAAGTTTATTAAGCATAGCAAGATAGGATGATTGCAGCTTAAAAACCTTGTTTGAAACACATACGAGTACATCTGATCTCAAGCGAAAACTATCCGTGCATCTGGTGAAGCCCTTTCGAAGCTTGAGATGAGGTTAACCAATTTGAGCTTATAAGTTGGTCTTAAGCGAGAGTTCCCGTCAACAAGTAGCAGTTTCTCTAACACTACGGCTTTTTAAAGCAAGATTTCTATGAAATAATAAGTACGCATAGACTCATACCCATGAATGGTGACAGTCTTAAGATGTGGCATCGCGCATAAAGAAAGCTCCCAAGGCTCCTCATAACTGTTCTTCATTTGGACGTCCTGATGTTGATTGGAAACAAACAATGCGAATGTTAATAAAACCCGAGCAGAGGGCAGTATATCAGTTAAGAAAGCTGAAGGTTTTGTTACAAATGTATACTCAGTACTCACCAAACGATGATGCAATACAAGTTCTTCCTAATGCGTTGAACTTCTCAGCAGTTTCCAAATGGTTAAGAGATGGCCATGCATGGTTCAAAAGACATACCAAATCCAAAACTGAACACCCCCAATTAGTTTTCGGAATATCAAGTTCTTCAATTCTCCAACTGAATTCATGAGAAAAAAAAAGTATACAATAGGAAAACGGTAATTAGCAAGCAACCCGGCCACAACCAACAATTTTTCTGAATTCCAAGGATTGAAACAAACATAGATAAGTAACAAATAAAGAATCTTCACAAGGAAGAACAACGAACTCACATGAAAAGCTTGTTGTGAAAATTTCAAACCCTCGACATCTCGAAACTCCTTTAAAAAAGTACAGTTTGACAACCCTGAACGCTGTAAACGGCAGATGTTCACTTGACGAAGAGATGTAACATCCAGTATTTTGGGTACAGTTCCGAATATTTCCAAATCTAAAGTTTCCAAGTTAGGGAAATCAAGCACTTTCAGAGAACTCCTCGTAGGACACTCTACACACACGTAGCTTTTCAATGCTAGGATTAGTGAAACGTAACTCTACAAGGTCAATAACATCCTTGACATCCAATTCTTCTAAACAAGGGCATCCTGATATCAATTCCCGGAACGCCACATCACAGATGTGGACAGATCCAATTGAACTTGATGATGATTGAACTCAACTGGAACTCCACAAAGTTTGAGCGTAACAAGACATGGACTTGTGAAGAGACATTCTGGTAGAAAAGCGATATTGCGAATGGTATAAGGCCAGGGCCAGCACATTGCTGTTCTAAAGTCTAGTGTCTTGACCTCTTTGCCTAATGCAGATGTCAACACTTCACTGAAAAGTTTCACGGGTTTATGGCAGAGAAGTGTTGGACCAGCAAGTTTAAACATGTCAATGGTGTGTCTTCTATGGAAATGCAGCACATTACGGATATAGCGGAAAAAGAACCTGCTGAACTGTTCCCTGTGCAGCCCCTTTTTTCTGGGGTAGAAGAAATAGTAGCATTCAACGTAGTCGAAACAAAGGGAGGGAACCAAAGTCCAAAGATTTCATCTACAGTGGGCAGAAAGGAAAGAATGTTAACTATTATGTCATCTGGCATCTCACTCAACCTATCACGGCCAACCTTATCTGAAACAGACCAGCTTCTTACACCTCCTCCTCGACTTATCACGGCCAACCATATCCGGAACAGACCGTAGCTTCTTACCACTCCTCAACTCCATCGTCTCTGATATTCTAATCTAACAGAGGTTAAAGAGTAATGATACGTTAATTCAGACAAAGTACAGTATGAGAAAACATCCGAACTTCACATACATGTTTCTAAAGGTAGAGATTTATTAATAGTCCAAAACTTCGACAACTAACACCTTCTACTAAATTGTTTATGTGCCGAACAGTCAATCGAGTAATTTTCGAGTTCATGTGACTATTCTAGTGGGCTATAGATTTATAGAGATGACAAAGTTGACCCGACATGAAAAATAGCGTCATGTCACTTAAAAAACTTCACCCAAAAGTTTCCGATAGTGAAAAGCAGAAGAAGATCATGCAAAGAAGAGAAGTAGAAGAATAAACATATGAAGTGGATTATTAGATAGAAAGTAAAAACGAGGAGACGAAACTTACCAGTTGAAAGAAGATAGGCTGTTGATGATGGGCAAAGTATTGCTTTGAGCTGGACGTTTACCAAAAATTTGTGTTAGCAACGCAGGGGGTTGGAATTAGAATTCAGTGAAACAGAGCACAAAGAGCCGTGGTAGCCCAAATAGCGAATAGCGTATTGTTTTTGGGTTCGGACCATCCTGTTAAGTTTGTATTCGATCCGAGCTTAGGAGGCATACATGAAGCGTACATCCATAGTATGGTATATATGATTACTCAATTGGTCTCTTTTTTTTTGAAAGTCGGTAGCATAGCATAGAAAGAAAAGAGATACAAGAGTTTTTAGGTTATTACATCAAAGTTAAGTCCTACTAATCCCGCCCGGGTCAATGTCTTCCCCCGGATTAAATCGGGGAACAAAAGTGCCGTTATCAGCAAAGAACATCTGAATAAATGGGGGAGGGGTTACAAGATCATCAGATTGGATGCATGTTAAGGTCTCTCTAGCTCTGCGGGCTACGACATCAGCAGCTTGAACCCACATCCTCGGAATGTAATGGGTCGCCTTCACAGTACCGTCCCTGATGAACTCCCTGCACATGTCATATAAATTGATGAATCTATCCTTAACTCTTTCTGTGCCCTGAATTCCAAGAGTGACAAGCTTGCAATCATTTAGAATAGTGACCGATTGTCGGCCATGAGCTTTGCACCAGTTGGATGCTGCCAAGATACCAAGAACCTCTGCATGAGTAGCATCCAACGCAAAAACTGATGCCCTGAATCCAGCTGCCCAAGTGCCATCCTGATTGAGAAGGATGCCACCTATACCTGCAAAAGCTGAAGAGGGAGCAAAGGAAGCATCTACAATGAGGGTAAGGTGAGGGCGGGGAAAGGTGAGGTGATCAGGGGTGAACTCATGGGTGTGGGTGAGGGTTTCCTGGTTAGGACCAGGGGCGAGTGAGGTAAAGTTAACAATTTGTTGCTGAGTGGTGGAGACAAGGGCGGGTATGGTGGTATTTTTCATTTCAAAGAGCCAAAGGTTGCGACGTTTCCAAATAGCCCAAAGAAAGAAAGAAAAGGTGGTACTCCAAGCACAGTCTCTAGTTAGATTAAGGTGAAACCAATCCTGGAGGGGTAGAACAAAAAAGTGAGGTGGGACATTAAAAATGGTCCAAACCTCCTGGGCACGAGGACAGTCCCTAAGTACATGTAAGGCGTCCTCAGTAGCGGAAGGACAGAAGGGGCAAGCTAAACCACAACCCATGCCTCTTCTCGAGAGGGTAGATCTAGTGGGGAGACGGTCCCAAAGGGCAAGCCAAATGAAAAAACGGATCCTGGGTAAAGTGGGGAGGGACCAAACATGTGACCAAATGTCCTGCTTGCTACTAAGGGGAAACAGGGTCCTCCAAAGGTCATTATAAACAAAGGAAGTATTGAAAAAGGTATGAAGGGAGGAGTTGCAGCAAAAAGTGTCCTCCCCAAAATTAGGCAAAACCATGTGGGTTAATCTATGGACAATGGTTGCCGGCAAAAAATCAGTATACCTATCAAGCTGAGAAAGACCCTCGGCAACACTAACTGAGGAATCAGAGTAACATAAGGGGCCAATGAAGTGGGAACGAAGTGGTCCATCAGGGGCCCAAGTGTCAAACCAGAAGCTAGCGATGTCACCCTTACCAAGGGCCCAACCACTGTGCCGACAGAAAAGCTCCCACCCTTTTTTGATGCCATTCCAAATATGGGATCCCTTGCCAAAGGGAGTGGGGGAAGCTTTATTGGCACAATACTTCTGGTGGAGGAAGCGGGTGGCAATATTAGATTTAGCGTCAAGTTGCCAGCACAGTTTCATCATGAACACAGTGTTCATCAGCTTATTAGATCGAAAACCCAGCCCCCCCATATCCTTAGGTCCGCACAGCTTATCCCACGCAAGCAAATGCATACCACGGCTATCAAGCTTATCACCCCAAAAGAACTTGGAGCAAACCGAGTCCAGTGCATTAAGGGCATAGGAGGGAAAAGCAATGGTCTGCATGGTGTACCAAGGAATGGTGGAGAGGGTGGACTGAATAAGAAGGGCCCTCCCGGCTTTTGACAGGGAGGTGGTTTTCCAAGAGGAAAGCTTACTTTTGACTTTAGCAATAAGAGAGAGGAAGTGCTCTTTGCTAGGTCGTTTGGCCGAAAGGGGAAATCCTAGGTAGGTGCCGAGATTCGAACTAATTTGGATCTCAAGGGTGTCTCTCAGATAAGCAAGGTCAGAGGTTGATGTGTTTTTGGAGACAATTAGTTTACTCTTATTGTTGTTCATCTTTTGTCCAGACTGGGAGAAGAAGGTGTTCAACGTGTCTAAAACACAGTCAACAGTGCTAGGCGAGGTGTCTCCAAAGATGATAAGGTCATCGGCAAAGAAGAGGTGGGAGATAGAGAGGTCGCTCCTAGGAAGGCGGAAAGGCTTCCAAAAGCCAGAATCACAGGCATTGTGGATGTTACGGGAGAGGACTTCCATACAAATGATGAAGAGGTAGGGGGAGAGGGGGTCCCCTTGTCTTATGCCTCTAGAGGGAGAAAAGGGCACGGTGTTGCGCCCATTAACTTTGACTCTGAGATGAGAAGTGGTGAGACAAGAGCGGATGAGCCGAATGGAAGGATCATCAAGACCAAAGACTCTCAAACTATGAAAGATGAAATTCCACTCAAGTCTATCAAAAGCTCTTTCTAGGTCAATTTTAAGAGCGAACCAGCCCTTCTTGCCTCTTCTTTTCCTCATAGTGTGGAGAATTTCGGTGGCTATGGTATAATTAATCATTGTGCCTCGGCCCGGGAGGAAACTATTTTGATTGGGCGAGATAAAGTCGTTCAAAAGAGGGCGAATCCTATTGACAAGGATTTTCGTGATGATTTTGTAGCTGTTGTTGCAAAGGCTGATGGGCCGAAATTGTTTGATGGTGGTGGGATTGTCACATTTGGGAATGAGGCAGATAGTGGTTTCATTGATTCCCGGAGGGAGGTGGCCTGTCGAGAAGAAGGAGTGAATAAGCATGGCCAAGTCCTCTTTGATGGTATCCCAATGGTGGTGATAGAAGAACATGTGGTAACCGTCAGGCCCAGGGGCCTTATGCGGTGCAAGGCCTTTCACAGCTTCAAAAATTTCCTCGAGGGAAGGAGGAGAGGAAATATGGATGCAATTTGGGGGGGGAGGGGGCTGGGCAGGGGGACTCACAAGGGGATCAGAGGCAAAAAGATCACAGAAATAATCGAGGATGTGTTGCTGGAGGGCAGCAGCATCCGTGATGGTGTCCCCCACCTCGGTATTAAGAGCAACAATGTGGTTTTTGAATCTCCTAATGGTCACCGATTTGTGAAAGAAGGATGTGTTGCGGTCTCCATGGATATACCAGTTCGATTTTGATCGGAGATGCCAAAAGAGTTCCTCTTTAGCAAGAACTGTGGAAAGGTCAGAGTTAAGTTTTTCCTCCAAATCAAGGAGGAAGTGGCTAGGATGGGTGTTTCTGTCATGGGCACGGCTGATGCCCTCAAGTCTATTAAGGATTGTGTTTTTTTCTTTGGAGAAGCTGATAACATTAGTACGGACCCAATTCTTAATAGTAGAGGCAAGAGTAGTGAGTTTTGGACTCCAATCCTCACTCAAAAGGCTCCATTCATGTTTAATCATATCATCAAAACCGGGCTCAAAGTACCACCAAGACTCAAGTTTGAAATTAAAGGTGGGTGGGGGGAAAGTGGAAGTGGAAGCGGCTTCAGTGTTAAGAAGGATAGGGTTATGGTCCGAATTGAGTTTCGGAAGGTGTTTAACGTGGGTGTGAGGATGGGTGCTAAGCCAGGCTAGGTTGATCCAGGCTCGATCAAGACGTTCTCAATTGGTCTCTGATTTAACTGAAACTCTAGTCTTTTCAAAAAAAAAAAAAAAAGAAATTCCCTTTAATAAGGACTTCTAGTACGTTATCAACAGTGAAATTTATGAGTACATGCTTAAACACAGTAGCCAGGGCTGTAGGGTGAAAGCTCATAAAGAGGACCAGGGTACATTATGTCTTCAGCATAACAGAAAATTACAGACTGGATTGGATCGGATCGGATCAGCTAAGAGGACGAGAAGCAAGGATCCTCAGCCATGTCATTCAAAAGTTAGACGAGGGAGACGTCCAACAGGACACCAATTAGGCAATTATAAGATCTTCAAAAGGAAGAAAAGAAATGACTGATATATTCAGTTCGAGTTGAAATGATGAATATACAAGAGAGTTGAAGCCGCTTTAGGAAAAAGCTTTCGCTAACACCAGCCTGAGTAGAAGGTGAAGTTTCAACTGGGATCATAACCTGTGAAATGAGGCCCTCCTGAAAGTTGACAGTTGCTTAACAAATTCAAGCGCCTCAGTTGCTGTCAATTGATTCAACTCAAGGCTAATCATCATTTCGTCCACAAAATAATGGGGTTTTCAGCAAGATTTCTGCAAGTCGAAGCTGACCTTTAATGTCTCTCTCATCATAGCCATGAATGGTGACAGTTCTAAGTTGTGGCATCACACAAGGAAACATAACTAACAGTTGTTAATGAGCATGGCGAAAGAAAACTAACAGTTCTCAAGTCATATCACGGGTTAGTCGAGACAGGAGTCTAGGCTGCAAACCTTGTTCTGAAAATGCCAAAGAGACAAGTAACCAGTTAACCACTCCTTACCAAAATTCATTCATGGCAGATCGATTCTAATGGAGAATTAATCACATCTTCACCACAAAAGCTGCTTGCTAGCTACTACACTTCTCAAGCAAAAACTACCCGTGCTTTTGTTGAAGCTCTCTGGAAGCTTGAGATCTGTTTAAGAAATTTGACCTCCTCAACTGATGTTAATGGATGCGCCATTTGAAAAACCCGCAATTCGTCCAACACCACAGCACTTTTAAGCAAGAATTCTATGAGATACTGTATCATATTGGGAGACTCATAGCCATAGATAGTGACAGTCTTCAGATGTGGCATCACACACGAAGAAAGCTCTGAAGAGTTCAGGCGACTGTTGGATTCGAGGCAGGCAAGCTGATGTTTGATCAGAAGAAACGAGCGAAGTGTTAACGAAACCAGGGCAGGGCAGGGCAGTTATCAGTTAAGATGGAGGTAATTAATATACTGACCTTAGGACTGAACATTACAAGCTCTTCCAAATGCTTCGAGCTTGTCAGTAATTTGCAAATGCTTAAGAGATGGCCATGGTTCTTAAGACATGCCCAATGCAAAACTAACCGCTTCCATTTGTTCTCTGGAACATCCATTTCTTTAACACTTGAAATCAATCCCTGAGAAAGAAGAGTACAGTATTTATTCCAACATATAATGTTGCCACGAATGTCTACCCATCTTTATTCATTGGAGGACGGAAACCAAATCTCATAGAAACAGATTATTAAAATTTGTGTCCTCTGTTACTTCAACCACTTGAGAGTAATCAAGTGGTTCTTCATTTTGCACGAAAAAACACAAAAGTTTTATACTCCGTAAGTCCGTATCTAGGAAGGTTCATAATGGATCACAGGGTAAGTTTTTTTGAAAATCATTCAGCAGCAGAACATACATGAGTACATTACAAAATTCTACACACAAAATAAATAATAAATAAAGGTTCTTTGAAAGCAAGATCAACTCACACAAAAGGCTCCGGGTGTAATTGTCAAATCCTTGATATCTTGAAACATCTTCAAAAAAGTACGATCTGAAGACTCTAAATGCCAAATGTTCACTTGATGGAGCGATGAAACATAAAGGATTTTCGGTGAACATCCAAATACGTCAAAATCCAATTTTTTCAAGTTCGGGAAATCAAGCACTTCCAGAGAACTCCTCACAGGCCTGCTCAAAGACAGACGCAATTTTTCAATGCTAGGATTAGTAAAACGCAACTGCACAAGCTCAACAAGATCCTCAACATCCAGTTCTCGTAAACAAGGGCAACCAGATATCAATTTCCGAAATGCAGCATCACAGATACGGACAGATTTAAGAGACAAGTGTCTTAAAGATCCCAAATGAACTTGATGATTGCACTCAACTTCAACTCCACAAAGTCTGAGCTTAACAAGAGATTGGCTTGTGAAGACACATCTTGGCAGAATAGGATTGCCAATCTCTTCAGACCCACTTAAATATACTTCAAAGTCTAGTGCCTTGGCGTCTTTACCTAATGCAGTTTGCAACCACATACTTACTTCATCGAAAAGCTTCAAGTTTCTATTGCACACATGTCTATGAGTAACAAGTTTAAACTCGTCAAGGGTGAGTGGTCGATGGAGAAGCAGCACATTACGGATGAAAAGAGCGATCGCATACCATGTCCAACGTTTCGGCCTTTGTTTTGCAACGTAGAGCGCTTTGTAGAATTGGTAATCGAAAGAAAGAGAGGGAACCAAAGTCCTGAGGTTTCCAAATCGGCGAAGTACGACAGTTCTAATAGCATCAACAATGGGCAGAAATGAAAGAATGTGAACTATTACTTCATCTGGCATCTCACTCAATCTATCCCGGCTACCAATATCCGCAACAGATCCAACCTTCTTACACCTCGGTTCCATGTTCCGGTCTACCACAAGTGAAAAATTCGAACTTCAATTCCGACAACACCCAATTTTTTTTACCCAAAGATTAAATTAGAAGCAAAAGAAAAATCAGGAATAAAATGACTTGATTGAGCATGTTAACAAATACTCCTCCGTCCCAACTCAAACGTCACATGCCTAAAATACCCAGAGATTGTACACGCTAATTAGTTAATCAAAATTCTAAAAAAAATTACATAGCAAGTTAGTTCCAAATCTTAACTTGTTTGCCATGTAATTTCTTTTGAACTTTGATTAACCGATTAGTGTGTACATCCTCCTCAATAACGGGTCGTTTTTTTAATATGAGGTATTTGACCTGAGACGGAGGGTGCAGGATAAAATGATGAAACTATACCAAATAGACGGAGGGTCCTTCTAGTATACGTGACGATTTCAAACTAAACATAAACAATTAAAAGAAACAAAGGGAGTAATGATGACTAACAAGAGGAAATGTAAACAATTCAAAGATACAAACCCTCAGACACACTGGAAGAACAGTCAGCCCGTTGAGCTTGGCATCTTGGATGTGGAGGGCACTTCGATTTATATTGACGAGAATGTAAATCTCGTGCCTCCTTGGGAGGTTGTAACATACTCAGTTCAACTTTTTATTTCCGTTTTGTAACAAAAAAAAAAGAAAAAAAGAGAGTAACTAAATATTGAACAGTAATATCGAACAGATAATTTTACTCTCTCTTCCTCTCCCTTTCTCTCAAAACCCTAGCTTCTAAATCTCAATCTAGGGGCTACCACCCATCAATTAGATGGTGGTAAGCCCCAAATTTCTTATTATTTTCACCCTAATCAATAGTTATCACTAGTTATTATCAATAATAACTCGTTACTACCTCCTCGAGAGGGTATCTCTACCACCATTAGGTGGTCTATACTGAGATTTGCGAGACTTCCTACAAGGATCTGATGTTCATTAATTTTGCCATGGCGTTGAGATGGATGCTGAATTCTCTTCTACTTACTGGCGGATCTGCTCATCCTTTAACAAACTACAAGAGATCAATAGGCCCCCTCGGGTCAAGCTGTATCATGAAGCAGCATTATTATAGAGGGTTTTCGGATCATGAGTCACCTAACATAATGATCGTAGTTTTGTTGAGATTTGAGTTTTATTTGATGTTAGCGATGTATTTTGATTATTTCAGTACTCGTTGTAGATGCCGTATGGCTAATTATTATGAATGAATTTCCTTCTATTCAAAAAAAAAAAAAAAAAAAATATTGAACAGTAAAGAAAATAGGGAAAGCGGAAATTTACCAGCTCAAGGAAGAAAAGTTGTTGAATCTTGATGAGAAAGCTTTACCTTGTACAGAATCTGAATTAGAGGTTTGCCAAATTTTAAGCGCTTCAATTCAAGTTGTAGGAATTAGGGTTTACTGATGCAGAGCACAAGGAGTCAATTTAGGGATCTCTGATTCTCTGTTTTTTTTTTTTTTTGAGAGGAATCTCTGATTCTCTGTTGGTAGTAATTCAGTAATTGGAATTTTAAGCTGCGGTGTAAAAAAGTCGTTATTATTATTTTTTAAAATTTTTTACTCCCTCCATTATTAGAGCATTGTTAGTGGGAAACTTCCCACCTAGTAACAAATAGGGCCAAGCTTAAACAATTCAAAAAAAATAAAAAAGGAGGAGAGAGGGAGGACTCGCTAGGTAGAAGTTTCTACCAAGTTCTTTACCCGGGTGAAGGAAATTGTGAGAGGAGTGAGTGGAATATCGAAACTCAACTCCAAATTGTTGAAACTACGTACTACAAATTGATTGATTGAATAGGGTAAATTATGTAGCTAAGGAAGATCGATCATGACTTCATGAGTAATTTGATTGAGCGTGTACGATAAGATACATGACAAAGTGAAGAAAGCATATAAATAATTAAACAGAAAAGAAAAGTGAAAAGAGGGGAGCCGAAATTTACCAGTTCAAGGAAGAGGGGTGTTGTCAAGCGAAGCTTTTGCCTAACACAGAAGCGTGAATTGGAAGCTCCCAAATTTGGGAATTAGGGTTCACTGAAGGAGAAAAATTGGAATCAGATTTGGGGGTAAATGGAACTCGGTAATTAGGTTCGGCAAACTAATTTGGGTTTTCAGTGCACGCCTGAACTACGTACTTAAACCTTCTTGCCATAATTTACGTACAAGATCGATCGCAATCATGTCAAAGTGTCAAATACTCAAATGTGTCGTGTTCGCTTAAGTACGGGTAGTCGGGTACTAAAATCATTTTGATGAGTGTCTTATGATCAGAAGTGGAAAACGGAAGTTGATACTGTTAGGGGAGGAGAGACCGAACGGGGGAGCCAAACGCTAGCCCATACGCCCAAGCGGGGTTTCATTCTTAAACCAATTGGCAATAGGAGGAGTAACCCACTTGTTTATATAGCTGACAACATCCCTTTTATCTTTTCGATGTGGACAACACTCACACATGTTCCAACAATCCAGGCATTTTCCTAACAGATACTACCTGAGTCCGCTTTTTAGCATGTCTATAGCTTATCCCAAGAACAAATGGTTTGCATAAGGAGTGTCCGCGTTACGTATGCATGTACCCTTATATATCCCATGAACAATTTGGTCAAGAATTCAAGTTCGTCCTCTCTTGGTTGTATCACTGTATGGTCCATCCAGCACATGCCCAAACTACCATCCTGTAGATTTTACATGCAAATACTCCTTCAACCAAAATTGATTAGTTTGATCGAGAGTAAATGATGTTCCCTAAACAAATTTGGTAGAGGTTCGTTGTCTAAATCTTACAAACTTGAGCAATTAGTATCGATGAGGAGATTACGTGTACCCATTAAATTCCAAATTGTATGAAAAATGTATGAAGAACAAGAACAAGAACTATGAAAAATATAAGAAGAAATCTCTTCTTGTAAAATCATCTCCTATTAAAAATGCAGATCGAGCTCAATCAATTGACTCATACCAAAATTCATCCATGGCAGATTCTGATGGAGAATTAAATCTTAATCACATTTTAGCCGCTACCTATGCGTGCATCTCAATCAAGCAAAAACTACACGTGCTCTCGTTGAAGCTCTTTGGAAGCTCGAGATCTCCTTAACAAATTTGAGCTCCTCGACTGCTGTTAATGGATGTGCCGCCCCTCGTACAATCAACAATTCGTCCAACACAATTGCACTTCTTAGCAAGAATTCTATGAGAAGCTGAATTGTATTGGGAGACTCATAGCCATGAATTGTGACAGTCTTAAGATGTGACATTACGCAACAAGGAAGCTCTGATGAAGAGTCCAGATGACTGTCAGATTCGAGGCTGTCAGACTGATGTTTGATCAGAAGAAACGAAGCAAATGTTAACAAAAATTAGGGCAAACAAGGGAGTACAGTATATCAGCTAGCCAAGACGATATGAAGGTAATTAGCATACTCACCTGAGATTTTTTACTGTAGATTACAAGTTCTTCCAAACGCGTTGAACTTGTCACGAATTTGTAAATGGCTAAGAGCTGGTTATGATTCTTAAGACACCAAGAAGCGAGAATCAAACGCTTCCATTTATTTCGCGGTACATAATCTATCTCTTTAACCCTCGAACTGAAAAACTGAGAAAGAGGAGTATAGAATGAGGAAAAAACTAAACAAAGCATAACCTAATACTGAATGTTGCACCAACACATACATACGTTGTCATGAGAATCATTCAGACAGCAAAATATACAGTAATTAAGAAACAAATTGAATGTTCTAATAATTTAAACCAAGAACAACTCACATTAAAAGCCATATCAGTAAATTCCATAACCTCGACATCTCGAAACTTCTCCGCAAAAATAGAATAATACGAATACAAAAACGTGAGGGACACATGATGAAGAGATGGAGCATTGATTGTGAATGGTAGAGATCTAAGCGCACACAAATACAATTTTTTCACGTTGGGGATATCAAGCACTTTCATAGACGTGTTTAGATACAGACGTAGCTTTTCAATGCTTGGATTAGTGAAACGCAACTCTTCAAGCTCATCAAGAGGAAACATAACATCCAGTTCTTGTAAATACGGGCATCCCGATATCAGTTTCTCCAATGCCGCATCAGTGATACGGACACCTCGAAGAGAGAGCTTTCGTAGAGATCCCAAATGAACTTGATGATGATTACACTCAATTTGAACAGCACTCAGTTCGAGCGTAACAAGACTTGGACTTGTGAAGACACATTTTGGCACAAGCTGATGAGCATAACGACCTTGAACAGTTACTTTGAAGTCTGGTGCCTTGACCCCTTTAGCTGATGCAGATGACAACCACATTTGAACATCATCGAAAAATTTGGAATCTTTTTGGTATAAAATATCACTAGTAGAAAGTTCGAACTTGTCAATGGTGAGACTTCTATGGAGAAGCAGCACATTGCGGATGAAAAGGAGAAAACATTCATGCATCTCATCAGTCCAAGGCCGCACTGTATCTCTGGTGTAGAACAGTTGGTAGAATTCAATGTGATCAAAACGAAGGGAGGGAACCAACGTCCAAAGATTTCCAAATCTGCGAAACAACATAGTTCTAACAGCATCTACAATCGGTAGAAATGAAAGAATGTGAATTATTATTTCATCTGGCATCTCACTCAACCTATCACATTCACGGCCAACCATATTCGGAACAGAACCTACCTTCTTGCACCTCCTCGACGTATCGCGGCTAACCATATTCGGAACAGACCGTAGCTTCTTACCACTCCTCAATTCCATCATCTCTTATATTCCAGTACGTCTAACAGTGGAAAGATGATGAGCTGTTGATGGTTGAAACTTCATACAGAAGCTTTACCAAAATTTGGACCTGCAAGGAATGATAAAGGAATTAGGGTTCACCGAAGCAAGAGGACAGGGAGCCAGGGAGGTTAATGTAGGTATTATTACGTGATTTAATTTGGGTTTCCGCTACATGTATGCCCGTCTTGCATAAATTTGTTTGTTGTTTGGATCATAAGTTAGATTTGATCCGAGATTGAGAGAAACGAAGCCCAACATCTTACGATAGGGTTGCATAATTCATTCATATATCCACGGATAGTAATTATAAGTCCGCCAAATTTTACATAATCGTCTTAGTTATTCTTCTTGATATCATTAATAACTCGTAAACTAGGCGTGGCAAACAGAAATAACATCTATCCTTCTCAGTCCAGTGCAGCCTTCTATGACTGGTGTAGAACAGTTCGTAAAAATCGATGTGATCGAAACAAAGCGAGGTAGCGTAAGTCCAAAGATTTCCAAATCTGCGAAGTAGCATAGTCCTAACAGCCTCCACAATGGGAAGAAATGAAAGAATGTGAACTATTATCTCATCTGGCATCTCACTCAACCTATCACATTCACGGCCAACCATATTCAGAACAGACCGTACCTTCTTGCACCACCTCAGTTCCATCATCTTTGACGTTCCAATCCAGCAGTTGAAGGAATTAGGGTTCAATGAAGCAGAGCAAAGGGACTTAATAACGTAAGGATTACGGTGGGATTTGGCCCGAATTGCGCATCTTGTTTGTTGTTTGGACCACCCGGTTAGATGTGGCCGGGATGAAGCCCAACATTTTATATTTTTGGTACGTAGGTCGTAGGAGCAGGCGAGCAGCTAATGTTGAGGTCTGTGGGGGTGAGGATATGAGGAAATGAACCCGAAACAACCCACAGGCAGCCCTACGAGTAGCATTATTCATTCATTCACATCAACCGGAAAGTAATAAGTACCAAAATTACATCGTCGTCCTTTTTTTCTTAATTGCCACAATGATTCGTAAACTAGTCGTATTTATTCGCAATTCTTGAGAGTTTCAGAGGAAGGAAAAAAAAATGCTACTCAACTTAAAAAGAGTTCAACCGTGTGACAATGTGAAAACTGTACTTTAATCGTTTGAAACTAGTGAAAAAAAGAAATTGGAAGTGTTCATTCGTCTGATTATGGACCGTCGAACTTTAAACAAGAACACACAATCATAATGAAACCATACATTGTTCAAACAACCAAAGGTGCGTGCCTAGTACACTTTCAAGCTAAGTAAACACTACCCTTGCATTGGTTGAGGCTCTTGGTACGCTTGACACACGGTTCACAAAATCAAGCTTCTCAACTACTTGCAATTTGCGTTTGCCTGGAATAATCCGAAATATGTCCAAGCCAACTGCGCTTTTTAGCAAGAATTCGATCAGCTGAAGCTGACCTTCACGATAGCTATCGTAGCCATGCATGGTGACAGCCCTAAGCTTCGGTATCAAACAAGGAGAAGAAAGATCGACAGGGAGATCCGCCCAATCAAGCATGGATACCTAATGGTAATTGATCAGATGAATTGAAGACGTAGATGAAGATTAATTCAAACAGACGAATAGATTAAACTTAAATACATTACCCATGAAATACAGCACACCTACCTTTTGTGATTCTGTGTATATTATCAGTTCTTCCAATTGCATTAAACTTCTCGCCAAATGAGTAACGCCCAAGATACACTTGCTATCAAAATGAGGAATATCCAGATCTAAACGCGTCCATCTATTTTTCTGAAAGATCCAAATCTTCTAGTACGGGAAACAGTAACTGAAAACGATAACAAACAAATATAATTAAGCATCTTCTTAATTACGATTATAATTTTCTACAACCCTAAAAAAATTACAATTTTCTACAGTACTAATTTTACATCATACAGTTTAAAAAAAAAAAAAAACACTAACCTCAGAAGCAATTGTCGACAATTTGCAAGATTTTGCTTTTTCAAGCTTTCGCAAACACATTAAGAGATCGTCAAAGCTGTTACTACTGCCGCTGAGTCCCTTTGAAGTGATGGTGAATTCGTCAACAGATGAAACATCAATGAGGTCTGGGAGATCAAAACGTGCTTCCAACACCAGAATTTTAATGTTGGGGCAGTCGAGAACAAAAGGACCGTTTTTCCACACTAACTTGACAATGTTTGGAGCTGTAAATCGTAACTCTTCAAATGGCAACGCGGAAAGAATACGCAGTTCTTGTAAGGAAGGACATCCTGATATCAAATTCTGAAATCCCTGTTTACACACATTAACATTACGAAGATACAATTTCTTCAGAGATCTCAATCGGATTTGATGTTCAGGCTCAATTGTACAACCGTCAAGTTGAAGCTTCACAATAGATTGACTTGATAAAGCAGGCAGTACGGTATGTCCTATCCAAGAATTACGAGGCCAATCACGCCAAACAGAGAAGTCTAATTTCTTGACTTGTCTGCGTAAGGCGAATCTCAACCACATCCTAATATCATCACCAACCTTGTCGTCATCAAAATTGTATTCAAGTTCAAGTCGAAATTTATCAATGGTTCGGCTGTTGTGAAGAATCAAAACATTGCGGACAAACCGGGAAAAGGGTTCGAAAAACTTATCATCGTATCCTTGGACGAAGTCGCGGTTGTTGGGGTTTGGGCATTTGTACTTAAACGCGCCAGCAGTATCCTCATAGCTAAAACTAAGTTTGGGGATCAAAGTCCAGAGGTATCCGAATCGACGAAGCAGCACAGTTCTGACAGCATCTACAGTGGGCAGGAATGAAAGAATTTGCACTATTATTTCGTCTGGCATCTCACTTAACCTATCATTACCAACCATAGCAACACCACTCCTCCAGGAAAGTTGCTTGGCGATAGATTTAACGACAGTCCTGAAGTTTCCGAAAGGCCCAAGTAGTAAAACAGTTCTAACAACATCTACAATGGGTAAAAATGAAAGAATGTGCAGTAATACTCTATCTGGCATCTCACTTAACCTATCACGGTCAACCATATCAACACCCCTTTGAATCGAAAGCATGGCGATAGATTCGTATCAACGACGGCGATACGATTAGATGATTTATTAACTATGTGTGACATGAATTTTTTTTTTTTTTTTGACAATAAGATGAAGAGATAATCTCCATAATATTCTACAATCATACCTATAATAGGTATTGCCGACTGCCATAACTCTAGTACATACCAAAACATAAACACACTATAATAATATATTAGATTCCTAGTAAAAAAAAAAAAACAAACTTAACAATTAATTAAATAAATTATATAAAAAAAATGATTCAAAAAATGCTCACATCATGAAATTGTTTAGAGGTGAATCATATTTTCAAGGTGATTGGTATACCGTCCTGATTTAAGATCGAGACTAACTAATGAGCAAAATAGCGTAAATAGTGATAAAAGCATTTGTTCAATAAACGAGTGGTGGTGTGGTACACAAGAATTACCTGACGATTAAGATTGAGGGAGAAGGTTGCCAGCAGCCGAGCAAGAACAACCGGCCAGAGCATCGTTTAAACTCTGATTATTTACCCAGAGCGTACAGCAGAATGAAACCGAACACTTCCCGTCTGCCTATTACAGACGATGACTTGGTCTAAATCAGCCAAGACAAAAGAGAAGCCGCAATTAATGGTCATATTAAAGGTTAGCAAGGGGGGTGTCCAAGTTGCAAGCCTAGATTCTCATTATCAAGAAGAAATGTTTTAAAGGAAGAAAAGAAATGACGGATGTACTCAACTTAACACTTAAAACCAGAGTGATAAATCAAGTTACAGTCATTTTACACCGTCGTTGTAGGGAAGACAATGTACGGAGGACTAGAAAGTATAGGCTGAATAAAACACTTCAGGAGTTTGGCCAAACACACCCTAAGTCGATCGAACTCACTAACAATATTACACAGTAGGAAGGACGCAAAACAATTTGGAATTAAAGTCCCGGATAAAAAAAGAAAAGATGATGCCAGGGTTTTCACTGAATCGCCTTGACACTGGACATGCAGAGTAGTCTCTAACCAACGTCACAACCCCAAGATGCTTAGTACACTTTCAAGTAAAGACTATCTTCACATTTCTTGAGGTTCTTTGTAATCGTAACACGCGCTTCAAAAAGTCCAGCTCTTCAGCCGCTGTCAACTGGTGTTGTCCCGGGACAACACAAAATGTGTCCAACACGACTGCGCTTTTGAACAAGAATTTAATTAGTTGCAGCTGAACTTCAAGGGTTTTCTCATAGCCATGCATGGTGACAGTCTTGAGCTTTGGCAGCAAACAAGGTGAAGAAAGATTCAGCGGGAGCATCGTGGTAACCCTTGCGGATTCCTGATGCTGATCAGATGAAGAACCAAAATATTTAATTCAAACAAACGAATAGAGCAATATAAATAAACAAAACATGGAATACACCTACAATACAAACGTACCCCTGCTGTATATATTATAAGTTCTTCCAAGTGCCCTAAACTTCTTGCCAACTTATAAAACCCTAAAAGACAGTCTGCCGTAAATCGCCACACGTTCAGAACTAAACGCTTCCATCTATTTTGAGGAGGATCCAAATTCTTAATCATGGAAAAAAAATTCTGGAAAGAAATTAAAGTTTGTTAAAGAACCTTCAAGCAAACAAAGTGTGAACTGATAAATGTCTGTTGTATCGTGGAATCGTTCTGATGTTACGAGAACACCTTACAATCTTACATGAGAATGTACGACGTAACTTAACAGCTTAAAATCCAATGTTAAATGTGACAAGGTAAAGATTAAGCCATAAGTTCTGACGTTCAAGGTTGGGCTAATCATCCATTTAAATGTGGGAGAAGTTCCACCATTATTAAACATGAACGAGGCAGCATCATAGGTAGGTTGAGCTGAAATAGGCCAGTGTTTTACCAAATAACCAGAAGTAATATATCAACTACAAGCAAGGCAATCACGGGAAAGAAAAGGAATAACTAACCTCATCATAAGAAGTCTTTACCGTCAATTTGAAAGATTCAGCATTCTCAAGCTTCCGCAGAAAATTTTTGAGTTCGTGGGCATTGCACCTAGGAATAGAATTGATGGAGAATTCACGAACAGATGAGACATCAACCAGGTCTGGTAGAAGATCGGGCGCATCAATATCCAGAAATTTAAGGTTGGGGCAGTCAAGTGAGTCAACCACAAAATGATACTCGTACTGTTTACTAAGATATAACTTGACAATGTTTGGAGCAGTAAATCGTAACTCTTGTAATGTAAGATGCTCGAGACGCAGTTCTTGTAAGGAAGGGCATCCTGATATGAAATTCTGGAATGCTTCATTACACACATCAACATGTTCAAGATGCAACTCTTTCAGAGATCCCAAGTGGACTCGATGTTGCTGCTTAATTGTACAACACCGAAGTACAAGCTTAACAAGAGATTGACTTGTGAAAACAGGCATTACCGGATATTCTAAGTCACCATCACAATCACCAAAAAAGTGTAATTCCTTGGCTTCTCTGCCTAAAGCAAATCTCAACCACATCCTCACATCTTTACCGACCTTGTCGTCATCAAACCACTGATCATCAAGATAAAGTTGAAATTTGTCAATGGTGGGTCTTCTGTGAAGCATCAACACATTGCGGACAAACAGGGGGAAGTGTTCAAAATCGTCATCTTCACTCCATCCATCGGGGTTTAACATACACATAATACTATAATAGTCAAAACTAAGAGAGGGAACCAAAGTCCAGAGGTTTCCAAACCTGCTTAGTAGCACAGTTCTAGCAGCTTCTAAAATCGGCAGAAACGAAAGAATGTGAACTATCACTTCATCCGGCATTTCGCTCAATCTATCAACACCATCACCATGTTTAACTGAACGCAGACGCTTCTTAGACTTTAATTCCATAATTACCTAACAATTAACATAAAATTTAATTATCATATAAAAAAACACTCAATTCAAACTTTTCCAAGGGTCAATGACAATACTTCAATTTCACTTTCAGATGGAGGAATTCTTCTTCTAATAATACGGAGTATCACAGAAAATATAGCCTCCTCAAAATTTGCACAACAATGCACAGTACATAGAATTTCAGAATCATTTTCCGACCAAGGCAGACAGCCAATTTAATTATAAACTTAAATTCAGACAAAACCCACCTGAAATTGAACAAGGGCAATTTTAAAAACTTGATGAAGAAGACACTAATTAGATAGCAGAATCATGTAATTAAGCATTTGTTGAGTAATGAATTAATAATAATAACAAGAAATACCTGATAAAGAATGGGGATTTCTTTTGATGGGCGAGCTTGGATTGGATTGGTACACCCCAAGTGAAACTTATGGAGTCTGACAATAGCTTACTAATTACGACCGGAGTGTGTTCTTTGAGAGGGACAGAGAGTGAGAGGGAAATGCGACGGGGTTGTTGATTTCCCGTCCAAAAAAAAGAAAAGAAAAATGGTAGGAGTCTAAAGAGCAGATTTATTGGGCTGTTGTTGCCTAGTCTTCACTTGACAAAAACATTAAAGTACAAGGAGAGGAAAGATAAAAAGTCGGTCTCTTGACTAGCGACATTTGAGAACGGAAGACCAACTTGTGTATTATGAATTAGCTATTCATAGTGCTCCAAGTGTTCCATTTTATTTATAAAAAAAGTTTGCACTTTTTGGTTTAAAAACGTACTTTGATAATTTTTCATTCGTAAAAAAAAAATTAAACAAACACACCATTGGATACAACTTTTTTTTTTCTTCTACAATTAGAGACACATTCTTGTGTATTTTGTATAACAAAAAAAACATGATTTTTTTCCAACCATTTGGTGTTGAAGTAGGTTTCCAATAAGTTTGCAAAATGAAGTAGTTTTTCATCGAAAGGAAAAGAGGTCTAACTGCCAAAAATAAAAATGAAGAAAATTAACGAAAAAAATATAACCTTAGAAGCATGGTTACACCATTTCAAAGCTTCAGCTTGTTCAAACTTTCCCAAAAATATTACTCCGTTAGAGTGTTTGCCAAGGTTTTGAAGTGTTTATTGACTGTTTCTGGGTCCTAGAACTGAAAACTAGTCAAATAATCAAAACTGAGAATCTGTTTCTATTTTCTGAGAAGCATTTCTAGTGTATATTTGTTCATCAGAAGTACATCTCTTACAAAATGTTTCTCAGAAGTAGCTCTAGGGAAGTTGGAGTATGGCCAAACAGTGAAAGAGACCCTAAGAATTCATCGACAGAGCAAAGACCGATTGTGATATCTTCAACGCATGTTACATTGATGACTTCTTGAACATACTCATCCTTATACAACTCTAGAATTTCAAGGTTGGCTTATCAAGAACACAAGGACCTTCCTTACACAGATTAAGGTGTCGTTTGGATACCCTTAAAATCTGTAGGAATTTTATTTTTTTGGGAATTGAATTATCATGAATTGTTTGGTTACCATAAAGTGTAGGAATTGGAAATTCTCGGGCATTTCTAATTCCTTCAAAGTGTAGGAATTTAATTACCTTGAGGGGGCTAGGTAAGTAGAAATTTCCATAGTAATTGAATTTCCTTGTTCATCCAAACAAATTTCCCCAATTTCCATACTCTCTTAATTCCTACGATTTGCAAGTTTATGGGAATTTCGACTTACCGAGTGTATCCATACGACACCTAAAAACTAACTTGACAATGTTTGGAGCTGTAAATTATCGCAACTCTTCCAATGGCATAGGGGAAATAACACGCAACTCATATATAAAGTGTTCATTATATAGGCTAAATCAAACTCTCATTATATTACCCGAATGCATACATCGGGAAATGAATTAAAGATTATAAATAGCCCAGAATTAGGCTTTAAACATTTGACAAAATCTGACAATATTGTGGGTTACTTTACCCGATCGTCGAATATGAGACCAAGCTACCGATCAAAAGGACAAAGCTAAGATGTCACAGCCACATGATCAGTCGAACTCACTTACAGTATAACACAAGTAGGATGGACGGAAAAATGTCTAGAAATTGGACAGAATTTGGACAGGCATACGCATTACAATCATACCAGAGTTGTACAGAGTAATATTAGACGCACCTAACCCAAACGAAAGATGCCTATGACACTTTGAAGTTTCAAGCAAAGACTACTTTCGCAGTGCTTGAGGTTCTCGGGAAGCCTGACACGCGCTTCAAGAAGTGAACCTCCTCATCTGCTTTCAGTTTGTGTTTCCCCGGGGTAATATGAAATGTGTCCAAGACGACTGCGCTTTTGAGCAAGAATTCAATTAATTGCAACTGAACTTGAAGGGTTTTCTCATAGCCATGCATGGTGACAGTCTTGAGCTTTGGCAGCAAACAAGGAGATGAAAGATTCAACGCGAGCATCTCGGTACCCCGTGCGGATTCCTGATGTTAATCAAATGAAGAACCAAAATGTTCATTCAAACAGGCCTATAAGCAGAACAGGGAATGTACCTATATATGGAACTACCCCTACCGTGTATATTATCAGTTCTTCCAATTGCCCTAAACTTCTTGCTAACTGATAAAAGCCTAGAAGACACTCTTCGCAAAATTGCCGCACTTCCAGAACTAGACGCTTCCATCTAACTTGAGGAAGATCCAAATTCTTAATTATAGAAAAGAATGTCTGCAAAAAGAAGCAATGAAATGGAGTTTATGATCATAAGAGAAACAAACCGCAAGGATATAGGAGAAGTATCTTCCCATTGAATTGAACAAATTAAAACCTATTTCTTGCCTCGTATGCGTTTAGCAGTGATCGTCTCAAGTGCAACGTGGCTATACTATGGAATCGTTTCGAATGCTACCAGAACACACCTTGGGTGAGAATGTAACCTAACTGCTTAAAATCCGAGGATCAATCAGTAGTAGTGCCTCCTTATAAATGCCCCCTATTGAGGACCAAGATTGGTCTAGTACTCTAGTGGTTGAGAAGGTCAATCTACCTGAGGATTGTCCCGGGTTCAAATCCTCATACCCACACCCCGTAGAATTTAGCTGCTTCTTTGTACAAAAGAAAAGAAAAAAAAAATGGCCGGTTTTGTGTTGAGCCAAGATAGGCCAGCAAATTACTAAACAAACGGAGGTGATATATCAAGTAAAACCATAGGCTATCACAGGAAAGAAAAGGAATAACTAACCTGAGAAGCCATTTCCGACAGTTTGAAGGCTTCAGCTTTATCAAGCTTTCGCAAAATGATTAGGAGTTTGTCGCCATTGCCCATATAACGGCTATGAGGGAAAGACTTGAAGTTGATTTAACGAACAGATGAGATACCAATGAGGTCTGGTGGAGAAGCATACTCATCCATATCCATCACCAGAACTTTAAGGTTGGGGCAGTCAACCTCAAAAGAAAACATGCGACCATAATAACAAAGATATAACCTCACAATGTTTGGAGCTGTAAGACACAACTCTTGTAATGTAATACCCTCAATACTTAGTTCTTGTAAGGAAGGGCATCCTAATATAAAGTTCTGGAATGCTTCATTACACACATCAACATGTTCAAGATGCAACTCTTTCAGAGATCCCAAGTGGACTCGATGTTGCTGCTTAATTGCACAACACCGAAGTACAAGCTTAACCAGAGATTGACTTGTGAAAACAGGCATTACCGGATATTTCAAGCTACAATCACAATCACCAAAAAAGTGTAATTCCTTGACTTGTCTACCTAAAGCAAATCTCAACCACATCCTCACATCATCACCAACCATGTACTCATCAAAAGTATCAAATTCTAGAAAAATTTCAAATTTGTCAATGGTGGGTCTTCTGTGAAGCATCAACACATTGCGGACAAACCGGGGGAAGTGTTTAAAATTATCATCTTTTTCCCATCCATCGGGGTGAAACATATACATGATATTTTCATAGTAAAAACTAAGAGAGGGAAGTAAAGTCCACAGGTTTCCAAACCTGCTTAGTAGCACAGTTCTAACAGCTTCCAAAATCGGCAGAAACGAAAGAATGTGAACTATCACTTCATCCGGCATTTCACTCAATCTATCAACACCATCACCATGTTTAACAGAACACTCACACTTCTTGGACTTTGATTCCATAATTACCTAACACTTAAACTTCTCAAACTTCTCAAGGGTAAATGACACTATTTTCAATTTTACTTTCAGATGGACGAACTCTTTTCATAATAGGATAGAATTTATAGTACTTCCTTTTACTTTCCCCAAAACAGAGCTTTTAATATTACTCATTTCCATAAATCAAAAACAAAAGAAACGGAAGATGAACAGAGCATTTAAAATTGTTGAACTGCAACTAAATAGGCATTCAGAATTTAATAAGGTTATATTGAAACTTGGGGAAGACAAAGGGGACTGGCAAATGTTCATTCTTCTGATAATATCACAGTAAATATGGATGCACAGTAAATGAAATTTCTCAAACTTCTCACAAGACTGAACTGTAAATGAAATTTCAGAAACATTGCACCTAATATGCCAAACTTGTTTTTTTTTAGTATTGACCAGGAATATCTAATGTCGATAATACGGACATTTTGAGATAGGTGCCGGTTGCACTAACCGTACAAAGACGGAGAGTTGATGAAATTCTTCCAGCTGCACTGAACTTCTCAGTAATCTATAAAGAATCTGAACACTCTTTTCATGACATGGCCATGGATGCTAAACTATACGCTTCCACCTAATCAAATATCCAATGCAAATTTTGCCGTATTGAACCACTGCGCGCACAAAACAAGTGAACTTACATGAACTGTCCTAAGAAGAACAAGAAGAAGCTGATTGATAGAGATCACCACACAAAGGTCAACACAAGTTGTGATTTGTCAATCATTTTTGCATTACTTGACTGTCATAAAAAATGTGGTTGATGCTTACCTGAAAAAGCTCCTAATGATGAAACCAAAGTTCAAACAGCCAAAGATGGCTATCACGTAAACTTTCAAGGAAAGACTACCCTTGCATTTGTTGAGGTTCTCGGGAAGCTTGACACACGGTTCATAAAGTCGAGCTCCTCAACTGCTTCCAATTTCTGTTTCCCGGGAATAATCCGAAATATGTCCAAGACAACTGCGCTTTTAAGCAAGAATTTGATTAGCTGCAGCTGACCTTCACGAGGGTTATTATAGCCATGCATGGTGACAGTCTTAAGCTTTGGCATCAAACAAGGAGAAGAAAGATCCACAGGCAGCAACCTCCACTTGGGTTCGGGTACCTAATATTAATCAGAAGAAGACGTAGAATTTTAATTAAACAGATGAATACACAGGAAAGCACAACAAAACGATCCAATTGATAGATAAAATCAATTACACAAGCCATGGAATGCACCTACCCTTTCTGATTCTGTGTAAATTATCAGTTCTTCCAATTCCGTTAAAGTTTTCGCCAAATGACTAACGCCCAAGAGACACTCTTCATCAAAATGAGAAACATGCAGAACTATACGCTTCCATCTATTTCGTGGAAGATCCAAATTCTTTATCATCAGGCGAAATAAAAACTGAAAAGGTAAAGAAACAAATGGAATTAAGCATCTCAAATTCTCAACTATATTTTTCCTACTCATTCTTCATGATAAAGGAAAAAAAAAGTCTCTCTAGCACTGTGTCTGCATCTCAAGCACTGACAGTGTCAGCATGCAGTGATGCATTCTGAAAATTATCCACAATAATGTGTAACCAAACAATGCAAAGAAAAAAAAGGGTATAACCAAATTAAAGCATAAGGCTTTCTCATGAAGGAATAAAGGAAGAAAATGACCTTCGAAGCATGTGTACACAAATTGAAAGCTTCAGCTTCTTTAAGCTTCCGCAACAAAAATAGGAATTCATCGTCCAAGCCCGTATCCCAGCAGCAGTAGTCAGACGTACAAAAGAAGGTGATTTCACGAACAGATGAAACATCAATGACGTCTGGTACATATTCATCCACGTCCAACTCCAGAATTTTAAGGTTGGGGCAGTCGAGAACACAACAACCATCACCTACCTCCCAGTAATAAAGAACTAACTTGACTATGTTTGGAGCTGTAAACCGCAACGTTTCCAATGGCATAGGATAAGTAATATGCAGTTCTTGTAAGGAAGGGCATCCTGATATCAAATTCTGGAATGCCTCGTCACACACATTAACATTATCGAGATGCAATTCTTTCAGAGATCCCATGCGGATTTGATGTTGAGGCAGTATTTCACAACCTTCAAGTGCAAGCTTAACAAGAGATTGACTTGCTAAAGCAGGCAGTATAGGATATCCAATCCAAGAACCATCACACCAAACATACAAGTGTAATTCCTTGGCTTTTCGGCCTAAAGCAAATCTCAACCACATCCTAATATCATCACCAACCTTGTTGTCATCAAAATTCTCATGTGTAAGATGAAATTGAAAACTGTCAATGGTGTGTCTTCTGTGAAGCATCAACACCTTGCGCACAAACAGGGAGAAGAGTTCCAAGAACTCACCCCTACTTAGAAAAGAGGATTTGTTGTCAAACGCGCCAACAAATTTCTCATAGCTAAAACTAAGTCGGGGGATCAAAGTCCAGAGGTTACCAAATCGCCGAAGAAGCATAGTTCTAACAGCATCAACAATGGGCAGAAACGAAAGAATGTGCACAATTACTTCATCTGGCATCTCACTCAACCTATCACTGCCAACCATAGCAGCACCACACTTAAAAGGCCGCATGGTGATAAACTGATAACAAACTATACAAGAGAGGGCAATATGATTGAATAATTTATACTCGTGATTACTAGGTGAGCACATATTTATAAGGTGATATGACTAAAGATATATCTCCCAAATATTCTAGAAAATCATACCTAGTATAGAATACTACCATAACTACGATATACCAAAACACATTTATTCCTTAAAATACATTATGTGTTTGGTTTTTCTAAATAATCAGCCAATGTTTTTAGGCAAATTTAACGAAAATAACCTAACGTTTATCTTGTCTCCCAAAAATAACCCAACCTTTCAATGTTAATGAAAATAAACCATTGTTTGAGTTAGTGTTACAATCATATCCCAAACATGTCCGGAGTGAGCATCTCCGGCACCCTCGAGTAAATAACGTGTTTCACTGTTTCTTGTATGCTTTCAAATCCCCTGTTTCAACCTTATTGATTGTGCTTGAACATTACTCATACAAAGACATAATATAAAAAAGTGAAGAGATGGCTTTTGCAGGTTCTGGAATGGATTGTCCCTAATAAATATTGCTCACTTACCTTCCATAAGATAGGTTTACTCTATACTATCTAAGAAACCTCGTTTGTGATGATGTGGTGTGTATCGCCTAATTGCACCTGAGGAGGTCTTATGTATTACATTTATTAGGACCTTCATTTTAGCTACCATTACTCTTTATTTACTCTCTAGAAGCTGCGTCCTCCATGCTTCTTAGGAGCTGCGTGAGTGCGTGCTTTTCGACTTTTTTGATTTGTGTTGTAGTACTCTGTATCATATTTACTTTAGTTTCCCCCTTTTCTACCAAAATTCTAAGTTTGCCAACTTATCATTAGGGTTGCCGGAGATTCTCATTCCGGCCATTTCTGGGATATAATTGTAACACTAAGTCAAACGATGGGTTATTTTCATTAACCGTTTAACACTAAAAGGTTGGGTTATTTTTGGAACACAGGATAAACGGTGGGTTATTTTCGTTAAATTTGCCATGTTTTTATCCTTCGAACATAAATCAAGCATTACAAATTTATTTATACAGCAACTATACATGAAGAAAACAGCAAAATTGACAATTCTTCAATGGAGAAAAGTGTTAGGGATATTATAAATGTGTAGGAAATAACAACAATTGAGACTTGGGGATATAATCTTCTAGGCGTGTTCCACTTTCCTAAAAGAAGTATTCCGACCCTACAAGAGCACCGGGTTACACGGAATCTCCCTTTGAGATACAAAGAAGATTAAGACAATTACGATACTTGCTCTTAGTATAGTAATCTAATAAGAACAAAGGATGGTTTTCCTTTAGGTGTTTTTGATGTTTTTCTAAAGACAAAGTTTATAAGGCTTTTCTTTAAGAATGTGTATCCTATGAAAATGGAATGATTTTTCATACCATCCATGATAGGAGAACCTCCTATTTATAGAGAAAGATCCACCCCCTTAGTGAGACACATGTCCCACATGGATGATAACACGTGGCCTATTAGGAGAAGAACACGTGTCATACTTGGAGAAGAACACATGTCATAACACATGTTATTCTTGTGGAATGTCATGCCTCTAAAGAGGACACATGTCCTTTGGTTCATAGGAAGAGAATAACTTCCAATAACTACCAAGGGTAACTTCCGATAACCTCCAAGTGTAACTTCCAATAACCACCAAGTGATATTGATACAATGACTACATTCAATGTATTATTTCTCTTACTTGTTCTCATTTTGTCAACATAAACCATACCCTAATGTTGACTAACATATAACCATGGATCCAGCTGCTTGATTACTCTAAAAATCCAACAAAAAGTGAATTTGCTGATGGGCAAACTCTGCGAGTAGTATTTATAGTCTTTAATTTGACTTTCCCCAAAATAGAGCATTTGATAAATACAGACATACAGTTCGACTACTAATAGATGTGATGCTGATTTCACAATTATCGCCAACTCGCCATCAAAACAATCTCAAACTAATCGAAAACAGAATCCAGAACAAGAGAAGTTTCAAGCAAAACTCACAGATAAAGATAGACGATAGCAGGGTTTTGCTTGGATCAAATTGAACATGAACAACAATCTGAGCAAAAACAAACAGGAAAACATACCATCTACTGTAATTTGTAATTTAAAAGGATAAACCGAAACCGGAAAACTGTGTACGACACATATCATCCTAATATATGTGTCCAAAACCGTACTCAACACACAACTTGGAAGAGGTGTCCGTGCCTAGTAGCACACGTCTTGCTCCAAATAAGTATGAGAATAATTATTGCATTGTCTGCCTATAGAACTACACCCAAATTGGCTCAAACTTGCTTCATCTCCAAACTGACCCTTTTAAGATGATCCAAAATTAACCATATCCCATATGACATGAATTGACCAAGATAACACCGACTTGAATGAGACTCAAACCCGAGTCCACCCGACCCAACCTCAAAAAGCTGTGATCCGACGTAAATCTGACTCTAAGGACCTGTTTCCGTCTAGTCACGCTTTTCATTTTGCGTAGTGGTGCTTCTAACTTTTTAAGTAGACAAAGTTTATTTGTATAGACTCGGGCACTCAGCAAACAAGTCCTTCAGATTGGGTGGTATCAAGTCCATAAACAATTTGGGACAATTCAAAACCACTGATCACATTGTTCCAGCAGGATTGTGGAAGACCCCAGAGCAAACAGCTGAAACTGAACACTTGCCGTCTTCCTATTCCGTGGAACACCGTACAGAGGTTCAAGGAGAGGCGTAAATTCGTAATGGTAGACTTGGTACTAATGTCATCAGGGGAGTTTACAGATGACTCATGACTTCATCTAAATCAGCTAAGTCAGAGAAAGGAAATGATTACTATAATCAATGTAAGAGGTGTATGTATATATCACAAGTTTTTCCAGCTGCACCGAACTTCTTAGTAATATATAAAGAATCTGAAGAAATCTTACATTAGTACCATAGCTTCTTCCTAAGAAGAACAAGAACAAGAAGATTCCTAATAACCAATATCCAACTAATTAAGGTTCTCATATAACTAAGGTTCCTATAAAAGCTATGTTGGTTTTTATTTTAGGAAGTGCTCATATATAGTCAAAGTTTAAGCTCGTCTCTAGCTGATTGTATTTAGGTTAGAGTAAAAATATGAGCAATGCTATATAAATCAAGTCCATGATGTACACAACATGATTCAGAAAATAGGAATATCAAAGCTCAATTAGCATTCCACAAAATAAGGATTTCGATTCATAAAGTATAGCTTTTTAAAGGAGAAAGTATACCTTTCGTAACATTTGATTTTGCTCATACAAGTAATCCATGTCTGAGATTATTTAAAAATCAACATTGCTTTTTTTGAGGTTTTCGGGAAGCTCAACACACGCTTCTCAAAGTCAAGCTTCTCAGCTGCTTGCAATTTCTGTTCCCCCGGAGTAATCAGAAATGCGTACAAGACAACAGCGCTTTTAAGCAAGAATTCAATTAGCTGCAGCTGACCTTCACAAGGGTTATCATAACCATGCATGGCGAGTAACTGAAGCTTTGGCATCAAGCAAGGAGAAGAAAGATCCACAGGGAGCAACGTCCAATTGGGATTGGGTACCTAATAGTAAATCAGATGAAGACGTAGATTTTTATTTTTATTCAAACAGACAAAATGACGAATATGCAGGAAACCACAACAAAACGATTCAATTGATAGGTAACAGAAAATGCACAAGCCATGGAATGCACCTACCCTTTCTGATTTTGTGTATATTACCAGTTTTTCCAATTGCCTTAAAGTTCTCGCCAGATGACTGACGCCTAACAGACACTCTTCATCGAAATGAGAAATATGCAGAACTATACGCTTCCATCTGTTTTGTGGAAGATCCAAGTTCTTTATCAGGCGAAACAATAACTGGAAAGGAAAGGAAACAAATGGAATTAAGCATCTCAAATTCTCAACTTTAATTTTCGGACTCATTCTTCATGATACAGGAATAAATAAAACCATACAAAACGCAGGCATTAACATTTTGTTTGGATAGCTAAATAAGAGGTGGAGGAGAGGGAACGAAGCTTAGGAAACTGGGATCAGTTATTTTCCCATCCTTTCAAGCCTCTCTAGCTTTAGACATCTAGCACTGGTGTCTGCATCTGAAGCACTGACCCAATGATCAGGTCTGTAATTTCAGTTTACCAGGGAAGACAGTGTAAGCATGCACTGGTGCATTCTGAATTTTTTTTTGGCTATAATGTGTAACCTATTCCTGTCTGTGGTCTTCATTCTGTTCTCTCCTCTTTATTTGCTAATTAACCAAACAATGCAAAAAGAAAAGCAAAAAGCACAAGGCTTTCTCAAGAAGGATTAAAGGAAGGAAAAAAACCTTTGAAGATTTTGTACACAGATTGAAAGCTTCAGCTTCTTCAAGCTTTCGCAACAACAATAGGAATTTATCGTTGAAGGCCTTATTCCAATAGCATTTGTCAGACCTAGAACGGAATGTGACTTTACGAACAGATGAAATATCAATGACGTCTGGTACATAATCATCCATATGCAACACCAGAATTTTAAGGTTGGGGCAATCGAGAACACAGCGACCTACCTCCCAGAAATAAAGATATAGGCTGACAATGTTTGGAGTTGTAAATCGTAACTCTTCCAATGAGATGGGATAAATAATACCCAGTTCTTGTAAGGAAGGGCATCCTGATATTAAATTCTGGAATGCATCATTACACACAATAACATCATCAAGATGCAATTCTTTCAGAGATCCCAATTGGAATTGAAGGTGCGCCCGAATTTCACAACCTTCAAGTTCAAGCTTAACAAGAGATTGACTCGCTAAAGCAGGCAGTACGGGATATCCAATTAAAAAAGCATCACACCAAACAGAGAAGTATAATTCCTTGGCTTCTCTGCCTAAAGCAAATCTCAACCACATCCTAATATCATCACCAACCTTGTTATCGTCAAAACTCTCACATGTAAGATGAAGTTTAAACTTGTTAATGGTGGGTCTTCTGTGAAGCATTAATACATTGCGGACAAATAAGGCGAAGGGGGCGAAAAACGCATCCTTTTTTAGAACAGGAGATTTGTTGTTAAACGCACCAGCAAATTTCTCATAGCTAAAACTAAGTTTGGGGATCAAAGTCCAGAGGTTTCCAAATCGTCGAAGAAGCACAGTTCTAACAGCATCAACAATGGGAAGAAAAGAAAGAATTTGCACAATTACATCATCTGGCATTTCACTTAACCTATCGCTGCCAACCATATCAACCCCATACTCCAAAGAACGCATGGTGAAAATAAACTACATCAGAGACGGCAATATGATTGAATGATTTTATAATGATAATGAGGTGACATGGCTCACATTAGTATTTAATATGAAAAGAGATATTCTCCCGAATATTCTAGAAATCATACCTAGTATAGAATACTACCATAACTATGATGCAAACTATGATATACCAACACACATTTTATTCTTAAAATGAAATTATATATAGGTATTTATACCAAGACAACAGGTTTATGTGTTTGGTTTCTCTAAATAACACTTACAAATATGTACAGACCAAAAAGAAAAAGGTACACAAAAAACAACAAATTTTTGGAGAAGTACAAGAAATATTGTGGACTTACAACAGAGCTTCTTGGCAAAGGAAATGGAGACTCTTAAGTTTCAAAGATTACTCTCGCATTTCTTGAGGCCCTCTGGAAGCCTGACACACGTTTCACAAAGGCAAGCTCTTCAGCTGCCTTCAATTTATCTTCCGGCAGGACAATCCGAAGCATGTCCAGGATGACAGCACTGTTAAGCAAGAATTCCACTAGTTGCAGCTCACCATCACGAGGGTTATTATAGCAATGGATGGTGGCAGTCTTAAGCTTCGGCAACAAACAAGGAGAAAGATCTAAAGAGGGCAACTTGCAACTGAAGCTGTAAACCTGATCCCAACCAAAGAAGTCCACAGTGCTTATTCAGACAGGAGTAGATTGACATAAATAAACAAGACATTGATTATACCTACCCCTTCCGTGTATATGATCAGTTCTTGTAATTGCCTTAAACTTCTCGCCAACTGGCAAAAGCCTAAGAGATGCTCTTTAGAAAACTCAGAAATATTTAAAACCACACGCTTCCATCTATTTTGTGGAAGCTCCAAATTCCCCAACAAATAAAAGAATCCCTGAAAAAAATAGAGGAAAGAAATGGAACTAAGCATCTGAAGTTCTTCTATTCACTCAACATGAGGAATAGAGGAGTACTATATGAAAAAAACATACAATTACAATGCATTAATAGTTACCCTGGATATCAAAAGGAGAGGAATAAGTTGAAAGGGAGGAGGGAAAAAATGCTCTTAAGAAGGAGAGAACAGGTATCACAAGCTAAGAGAACGGGAGGGAGGGATATCGAGAGGTCTCATTACTCCATCCTTTTAGAATTCGAAAGATCCCCCTCTCTTGCCGAGTGCATTTAACTTTGATCTTTGACAGTGCAATCTCAACAATGTCTCCTAAAGTGCCTAATATGTCCCCCAAATCATTTTGTACACGTTATAGTGTGTAATCTGTTGTAATGTTCTTCATGTGCTCTTCCATATCTTTCTCTCCTTCTCTTTATTTGCTAACCAAACAATGGACACTATTTCCCTCCCATCCCCTTCCTTCCTTTCCTTGCATCCAACAAATGGCAAAAGATGATAAAACTTTCCACCAGAACGCCTTACGTGTACCAAAAAAAAAAAAAAAAAAAAAAAAAAGCCTAACAGCAAAAAGTAAACTAGGAAGCAGTGTGAAGTTGTGAACTATCTACATCATCTGCGCATATGATAACGTTATAAAACACTAGAGGAGCATTTACCTTACAAAATTGCGAATATGACAAATTGAAATCCAACCCTCAAGTGAAATAGTAAAAATTAACCTATAACTTTGAAAACTCAAAGTTGTGGGGATCTGTTTTAGAGTCTCGTCGTAGGGCTATGCCCCATTTACTTGCGGGAGGGGTTCCTCCATAATCCTGGATGCCGCAGTGTCTGGTTATGAGCTAGGATAGGCCAGTAAGTTAACAGAACTACCAAAAGCACAAGGCTGTCTTGGGATAAAAAGAAAAACTAACCCTGTATCTTTCTGTCAGATTGAAACTTTCAGCTTTTTCAAGCTTTTGCAAAAGCGTTTTGAGGTTGTCCTTATTCACAGCCTCGCGACCATAATGAGAGCCCATATATATGGAACTGATGGTGAATTCACGAACAGATGAGAGATTAACAGCTTCTGGTAACATGCAAAATGCTTTCAAATCCAGAATTTCAAGGTTCGGGCAGTCAAGTGCACAAAAACAGTCCCGCTCATCTAAAGCTAGGCATAACTTCATAATGTTTGGAGCTGTAAATCTCAGAACCTTTAACGGGATAGGATAGCACATGTCCAGTTCTTGTAAGGAAGGGCATCCTGATATCAACTTCTCAAATGCCTCATCCAACACAAAAACTTGTTCAAGTTTGAACATTTTCAAAGATGGCAAATGAATTTGATGCTGTGGCCCAATAGTACAACCGCGAAGATAAATCTTAACAAGAGATAGACTTGTCAAAGCAGGCAGCAGAGGAGTCTCAATCGACCAACTATCAGAATAAACCAACAACTCTAACTCCTTGACTTCTCTGGCTAAAGCAAATCTCAACCACGTCTTTACATCATCACGGTTCGTGTTGGGTTCATGATAACACTCACATTCAAGATGAATACAAAACTTATCGATGGTGAATCTTCTGTGAACCATTAAAACATTGCGTACAAACAGCGAAAAGGGCGCAAATTCATCATCCGAATTTGACAGACTGGGACGTCCTCTACAGTTTTTCGTCAACGCCATCACACATTTCTGATAGCTAAAACTAAGAGAGGGAACCAAAGTCCAGAGGTTTCCAAATCGGCGAAGTAGCATAGTTCTAACAGCATCAACAGTGGGCAGAAATGAAAGAATCTTCACAATTACTTCATCAGGCATTTCACTCAACCGATCAACCCTATTTTTCGACGAACGTTTACGCTTCTGAGACCTTATTGATTTCATATTTACCTAACAAACCAATTTAATTATAAACTTAAATTCAGACAATACCCAGCTCAAATTGATCAAGGGTGAATTCAGAATCATGTAATTAAGCATTTGTTGAGTAATTAATACGCTACAGGATGTAAACGAAATTGAGATGGATAAGACAAGAATTACCTGATTAAGATTTGAGGGTTTCTTTTGATGGGGCAAGCTTGGATTAAATTGAATCACCCAATTGGACCTTTGGAGCCTCACACAAGCTTTACTTGTTAGTTGTTACTACAGTGTTCTTTCAGAGAAAGAGAGAGAAGGGGGTTTTGCCAGTAACCCAGCTAGAGCACTAGAGAAGCACCTGAGTTGCACACTCAAACTAGTGACGAAGTTTAATTTGGGATGGAAGGAGTGTCTAAACGGATCATATTTGCGGGCCGGGATTTGGGCCTAATGTAAGGCCTAAACCCAGGAAAAAGTCGGGTCAGGTCGGGCCTGGGCCATTTGATGAGCTGTAGTTTGGACTTTGGAGTCTATATATTGGGTCAAATTTGAGAAAATCATCAATGTTATGGAGTACTGTAGCTGACAGCAGGCAGCAGGCAAAACCACTGAGCAGATTGTTCCCAGCAGGATTGTTCAATAGCTCAGACTCCTCAGAGCAAACAGAAGAATCAAACGCTTCCCGTCTTCCTATTCCATGGAAATCCGTACAGAGTTTCGAGGGAGGTCATATCGAAGATAAGACAGGGGCGATGTCAGGTTGCAAGACTTGATCTTTAAGCATCAAAGAGAAAAGTAGGGATCCAACATCTGCAAGCGGTCGCCTTACACAGGCCACCATCTTTGCGAGTATCAAAGTAGAAAAGAAATGACTACTAATCCTCTAACTTAAAAGAGTTAAATTTTCAACTGGGATCGGAAGCTACATACTCGTATTTCAGTTCTTAAACAAAAACCACAGTTGCATGACAAGACGCCCTCCTGAAACTTGACAGCTGCTTAACAAGTTCAAGCTCCTCGATCAGCTGCTGTCAGTTGATTCATCCCTGAGGTAATTATCATTTTGTCGAAACTGACCTTTACGGCCTCTTTCATAGCCGTAAAGCTCCAGGACAGCTGTCACTTCGACTCTTTTCTCAAACCAAAGAATTGTCTTTAATCAGCTGAATTCAGTGTTTCAGGAGTGCAAAACAACACAGGGATGCTAGTCAGACCGAATTACAATAGCAGACGCTCGTTCAGAGGTGTATATTTTGAGTTCTTCCAGCTGCACCGAACTTCTCAGTAATTTATAAAGAAGTTGAAGACAATTTTCATGATACTCCCATGGATGCAGAACACATGATTCCATCTACTCGGTGGGAAGTCAAATTTTACCTCATAAAAGACACAATCCAAAATGTACATGCAAGGATGAACATTAGATTCAGATAAAACAGACACTAGAATAAGAGCAGTTCCGAGCTTAACTTACAAGTGAAATATAGACGATAGCTAGGTTTTCCTTGGATCATATTAAACAAAAAAACCCTGTTACCACCTTACCGAAACCTGAGAACCAAACTAGACATACATACCATCCCACTGGACACCGGGGTGATGCTGAAATCCCAACTAATTATACATTTTACGGCTGTTGCCTACTACACTTCAAGTAAAGAGTACTCTTGCATTACTTGAGGCCCTCTGGAAGCTTGACACACACTTGACAAACTCAAGCTCCTCAGCTGCTTTCAATGGATGCTCCCCGGGAACAATTCGAAACATTTCCAAGGTGACTGCACTTTTAAGCAAGAACTCTACTAGTTGCAGCTGACATTCACAATGTTTATCACAACCATGCATAGTGACAGTCTTCAGCTTTGGCACCAAACAGGGAGATGAAAGATCAAGAGGGAGCAACTTGGTACAGGGTTTGGAGCCCTGATCCTAATCAGATGAAGACACAAAATGTTGATTCAGAAAAGCAAATAGATCAACATAAATAAACTGGAGACAGAATACACGTCAGACCTACCCCTGCCGTGTTTATTATCAGTTCTTCCAAGTGACCTAAACTTCTTGCCAACTGATAAAAGCCTAAAAGCCAGTCTTCAGTAAATTTCCACACGTCCAGAACTACACGCTTCCATCTATTTTGAGGAAGATCCAAATTCTTAATCATAGGGAAGAATTCCTGGAGAGGAAAATAGTGGAACAGAATTAAACACCTCAATTCGTTACTATTCATTCTACATAATACAGTGCAAAGAAGCATAAAATGACCAGACAATATTAGTTTCCTTAAAAAAAAATATAGGAGGGGAACGGGAGAGGAAAAACTGAAGGGTAAGGGAGACAAAAAGCTCTTAAAATGAAGGAAACTATAAGGGAGATAGAGACAAGGAATCATAAGAGAACGAGAGAGGGGACACTGGGAGGTGCCATTTTTACTTCCTTTGGAACAAACCAACTCCCTTCAAGGTTCAGGATTTTGGGAGGAAAGATCCCCCTCTCTTGTCTCGTGCGTTTAAATTGATCTCTCCCAGTACGATCTGAAAATGTCTGCTATAGTGTGTAATCTTTTCTAATGTTTTTGTCTACTCTTCCTTCTCTTTCTCTCATCTATATTTGCTAGAAAGAAATTATTTCCCTCCTTTTCCTTCTACCCAAACAAACGGCAAGAGAATGGATCAAAAGACGAACAGACATCTTAAAAAATACTGCAGCAAATATACAGACTAAGATCCAATCCTTAAGAATGACATGGTAGAGAAGCCATAGGTTAAACCCTCAACGTTGAGGGCAATCAAGCACGAAAGGAAACTCATAAGATTCATAACGGCGGAAACAAAGATATAACTTCACAATGCCTGGAGCTGTAAGTCGCAACTCTTCCAATGGCATAGGATACACAATACCCAGTTCTTGTAAGGACGGGCATCCTGATATCAAATTCTGAAATCCCTCATTACACACATTAACATATTCAAGACGCAATTCTTTCAGAGATTCCAGTAGGATTTGAAGATGCGGCTGAATTGTACAACTCTCAAGTACGAGCTTAACAAGAGATTGACTTGCAAAAACAGGCAGTACAGGACATATAAACTCGAAATGACAATAAACAATGAAGTCTAATTTCTTCACTTCTCTGCCTAAAGCAAATGCCAACCACATCCTAATATCATCACCAACCGAGCTGTCATCAAAAGTCGGATATTCAAGACGAAGTTCAAATGTGTCAATGGTGGGTCGACTGTGAAGCATCACCACATTGCGGACAAACAAGGAGAACGGTTCGAAAAACGTGTCATCATATCTTAGGTTTTCCGAACCCTTGTAGAACCTCTTCATAAATCCCTTATAGCTAAAACTAAGAGATGGTACCAAAGTCCAGAGGTTTCCAAATCGGCGAAGTGCCAAAGATCTAACAGCATCAACAATAGGCAGAAATGAAAGAATCTTCACTATTACTTCATCAGGCATTTCACTCAACCTATCACTGTTAACCCTATCAACACCATTATTCGACGAACGCAGACGCTTCTGGGACACTGATGATTCCATATTTACCTAAGCAATTCAACTATAAACATAAAACATGATTCAGACAACAATACCCACCTGAGTTTTTTCAAGGGTGAATTATAATACTTGATGATGAAGACACTAAATTAAATAGCAGAATCATGTAAAGTTGTAAACTGCGAACAAGCATATATATGTTGAGTAATTAAGAAGATGTAAACAAAATGAGATGAAGAAGAAGAGAATTACCTGATCCAAAATGAGGGTTTCCTTTGATGGGTACAGACGTACAGTGTTACTACAGTATCAGAGAGAGAAAGTGTGTACTTGCTACTTTGCTAGTACTTATCAAGAGCAACAGCGTGTAATTGGGGTTTCTTTATATACCCCTGAGGTTACCGAATTTTTCAGGTATACCCCCGAGGTTACCGAGCTATCCAATATACCCCCGAGGTTTGCGTTTTCGCGTTTTTTCCAGAATTTTGCTAACGGCGTCTAACACCGTTACACCCTTAATGAGATTGATTTCTTTTATAACAAATTAAATACCAATAACATAAATTAAAAACAAAAAAAAAAAAATCAGTTTCTCTCACCTCCCTCCCCAACCCCAACCCAACCAACGGAGCCACCACCTCACCACCGCATCCCAGCACCAACCCCCGCCTAGGCTACCACCACCAGCACCACTAGATGCGCCCCCCTCCCTCGACCACACTCCGGCTACACACTACCCCGACCACCCACTCCTCCATAGGCCACGACCCTTTCTCTCTCTCACTTAAATGTTTCCTTCAAATATTCCTCCACCCAACTCATTGCTCCGCCCACCCTCACGTTGCCCCTTCCTCGACATGCACCACCACTAGCCACCATTTTTGCCGGAAATAGAAGATGTTTGAAGAGAGAGAAAATTGGAAAAAGGAGATAATGGGGGTGAAGGAGCGCGACAGTGTCGCGGATGGTGGGCGTCCATGACGCCGGAGGACGGCGAACGGGATGGTGGTGGGCGGTGAGGGCGGTGGTGGTTGTGGCAGGCGGTGGGTGGTGGTGTCGGGTGGGGAGAATGAGATGGGGAAGGAGAGAGAAAATGGGAGAAAATTTGGGTTTTATTTATTTATTTATATATATTTGATTAAAGGTTAAACATTTTAAAAATAAATCAAAATAAAGTAACGGTGTTTAACACCGTTAGCAAAATTATGGAAAAAACGCGAAAACGCAAACCTCGGGGGTATATTGAATAGCTCGGTAAACTCGGGGGTATACCTGAAAATTTCGGTAATCTCAGGGGTATATTGGATAATTTCTTCGCAAAATGACTAAAGCCTGCGAGACAGTCTTCAAAATGAAATCCATCCAGAATTACACGCTTCCATCTGTTCTGTGGAAGATCCAAATTCTTAATACGGCAAAAGAATTCCTGATAAAGAAAGGAAACAAATGGAATTAAGCAATGTGAGAGCGTAAATACTCCTAAAAATGAAGGTCCGAAACAAAAATGTGGAAGAAACCTATTTTCCCATCCTATCCAATCAACCAAACCCTTTAGAATTTTTCTTGCCTCTATCTGATCTGTAAGCAAACTAAGCATTGCTGTGCAGAACAGAAGTATAGTTTCAGGTTATTAGGGAAGACGGTGGCAGCATGCAGAGCTGCAACTTAAATAATTGTAAACTATTCTGATGTATTTCTGTGCTCTTCATCTCCTAACTTCAAGCTAATTAAACAATGGAAATGAAATAGGAAACTTAACCTTGGAAGCATATTTCGACAATTTGAAAGTTTCAGCTGCTTCAAGCTTTCGCAAAAACTTTAGGAGTTTATCGCCATCAACTTTGGAGTAAATAAACCTGATGGTGATTTCGTCAACAGATGAAGCATCAATGACATCTGGTACCGAATCAAACGTATCCAACTCCAAAATTTTAAGGTTGGGGCAGTCAAGAACACAACCACCTCCCTCCAACAAATTAAGAACTAACTTGACAATGTTTGGAGCTGTAAATCGGAAAATTCGCAATATCAAGGGATAAGTAATACGCAGTTCTTGTAAGGAAGGGCATCCTGATATCAAATTCTGAAATCCCTCATCACATACATCAACATCTTTAAGATGCAATTCTTTCAGAGATTTCAATTGGATTTGATGTTGAGGCCGAATTGTACAACCGTCGAGTTGAAGCTTAACAAGAGATTGACTTGATAAAGCAGGCAGTATGCAATGTTCAATCCAACATTCATCCTCCCAAACAACATAGTAGTCTAATCTCTTGACTTCTCTGCTTAGAGCAAATCTCAACCACATCTTCATATCATCAATGTTCTTACTGTTTTCATAATTAGACGCACGTAATTTAAGTTGAAAATTGTCGATGGTGTGTCTTCTGTGAAGCATCAACACATTGCGGACAAACATTGAGAAGGGTTCGAAACTATCATTAGCAAACTCCTCATAGCTAAAACTAAGAGTGGGAACCATAGTCCACAGGTCTCGAAACCGCCGAAGTGCCATCGTTCTAACAGCATTTATAGTAGGCAGAAATGAAAGAATGTGCACTATCACTTCATCCGGCATTTCACTCAACCTATCACTGTTATGTTTAACCCTATCAACACCATTTTTCGACGAACGCTTACGCTTCCGGGACCATGTAAAATCCATAATTACCTAACCAATTGAATTATAAACTTAAATTCAGATAATGCCCACTTCAAATTAAAGCTTAAGAATATGTGCAGAAAGTACATGCAAAACACATCAATATCAAAGAGAACAAACTCAGATTAAAGGTTAGATTATCATACCTTTGATGATCGAGCTAAATGATGATTATTTAATTTAATTAAGTTGTGTTATGATGGAGATTTGTTTATTTAATTGGGGATGTGATTTTGGGGAAGAAACGTTCAAAATAGATGAAGAAGATGAAAAGTGTTGATACTGTTTAAGAGGGAAAACTCGGTTGGGTTTTGCGCCAAAAGGTATGGGACAGTTGGAACAGTAGAGCTGTGCATTAATTGATGATGCCACGTCATTAACGGCGTTAGTTTATTAACGGGGCAAGGGTCTCAACTCTCAGGTCCTCAAACAACAAATCAGAAAGTTTAGGTCCTATTTGGCTATTAAATTCGTTATATCTATTTATGAGATTTTGAGTGAGTGTGTGTGTACTTCATCATCAAGCATTTCATTCAACCTACCATGGTTCCATCGTGCATGATTTTCAAACAAATCTAAAAAGAAACAAAAGATACTTTAATACAGAGACTATTCAGGATTGAAAACACTAAAATAGGCGACAACCACAACTCAAATGTTCCGGTCATATGTTCCTTACCATGTTCGCTGCAGGATTGCACAAAATCTCAGAGCAAACAGCTGAAACTTAACACTTCCTGTAGAATTGTATGACAATAAGTAAGACAAGGTATGCAGCTGGCTTTGGAGATCATGTGCATACAACACTGGAAGTATTCAGCTTTGAGGAGACAAGATCAAGAACGTTTTTGTCTTAGTTCATCTAGCTAGTAATGAACTTTGTCCTACTTTGCAACAAATAGAAAGTACAAGTTAGGTGGGTATATTGCAACTTGATTTCTAGTGGTAATGTTCCAGAACATCTAGACCTATATATAGGCTTGTATTCTCACATTGAAAACATATGAAATATCATCACAAATTTATCACAACAATGTTCTTCTACTCTACAATTTAATATGGTATCTTGAGCTAGTAATTTCTGGGAAATTATCTCAAACCTCAGATCTATAGATCTATTCAAAAAAAAACAAAAAAAAAAACAAAAAAACAAAAAAACAAACACAACAGATTCAACCTTTAAATCCGAAATGGATGAAGCTTTGATTCCCAACAATGAAAACAACAACAACAACAATGGAAACAACAATCAGCAAGTTGATCCACTTTTCATCGCAAACTCTGACAATCCCTCTATGCAACTCACGACCACACCATTCAATGGACAGAATTTTGTCAACTGGAGTAGAGGCGTGAGAATGGCCCTCGGTGCGAAGTTCAAGTTGGGCTTCATCGACGGCACTTGCACCAAACCAGCCATAGCAAACACCAACAGGTATCAACAGTGGATAAGATGCGATTTTATGATTAGATGTTGGTTGTTAAATTCCATGGATGCAAACATATCTGCTGGTTTCATGTTTTGCAACTCAGCTAGAGAGTTATGGGAGGAGTTTATTGAGAGGTACGGACAGGCTAATGGTCCTCTCCTATACCAACTCAAGAGAAGCTTGGTCACTACCATTCAAAACAATCAACCCATGGCTGAGTATTACACCAGGCTTAGAGTTTTATGGGATGAAATTGAGGAAATTGAAGGTATACCTGAGTGTGATTGTGGTGCTCTCACTAATTGCACCTGTAATATCCTCAGAAAGTTATTGGCTGCACAGGCAAGAGACAAGACCATTCAGTTTCTAATGGGGGTCAATGATGGGTATGGCAACCTAAGAAGCAATTTGCTGGCCATGGATCCTATGCTTCCTGTCAACAAAGCTTTCTCCTTTATGCTGCAGGCTGAACAGCAGAAGAACATCTCAAACATGATAAGCTCTACTCATGAGGCAGGGGCTTTTAATACAAGGAGGCAGAGCTATGGTCAGAGTTCAGGCTATGGGCAGAGTTCAAGAAATCCTGACATGGGGGACTCTTATGCCAAGAGAAACAAGGGTGAGAAGGATGAAAGAAAGAAACTTTATTGCACAAAATGCAAGAAAACTGGGCATCTTGCCGAAGATTGTGTTTTCTGTATGAAATGCAAGAAGAGTGGTCACAGTATCAAAGACTGCTTTGAGATTGTAGGCTATCCAGATTGGTGGAAGGGGTCAAAAGGCAAGTCTAACATGAGCACCAAGTATGCTGGTAATGCATCAGAAGTACACCCTGGAAGTCACAATGCAGTATATGACAATCCACTCGATATTGTTCACAGCACACAAGAGGCAGGAAGCTCATCAGGGAGCAAACCCGACAACAACATGGCTGCAGCACTTGCACAAGAACTCGCAAGGATCTGGAAAGGCAAAGAACCCATGAACAGTAACAATTTCTCAGGTACTTGCATTGCTTCTCATGTAAATAGCAATAGTGATATAGATGATTTTGAGTCTTGGATTGTGGACACATGCGCCACTGATCATATGTGTGGGAATATTAATTACTTTGAAAATACAAGAGGGTTAGGAAAACCCATATTTGTTGGTTTACCTGATGGAAGGGTGAAAATGGTTGATAAAATTGGAACTGTGAGAGTTAATAGGAAATTAACCTTACAAAATGTGTTGTTTGTGAGAGATTTTCGACATAATTTGCTTTCAGTAGGTCAATTGTTGAGTGAGACACATCTAAGGGTACACATTAATGAGGAAAGGTGTGTATTTCAGGACCCTACTACTGAGGAGACAGTAGCTGTCGGAAGGAGGAGTCATGGGCTTTACAGACTTAGAGGAGAAGAGGAAAAACAAGGATGCTTGGATGAAAGATCAAACGAGTCTGAAGTTTTTGTAGTGAATAAAACTGATTCTAGGAGTATTTGTAGTAGATGGGAGCAGTTGGAAAGTAGTGTTAATGTTAGTAGTAAGAGATGTAGTCTTGATGTAATGCATGCCAGACTTGGGCACACATCCTTGAGTAAAATGAAGCATATTTCTGAGTGCAGTTGCAGTAAATTGTCTGAGTATTCTTGTGGAATTTGTTCATTGGCAAAACATCATAAATTACCCTTTCCAAATAGCACATCCATTGCTGATAAACCCTTTATGCTAGTCCATATGGACTTATGGGGTCCATATCACACGCAAAACATAACAGGAGCTTCGCATTTTCTTACCATTCTTGATGACAACACTAGAGTAACATGGACACATTTACTGCACAACAAGCAACAAGTAAAGGGCATCATATCAGGTTTTCTCAATCATGTGGAGAATCAGTTTGAAACTAAGGTAAAACATGTGAGGACAGATAATGGAACAGAGGTGATCAACTGTGAATGTCAAGCTATGTTTGTGGAAAAGGGAATTGTTCATGAAAGAACAATCCCGGGGAACCCCCAGCAAAACGGGAGGGTAGAGAGGAAGCACAGGCACCTCCTAGAAACTGCCCGAGCAATGAGGTTACATGCCAACCTTCCGAAACATTTTTGGGGAGAGTGTATCCTTGCAGCTACCCATGTTATCAATCTTTTGCCAAGCAAAGTGATTAAATGGCAAACTCCTATTGAAAAACTCATGGAAAAGAAGCCTGATTACTCACATCTGAAGGTTATTGGTTGCGAGTGCTATGCCTCAAAGCTGGTCGCAAAGAAAGACAAATTCGATGCAAAGTCACAGAGGTGCATTTTGTTGGGGTACCCTTATGCACAAAAGGGGTACAAAGTTTATGATCTGGAGGAAAGGAGGACATTTCTGAGCAGAGATGTGACTTTTAACGAGCAAACTTTCCCTTACCGGCCTCAATCTGAGAACAACACCTACAATACTCTTCCTATTGTCAATCCTGCCAGCAATAGAGAACCATTTTATTCTGACACCACTCATCAGGTTACTCAGTCCGTAGACATCGACCAAAATGAGCAGCAAACAAATTCAGACTCGAGTCACCTCGAGCATTCTGATGACAATGCAGGTTACAGAGAAGATAGAGAAGACAGTATCACAACAAGACCAATTCGAGTTATGACAAGGAACACCAATGTTCCTAGCAAGCTCAAGGACTTTGTTGTGCCTGTTTTACCCAGCAGAAAACGTATTGAGCCGAAAGATAGTACAGGAAACTTACTCACAGCAGAAAATCAGTCGCAAAGTTCTGTTTTTGCAACAAACGTCGAAGAATTGTTGGAACCAGTCACTTATCAACAGGCTGTACATGATAAGAGATGGGTGAAAGCTATGGATGATGAATTACGAGCATTGGAGATTAATGAAACATGGAGTATGACTAAACTGCCAGAAGGAAAAAAAGCCATCGGGTCGAAATGGGTATATAAAATCAAATTCAAACCAGATGGAAATGTGGAGAGATTTAAAGCTAGATTGGTAGCGAAGGGCTACAATCAAGTTAAAGGAAAAGATTACAAGCACACTTTCTCACCAGTGGCGAAATTTGCTACGGTGAGAACTTTGATTGGGTTGGCAGCAGCAAAGCAGTGGCCCCTTTATCAACTCGACATCAATAATGCGTTCCTCCATGGACACTTAGAAGAGGAAGTGTACATGAAACCACCCGAGGGGTACAGTGAGGGACAACCAGGGGATGTTTGTAAGCTAAAAAGGTCTATATATGGACTTAAACAGGCTTCAAGACAATGGAATGTCGAATTGACAAGATTCTTGACACAGAGAGGCTTTGAGCAATCAAAACACGATTATTCTATGTTCACACACGAGGTGGCAGGCTTGTTAACTGTTATACTGGTATATGTTGATGATTTGATCATCACAGGAGACAATGAGGTTCAAATCAAGAAGATAAAGGAAGCACTTGATGGTGAATTTACTATCAAAGACCTAGGGTATATGAAGTACTTTCTAGGACTGGAAGTCACAAGAGATGAGTCCGGAATCTTGATGAATCAAAAGAAGTACGCATTGGATCTCTTGCAGGATACAGGTATGCAAGCTTGCAAAGCAGCCAAATTCCCACTACCTAAGGGTCTGAAGTTATCTACAGATCTAGGAGGCATCATGGAGGATCCAGAGAGATACAGGAGAATCATTGGCAAGTTGTTATACCTGAACCTCACTCGACCCGATCTCACATATGCCGTGCAACAACTAAGTCAATTTGTGTGTGAACCGAGAGAGCCGCACTTCCAGGCAGCTCTTCATGTTTTGAGATACATCAAGGGAACCACTCACATTGGTTTATTTTATCCCTCAGAGTGTGACTTGAATCTCACAGGGTATTGTGATGCCGATTGGGGATCATGCGCATATAGTGGCAAGTCTCTTACAGGCTTTTGTATCTTCTTGGGGAGTTCCTTAATTTCCTGGAAAACAAAGAAGCAAAAGGTGGTTTCAAAGTCTTCGGCTGAGTCAGAATATAGGAGTATGTCGCAAACTACAAGTGAATTGGTTTGGCTATCAGGCTTGCTAAAGGATCTTAAAGTTATAGTCACTCTGCCCATTCATTTGCATTGTGACAACAAAGCAGCTCAACACATTGCGGCTAATCCTGTTTTTCATGAGAGAACCAAGCATTTCAACCTCGATTGTCACTATGTCAGAGATCATGTACAATCTGGGTTCATTGTGACTCAACACATCCAATCAAGCTTACAACTTGCAGATTTGATGACTAAACCTTTAGGAGAAAGCCAGCATTACTTTCTTGCATCCAAGTTAGGACTCGTGTTCACTTCCAACCCAAGCCTACCTTGAGGAGGGGATGTAGAATTGTATGACAATAAGTAAGACAAGGTATGCAGCTGGCTTTGGAGATCATGTGCATACAACACTGGAAGTATTCAGCTTTGAGGAGACAAGATCAAGAACGTTTTTGTCTTAGTTCATCTAGCTAGTAATGAACTTT